>CM031236.1:50319521-50748067 GCA_018340775.1 Taxus wallichiana var. yunnanensis
GCTATCTAAAACCCTTTTCTGAGAAAGCTTAACTCTTGTAAAAATACCTGTGTTGCACTTACGATGGACAAGTTATTACATTTTATAATCCCATAATTCTTCCTTGATTATTTCACAATGAATTAGGACATTTTATATTTCTAATTCATGGTACATGAGCTACCAAAACTTCACAAGGATCCTAAAACCATTTAAACAAGGTGACTAGCTCTGTTTGAAAATACATTCCCAGCTTCCTACCAATAAGACCTAATATTTCCTAAACTTGTTCCCAACCTCAATTATCTTTATAGAATATTCCTAAAATTCCTTTAAAATAGTTTTTCTTGAATAAAAATCCAAAATTATTAGAATTTTCCCTATAATCTTTGAGAGGATGTTCACCAGTGATAAAAAGACCAAAAATAACCCTTTTGAAGCCTCTGGGAAAATTGTTCTATATTGAGATCTTTATAACCTCTTGAATCATCTAGATACAATTCTATACACATGAAATACACTTAAAATCATGTTACATTGTTCTTTCGACCAGTAATAAGGGTGACTCCATTGAAATTTTGGTAAGAGGAAAGGTGTACATTCACTAGTAAAGGTAATCTGCAAGTGTGGGTTTTGTTGTCATGACCAAAATATTAAATTTTGCATGTTAAACACTTACCATGACAACAAGGCCATTCAATGAATGAGAATAAACCATTGAGTTTCATTCCATTTTGTTAACTCTATAAACTTTTTCAATTGGTCATCAGATGCACTTCCAAAATTGCATGGTGCTACATTGATGGAAATGGTAAAAATATCCTATGATAATTTTCTCTTTTCTAGAACAAATGATGAGGTCTAGATCCCATTTCCTTAGCAACATACATATATGATATATTCTTCATTATTTCTCATTTCCTTAGCTTTTTCTTGTTTTCATAAATATTTTTCGACTCTTTTCCTTAGTATTTTCTTCTTTAGTCATGCAACTTTACATCGCGGTGTTTCGTATAATTGCATGGTCTTCCTAGACTTGTAGCTACACAACTATCGCGGTGGTTACATAACCACTGGTATGCCCTAGAGACCGACGGTTCCCATGTGCATTAATGAAAATGGAACTATGTGTTCTTTATGTGTGGCTCCTTAAATTGAGTAATTTTTTTCCCATTTCATGACAATTTCACCTAATTCCCGGGCTTTTGGATACATATAGAACTCTTACTCGTTGTTTAATATTATTACAATGTTGACTTCCCTTCCTAGAATTATTTGGCACTTGATCGCCAAGTGTGCTAGAATTCTTCGCCATTTTTCTATTAAAACCCAATTTTTAGTTATATGATGGGTCGAGATTGTTAAATTTGATCGCATCGTTATTTTACTAAAATCCTGCCAAGAAGTACCAAAAACTCAGATCATTTCTTTTTCTTCCCGCCGTGATTTGCATACGCCTACTCGCTGTCTAATTGATCTTCTCCAGTATTTTATTTATTCTTGATTTCTTCTACAAATATCACTATTACCTTGAACACATGGAATAGTCTCTAGAAAGGAAGCTGAGTAGATAGAAAACCATCACCATATTTTGAAGTTTTCTTGATTCTATAGAAACTAGTTTGGGGGTGTACTTTCACTTTCTTCAAAGATTTTAATCTAGAATATTTTCATCAAACTAATAGAAGTAATATAGCTTGTTTTAAGAGGTAGAATGCATAGTTATTCATTTTCATGTAAGAATCTTCCATTGATATTTCCTTCTTGGCTTATCCTTGTGGATTTACCTAGGAAAGGATTTGGAGGAAGTTCATATGCCCAAATTAATTCACTTCTTCATTTTATAATACCCGTGTTTTGGTTTCTTCATTAATTATATTCAATTGCTTACTTAACAAACTTCTCGTCTATGATAACTTCTTCCCTTCTTACCCCTATGGATTTGCTTCTAAGAATCTTTTCCTTCCAATGATTTTAAGGGAAGTAATTAGAAGAAATAAGAATTCACAATTACAAATTGGAAAATACCTTTGTTTAAATTAGATTAATCTTCACATCTCGCAACAAAGGATAACCAATTATTCCTTGCTTTTTATTATATTTAGTAGCTAATGAAGAGCTAGGATTTATTTAATTTAGAAGCAATTTTCCTTATCTGAAGATTTCATTTTATTTTATTTCCATGAAAACAAAACCCAAAAATATAGATTAGAAGTTAATTAAATTTATTTTATTTATTTGCATTTAAAATATTATTTGAAAATACCAATAAAAGTTGATAGTTTGTTTTACGTTTCTTTAATTAAATATTTTCAATCATATTTAATTGAATTAAAGGAGAAATCAATCAACTTTACTTAATTTAGATTTTATTTCTTTGTTTATTTAGAGATAGAACTTGGATTAATTAGATTTGGAATGAACAAAACACCCTTGTTTCCATATCGGCCTCAAGTTACCATATCTTAACTTCATCCCTTTCGATTCTTGTGTGTTCTTTTATTTCCATATTTATTTGTTTTTTCCCACATGACCATTCGGGATCCATACAAATCAAGAATTAGAGTTTGTGATTCAACTATGCCACATCCAAACATTGATACATGCTTCATATACATCACCAAGGATTATGTTAGCTTATCTTCATAACTACCCTAATCCCATCTGATATTATTCACCATCTCATTGACTTGAATGACAAGACAGATATTGCCAGAGAGTTCTGGGAAAACAAGCCAGGTTAAGACTAGATTTCATGATCCCTGACTTTCCCTTACCCCATCTTTCGTCATATCTTCATGACCCTCTTTGGAGAGGAATTTGATGAAGAAGGTAAATTTTCATGTGTTCCACTTCCAAGTAGAGTCTTGTTTAGTTCTACTAATATTGACCATGATTTTTGCGATTAATTTCATCCCCGATTGTAACATCACCTCAAACAAGAAAAGACAAGCATTCATTTCCTATACAAACATATTCACATTTTTCCAATTGAGAACATTAGGTTTCCTTGAATTATTTTTTCATTTCCATATATTCCACCTACATCTCATTTACCCATCATACTACCATCTAATCTATCCCATTCCAGCTTGTCTTAACATGACTCCTGGAGGTCAGTGATGCGTCTGGATATCATGTGTTGATTTTAATTTGTAAAAAATTGTGAAACCAGACGTGAAGGAATTATTCCTCATTTTGTATCCTCTTTATTTATTTTTAATCCATCCTTCCCCTCTCCCATTATTATTTGGGTTTTTATACACCCCCTAAATATATTGAGTCAAGAGTACGAAAAACCCATCTTGGGTCTTCAATCCTACTACAACCAAGTGGGTATGTAGCAGTCACCCTCATCAGATGGGTGGGGTGATAATTAACTGCAAAAAAATTATATCTCCTCACATGCCCACTCCTCAAGGATTTAGAAACAACTCAATAGTTATGATTGAGGGATAGATCAACCTAACAACAACACACAACCCAAGTTATCCAACTATAATAACATACCGTTCACAAGAGAACATGGTTTTTATCCACAGGTCTTGCTAGACCTTAGATCAACATCCAATCTAATTCATTTTCTTCATATCTCACGTAAAATGGAGAACTTATAACATGCTTCACCAAAAGTGGTGAAAATCTTAATTATATAGAAGGGTCCTTAGACAAGATGTAAGGCTATACATGTGCTCTTCTTCAAAATGATACCACCACCTTCTCCTAAAACAGATAACACACCTAAAATGGGATGGTCCACAAATTATCAATTTATACCAGTGGTATCATGTTCCTTTACAAGTAAATAATGCCTAACCTACACCTAAACATAACTCATAACCTTTTTTGGTGATGTAATTTTGACCATTGGTAGATAGGATCAGAGAATAAGAAGTTGTTCACTTTACAACCCACATAGTTTATGGGGCAAGAAAATTCTCCTAGCCATGTCCAAAACCATAACTATGCTCTTTCCACAAATTCCCATCAGCAACCACCACCATCACAAGTCTACTTAGGTGTTCTTATCCCCGATGACCTACTTATAGGGTTAGGAACACTAGGGATGGCCTCATCTTTCATATACATACCCTACAAAAAGGCCATCTAGAAGTACATTTTCAAATTTTGCTTCTTCAATTAATGCAATGTTCCTTGGTTTTACGCATACAATCCCATATCCTAATGTTATCCCCATGTTCATACACATGTATTCCAGCCTCCTCATATGGAAATTTACTCTTTCCCCGGTCCTTATGCTCGTAAATAAGGGGTTCCTTATGCCCTGACCAATTCCTACACTATGCCTTGTTAATATCTCATTTTACCTCCACCTCCCCATTAAGGAGCTTCAATGGTAGAGTCATATGCAATGGGAACATACTCTAAATACCTAAAATAACCTCTATACTTCACTATACGATGTGTCATACTCAAATGACAATTGAAATATCTTTCAAAATTTAAGGTGGAGGGAGATCTAAATTCCCATATTAAGGCATATGATACCGCCATTGAGAGTTACTCCTTTGGGATGTGATTCTCACAAAAAAACCCTAAGACTTCAAGGATTTCCCTTGATTGGTATGAAATAATCCTAGAATTCTATCTATTCCTTCAAGCAATTAACTAGTATCAAAGTTCATTAAGGATTTTTCATGAACAACTATTGAGAATAGGATTAGAGAATTTATACATATCAAATAAGAACACAATGAGTCCATTTCTCACTTAATTCGTAAGTGGCGAAAAGTCTTTATTATTCTTCTAGTGCTCCTAATATGGATTAGATGGAGTTTTTGTGACTTGTTCCTCCATTCACCTAACTAAGAGACTAAGGAATAATTCCAAAAGTTTACTCTTCTGAGCTATGAATAAGTCTTTAGAGGGTGTGATTTGTATTGACCAAATGGCAATCGACAATGGACACAAAACATATCATGTCCTAATAGCAGGGTTGGTCACCTCCACTCATAATAATCCAAACTATCAAATCAGTTCAAACAATCAAATCAAGGACCGAAGGTCCTCAATCGTAACTTTCGTGCCATAATGGATGACATAATTTAAGAAGACAAATGTTGTGGAGCACCAAAATTCAAATAATAAAGAACCCCAATGTGAACAATCAAAGTAACAATAATCTTAATCTCGTTAACGCGGTTGAATTTATTCATCATCCTACTTAACAAAGTTAAATCGTAGGGCTCAAATCAATACTTGAATTAATACAGTAACCAAGAACAAAGGCCTTGTTAACTTAATTTTGCCCCATGAAAAAAATTATCAAACATGACCCTGTGTAATAAGAAATTCAAGAAATGGTTCCGTCGAATGAACCCATGCTTCAAATTCAATAGATGAGCCACATGAAGGCTCTATAATAGAGTAACAGGCGTAATGGGAAGGAAAAAAACAATGTCATAGAAAACCAGAGGCTCAAAAGAGAGAAGTGGAGAAAGACTCAAAGTCTTCGAGATCTACAAATGATTTAGAGTGAGCCCCAAAATTGAATAATTATGGAAAGATCAGAGAAGCCTCCACGTGCCTCATCGATGCATCTCCAAAGAGTAAACTCAAAAAGTAGACTCAAATGAGCACGGAGCTTCCATGTGTCCCAGGCTTGAAAAGGGACAGATCCGTCTCGCGTTGAAAAGTCCAAACAAATGAAAAGAAACATGTGTTAGCCCGGTGCGATTTCAAGATGGGAGCCCAAGGCAAAGGCTCAACTTGTTTCCCTCCACGTGGCTGTGGGGTTAACAGAGGCAAAATTCAAAGGGCCCAAATTGGTTAAGTATAAGAGTGCAGGTGAAAGGTGCCACGTGTCTTAATGATGCACATTCAAAGGCATGACCCAAAGTGGAGACTCAAATGAGAAAAAGGCTTCCACGTGTCAACTAGGTCCGCATCTTCAAAGATAAATCTAAAAGTGGGTCCTCGACAAGACATTGAGCCTTCATGTGTCCGTGGTCATACTTATGTCCTGCCAAGTAAAAGGACTTAGCCAAAAAACACAAGGAAACCGAGTAAGCCACGGAAGTCACCATGTGTCTCTTCGGTGCACCTCCAAAGATTAAATCCAAAAGTGGACCCCAAACTAGCTAAGCGCCATCTCGACATGTGGCCATGTTGAAAATTCAAGCAGAAGGTGGGTCTCTAGGAGTAATTTTTACGTTTTAGCTCCATTTCCAAGAGACATAAAGTATAAAAATGAGTCGCATCCACCGATTCCCAAAAACCATGTGTCGAGCCTAAATTACATGCGGGCCAGCGGGCCTTGGAGTGATTTCTTGCCCAAATGGAAAATGTAGACCGGCGGACTTGAAGATGATTTTTTGACAAAAAGGTATTATGGGGTTGCGGGGCAAATTTTGCATTTTTGTATTTTCATGCCAAAAGTGCAAAGTAAATTTTGGGCCCGTGGATCCATTTTGCTAATTGGTTTCCACCATTTTTTATATGGACCTCGATTCAAATATTCAAATGGACATATATTCTGATCCAGTGCATGAAATCTAACAAATTTGGCACCATTAGAGAGATCTCGATCTCGTCTACACCATGGAGATCTGAAACTTTAATTCAGACAAGGTTAGGTGGGTCAAAAATGGGAAAATGTCTTCATGCCATTAATACACTATTTGATTACTCCAACAACTAGATCATATTTTATTTGATCCGTCATTCTTCCTCCTTCGGCAACGAGATGACATTGCAAAGTGATTGGACATGATAGATTTGGGGCAGATTTACAGGGCATTAATGGCCGGTTGAGCTTTAAATTACTTTTCCGCCTATCTCTCTTTCTTCTCTCTGTGTTGAATCTATATAAAGGATGGGGTGGGGCTCATTGTAAAGGGTTGGACATTTCTATTTTTCTCTCTCCCTTCTTTCCTTGTCTACAAGAAAATTCGTGGAGCTTCCAAACCTCCCATTCAAATTGTAATGCAAAGTCTCACCTCTTGGCCACTATAATGCATTGTATTGAATTTTGGAGCAATAATATATGTATGTGGATGATCCTCGACCCCGTCATGTGTTCATCATTACCTTCTGATCTTTCATAGTAGTCTAGTTATATGTGTATGGTATTTCCATTACATTTCCATGGTCTGTATTAGCTTAAAAAATGAGTTTTGAACATTCCTTTAGTGCATCACTCGTTAGCTTAGGTTTATTTTCTTGCATCTTCTCAACTCTGTCTCCTTTGGTAAGATAGATTAGGTTTAGAGTAGATCCTCTGCAATTCAATTGTGTGCACTGAATAGAGAAATAGGAAGCAACCTTAATTAGAAGATCTCTCTCAACTCACAAGGCCCCACACTTTTAGAGATGCTCCATGTTGTGCAATCACACTAAGAGTCTCAACCCATCACGGTTACTGTAAACTTAGGTGTTTTGATTCTACCTAACAGCTTTGGTATGCACTGGTGGGACCAAGAGGTCTTCATTTTTTTACCGCAAGATTGATGTGTACTTATTTCAATTTTTCAGCTCTTAAGAAGCTGAAAATTGCACATTTGGTGAATCCAAAGAGACAAGAATCTTTGGTTTCAATAGTCCAGGCTTGTCAAGTTCATGAGAACAATACAAACAAGGTCAAGGACTAGAGAGGAGGGACTATTTGTCTATTTACATTTATCCCTGAGATAGAGGGGGAAGGGGAGAAGAGCCCATAGGTCTCCATCTCCACCAAACAGAACCTTGTTAACACCTCCTCCTAGTAGGCCATTCATTCAATCAACAAGGGTTCTCAGGCCAATCAGAATGGCACAACCACCCAACCCCTATGTCAACTTCATTGGCAGCATCCCACTCACCCTCAATGCACAAAATCCAGTCCTAGTGGCAACATTAAAGAGCATCCCATATTTCAATGGAGAGAACCAAACTTCTCCTAGTGACCACATTCAAGACATTGCAAATTTTTATGCAGTTCATGAGATTACTTAGATGGAAATTACAGTCAAGTTGCTAGCCTCTTCACTCAAGGGTAAAGCTTCACAATGGTTCAGGAGTCTAACAATAGGCTCTATTCAGACTTGGGACCATTTGTGTAGAGCTCTCCATAACCAATTTGGAGAAAAGGGGATAACCTGTCCTTATTAGAGCATTTGACAACCATCAAGAGGGCCCCTAATGAGAAGTTGATAGATTTCAACTTTAGATTCCAAAGGACATGGGACATGATTCCATTGGCTATAAGGCCCACAGATGAAGGTTCTTTCTTATACTTTCTTAGAGCTCTAAATTCTGATATTGTTTTAATGATTCAATCAATGGGAGGCACAACCTTACCTGTAGCCTATAACATTTCCATAAGAGCCAGAAATTATCTAATTTAGGCTAGAAAACTTTCTCCTAGGCCACCTATACCTCTATACCTAGAACTAGGAGATCCAAGCATTAGTCAGACACCCACATTAGCTCCTATACCCACTCCTAGGAATCGAGTTTAGTGAAGCCTCCACATCATCCTCTAGCACCTCAAAATAGTTTCAAGAAGTTATGAAACAATCGCAAAACCTAGGAATGAACTAGTGACTATCAAAAGGCAACAGCTCGAGTTTTAGGCCATATCAACCTCAAACTAGACCCCCATATCAGAAAATAGGCCACCAAATTAGGCTGCCAATCAATCAAAACCAAGGACAACCTCAAGCTTCTAGGCCTTTCTCGGTCATATGATCCAAACACATCCTCAACATCAAGGGATCTAGTTCCAACACAAAACATCATGGCCTAAGAATATGATTGGTGTTTCCCATGCAATCAGCCCCATAACCAATCAATGTGTTTTAATGGTACATTAAACCAAGCCTTGATGGTACAAACCAAGTGTGTCACAAGAGTCTAGCCAAGAGGAAAATCAGTAATAAGGAGTTCAACAAGAGGCATCTCCAAGTGAAAATATGCTTGTCAATTGGTAAGCTAAAGATTTTTGTGGAATGAATCAAGCCCCTTCTCAAAGTGTAGCTACCAATACATGGTCCAAGAAAAGGAATATTGGAGAGGAAAAATCACCAAACTCAGGTAATCCTCAAACCTCAATTAATCCATAAGGTATTGGCACTCAGAATGTAGCTCCCAATATGCAGAGTCAGTCCAAGCCACCTTCCAAACCCACTCAGGGACCGGTTGTATCGACCCATGTGTAAGAGAAAAATGTACCAGGAAAAGGGAAGAAAAAGGATAACTCATTTAACATAATTGAACAAATGAAGAAGAAAAATTTTAATGTTTCAATGTGGGAGTCATTTACCATTCTAAGGAAGAGAGATCTATTGCATACTACTATGGCCAATTGGTCAAACTCAAATCAGCCCCCAACCCAAGCAAGAGAAAGTGTTTACCAATGCGGTTTGGCTTGAGGTAAACCATGGAGGACAACAATGTAAGAATCTGAGGGCCCCTCCATTCTATGTTTCATTGATCATTGGATAAAAATTGGTGCATAAATGCATGATTTATTTAGGGGCAAGTAGTTCTATAATGCCAAAACAAATAGTCGATCAGTGGGACTTCAATATGAAGTCATCTCCTGGGGCGTAGTGTAAGTGGATGAGACACCAAGTGACAATAGTTGGAGTCATCAAATATTTTATCCTCACACTACATGCCTACCCCAATGTGACTTTATTACAAAATGTATTAGTCATAGACTTGCCACCACATTTTGAATTGTGTTTGTCAAGGATTTCACCGCTAAGAGTGGAGGCTATCTCGTATCTTAATTCATCACACATGCTCTTTAGAACAAGGTATGGAGCTAAGGCTACAATTAGGTCTAAGCCCATTTCCGATTACCATATTGAGTCCCATGTACCCATCCCGATCAATGGCAATTGTTCAACCTTTGATCAAGAGGACCTCACAAGCACTTGTGAAGCAGATACCAAGGTGGGGTATATCCCAGACTTGACCCTTGATGAGTGGGTGAAAAAAGAAGTATGCTTTTGACCCCTATAAGGAGATGGAAGAATCTGAGCTAGGATTCTACCGTTTACATGAGAAGAATCATCCTCTTCCCTGACATCCTTAAGCTAGACCAAAATATGATAATGAGGTATGGAAGTTATTCTTTGATGGCTCAAGAAGAAGGAAAAAATCCAGAGGAGAAGCTATGTTTTCTCTCTAAAGCTATGAAATACTACTCAACATTTTATTTCCAATTTTCCTGTTCAAACAACATAGTAGAGTATGAGGCTTTGGTCCATGGACTACATTGGGAAAGGAAAAGGGGTATATGAAATTTGTAAGTTTTACTTGATAGTGAGCTAGTTGCTAATCAGTCCGAGGACAAAATGCAGCCAAGAATGACCTATTAAAGAGCTACAAGAACGGGTATGTGACCTCATTAAGGATTTCGAGGCATTCAACATAAATTCCATACCAAGGAATAATTATGAAGCAGTGGATAGATTGGAAGCATTTGGGGAAGCCTTTGACATTGTGGAGAGTATCAAGAGTGATAAACCTCACCCCATATCAAGTTGGTTATAAGGCCGGTGTCCCGCATAATAACACAAGTTGGAAGGTCTTTGAAAATGATCAAAAAATTGTAAATTTTCTATAAGAAGAGGCTAATTTTTCCTCAGGAACAAAAAAAAATGGAGCGCGGTATGGCGATCAAGTGGGTGCGGTGAGGACCAACAAATTACCAAAGGGTCTTGTTACTTTGGAATCAATCTTCAACCCAAATGACAGGTTTCGAAAGGAGAAGGTAAATATTCGGGTAAAGGGTGAAGATTTAGAACCCATTTTTATAGAATAAGTCAAAACGTTGTAGATTGGTAAGGTAAGCACTCAAAGCAAGAGAAATTTGAATTCATTCAACTTTGTCAAGAATTCCCAGAAATCTTTTCCTAGACTTACGTGAGATATTTAAGAGGTTTCAACCTAAAGCTAGCACAACACACCATCGAGTTAGATCCAGGAGCTAATCCTTTCAAACAGAAGAAAAGGCTAGTAAATCACATTGATCCTCTCATGAGAAAAGAGCAGGACAAGCTACTTGAGGCCAATATCATCTTTATTATCAACCGTTCGAGTTGGGTTGCAAACTTGGTGCTCTGTGAGGAAAATAAATGGAGAAATAAGGATTTATGTGGGCTTTTGTGATCGAATAGAGCATAACTCAAGGACCACTATCCAATTCCATCAATGGAATAGATATTACAGGAGTTGTATCGGGTTCTAAGAGGTTTTCATTGTTAAATGGATATTCGAGCTATAACGAGATAATGGTAAAAGAGGAAGATTGGTTCAAGACAACCTTCACCACCAAATGGGGTACATATGCTTATAAGAAGATTCCATTTGGAATATCAAATTCCAAAGCAACATTTCAGCAAGCTATGGACATGGCATTCAAAGGCTTAATCAACAATATTGTCCTGGTGTATCTAGATGATATCATCGTCTTCTCAAATAATGTCAGAGACCATCTATTCCACCTCGGGAAAGTATTTCAAAGGTGTAGAAGGTTTGAGTGTCATTAAACCAAAATAAGTGTGTGTTCTTGGCACATGAAGGGAAATTTTGGGCCACATTGGCTCAAGAGAGGGTTTAAAATTGATCCCGAAAGAGTTGAAGCTATCCAGGACACTTCCATTACCACAACACAAAAAGTCTATCCAAAGCTTCTTGGGAGGATATAATTTGTTCGCAGGTTTATACCTAATTTTTCCACTCTTGGAAAGCCTTTAACAATGATGTTAAAGAAGATTCTGGCATTTAAATGGACAACATAAGGAAAAGAGAGTTTTGAGGCCATCAAGCTCGCAATATCATAGGTTCCAACTCTTATTAACCTATACTTCTCGAAAGACTTCATGTTGTATGCTTTTGGAGGTTCAGACACCATCTCATCCATCTTAGTCCAACCCAATTAGGAAGGTTCGTAACAACCAATAGCCTTCTTTGATCGGATATTGGAGGACTACAAGGTAAAATACTCTTTCATTGAAAAACACGTCCTTGCTATTATTAGGACCTTGAAGAAGTTCAAACACTTTTTCTTAAACAATAAGATTCAACTGTTAGTATCTCATGTTGGTGTCAAGGATTTTATCCTAAACAAGGACTTTAATGAGAAGAGAGTAGGTTGGATCACTTGGGTAATGGAATATGACATTGAGATCAAATTAACCAAACCAGTTTAAGGCAAGGGTTTGTGTGAACAACTCACCTCCAAGAAACATGTTGAGTCAGTAGATGAAAAGGAGGTTGTCTTGCTATTTCAGAATGATCAAGAGCAACCAGCTAATGATGCACATGTTCCATGTTATACCCAATCCTTGGTGCATTACCTTGCATGTGTTTGTGCCCTCCGAGAATGGAACAAAGGAAAAAGGATATACTTCGGACTACAAGCCATCCCATACGTGCTTGTTGATGGAGTCTTGTTTAAAAAGGATATCAATAGTGTTCTATTGAGGTGCATTGGAACATGCCAAATTGAGAGAGTGTTGCATGAGTTCCATGATGGAGAAGAAGTAGGTCACTTTTCTCTTCGAGCAACACTCTCAAGATCATGAAATCTAGTTATTATCTGGCCTATAGTGTTGGGACTTCTACTCATGGATCAAGAAGTACAAGAAGTGTGCATTCTTCACGGGGAAAGAATAAGTTAGAGCCCTACCCCTTTGCCCAATTTGGTGGATCAACCATTCATGCAATGGGGACTATACTTTATTGGGGTGATTAACCCAAATTCAATTCAAGGCCACAAGTGGATACTTACAAAGCAACATATTATTTCACCAAGTGGACTAAAGCAAGTGGCACTTAAGGAAGCAAATGAGTCCAATATCTTGGATTTATATGAAGGAATAGCCATCATGTTTGGAGTCCCTACCACTATTATATCAAATAATGCATTGGTATTCCTTGGTATAAGGATCACCGAATGGGAGGTCGAAATGGTGTATACATCAACACTTCATCAAAATATTACCCTCAAGGTAATGGCCAAGAATATTCCACAAACAAGAAACTATTAAGGATTATCGAAGGACTCTTGATGAAAATCGAGACAACTTGACATACGAAGATCAAATCAGCTCTATGGGCTGATAGGATCACATCCAAAAGATCCACGGGCAGCTCCCATACAAGCTTGTGTATGGAAAGGAGGCACTATTGTCTATCTCATTAGAGCTTCCCGCTTTGGAGCTCATGAAATAGTCAGAGCTAGCTGAGTTTGAACCTATGGAAATTAGGTATGTAGAGCTAATGGAGGTAGGGGGCGCAAGAGAGCATGCAATTCAAGTCATGGAAAAGGATCAAGCATTGATCAAAAAGAGTTTTGATAAGAGAACAAGATTGAGGACCTTTCAAGAAGGGAACTTAGTTCTAAAGTGGGATGCAGATCAGGGAAAATATAGGAAAGCATTCCAAATTTGATGCCATTTGGAGCTTCCATTACATGATCATAAGGTGTAAAATTAGTAATTCCTTCTATTTGGATAGATTGGATGGTGAAGAATTACAGATCTCGGTGAACGGGATCCATCTCAAACACTCGCTTACTAAAAAGGGAGGTTCTCGCCCTTGTAAATATTAGCATAGAATTTTATTTTCCTAAGTGCGTATGCACATTTTTTTAGCATAGGTTTTGTTTCCCTAAGTGTTGTGGTATAGGTTTTGTTTCTCTAGGTTTGCGTCATTATGTAGTTCAACATGACTCTAGGTGAGTACGTCAAACCCTTCAAAGATTCAGATATGTAAAGAACCATAGTTTCCATAATAGTTGCTCACTTTGAGATAGAACAAATGTAGAGAAACTAAAATCGGGTCCCAAAAGGTCCATTTTAGGAGACTAGCATCAATTTCAAGTCAAGCACCATGACTCGTGCCCAATACATATAACAAGGCAACTAATTTCTTCATCTAATAGGCATTCCCCGCGAGTCACCATGAAATTGTTAACTCAATTTTTCCCCTGACAAAATTGATTAAACATGACCCTGTGCAAGAAGAAATTAAAGAAACAATTCCGTTGAACAAACCCACACTTCAAATTCAACAGATGAGCCACATGCAGCTCTACAATGGAGTAGGTCGCAAGGTTGAGGAAGGAAGAAAACATGTGTCATAGAAAACCAAAGGCTCAAAGGAGAGAAACAGAGAAAGACTCAAAGTCTTTGGGCTCTACAAATGATTTAGAGCGAGCCCCAAAATTGGCTAAGTATGGAAGAATCAACAAAAGCCTCCACATGCCTCATCAGCACATCTCCAAATATTAAACTCAAAAGTAGACTCAAATGAGCATGGAGCTTCCACATGTCCTAGGCCCGAAAAGGGATAGAGCCGTCCGTTGAAAAGTCCAAACAAGTGGAAAGAAACACGTGTTATCCCAACATAATTTCAATATTGAAGCCCAAGGTGGAGGTTCAAATTTTTTCCAACCCTCCACATGGACAGGGGTCAACAGAGGTCAAATTCAAAATGGGCCCAAATCGGTTAAGTATAAGAGTGCAGGTGGAAGGCACCACGTCTTAATGGTACACATTCAAAGGTGTGGCCCAAAGTGATATACTCAAATGAGCGCAAGGCTTCCACATGTCAACCCAAAGTGCATCTTTAAAGATAAATCTAAAAATGGGTCCTTGGACAAGCACCGAGCCTCCATGTGTCCAGGGTCAGAATTATGGCCTTGCCAAGCAAAAGGACTTAGCCAAAAAAATAGAAAGAAACTCGAGAAAACTGTGGAAGGCACCATGTGTCTCTTCGGCACACCTCCAAATATTGAATCCAAAAGCACTCCCCTAACTGGCGCCAGCTCGACATGTGGCTATGTTGAAAAGTCAAGTGGGAAGGTGGGTCTCTGGGAGTAATTTTTACTTTTTGGCTTCATTTCCAAGAGACATAAAGTATAAAATGAGTCGTGCCTCCGCCGATGCCCAAGGAGCCATGTGTCAAGCCTAAATTGAATGTGGGTCGGGCCTTGGAGTGATTTCTTTCCCAAATGGAAAATGCAGACTGAGACCCGAAGATGATTTTTGACAAAAAGGTATTGAGGCTATGGGGAAAATTTTGCATTTTTGTATTTTTGTGCCAAAAGTGCAAAGTAAATTTTGAGCCCATGGATCCATTTTGCTAACTAGTTTCTGCCATTTTTTATGGACCCGATTCAAATATTCAAATGGACATATCTTCCGATCTAGTGCTTGAAATCCAACAAATTTGGCACCATTAGAGAGATCTCAACCTCGTCTATGCCATGGAGATCTGAAACTTTAATTCAGATAAGGTTAGGGTGGTAAAAAAAGGGAAAACATCTTCATGCCATTAATACGTGATCTGATTGCTCCAACAACTAGATCAAATTTGATTTGATCCATTGTTCTTCCTCCTTTGACATGCTGAGCAAACACAAAGTGGCGGACATGACAGATTTGGGGTGGATTTGTAGGGGCATTAATGGCCGGTAGCTAAGCTTCAAATTAGTTTTCCCACCTCTCTCTCTTTCTTCTCTTTGTGTTGAACCTATAAAAGGAGGTGTAAGGCTCATTGTAAAGGGTTGGACATTTATGTTTTCCTATATCCCTTCTTCCCTTGTCTACAAGAAAATTCGTGGAGCTTCCAAACCTCCCATTCAAATTGCAATGAAAATTCTCACCTATTGGCCACTGTAATGCAATGTATCGACTTTGGGAGAAATAATATATTTCTATGGATGATCCTCAACTCCCTCATGTGTTCATCATTTCCTTCCCGATCTTTCATTGTAGTCCAAGTTATCTGTGTATGGTATTTACATTACGTTTCTATGGTTTGTGTTAGCTTGAAAATGAGTGTTTAACATTCCTTTTGTACATCACCTCACTATCTTAGGTTTATTTTCTTGCATCTTCTCAACCCTTTCCACTTAGTAAGATAGAGTAGGTTTAGATTAGATCCTCTGCAATCCAATTGTGTGCACATGAAAAGAGGTATAGGAACCAACCTTAATCTGTAGAGCTCTCTTAAATCACAAGGTCCCACACTTTGAGAGATGCTCCATGTTGTGCAATCATACCGATAGTCTTAACCCATCGGTTACGGACACTTAGGAAGTCTTTATGATTCTGCCCTAACTGTGCCTTTGAACTATAATTACAACAACCATAATCAAAATAACAATCAAAATTATGAACTGCAATAAAACAAGAAACAAAGATATGCGGATTATGATCCCAACTTGTATTGTAGATTCCATAGAGTTATAGGTCACGAAACTAAGATATATCTTTATTTATATGTCTTCGCCAACCCCACAAGAACTTCATAGGGTACCATACAAAACATGTTGCTCTCACAGAATGCTAGCCTTGGGATTTATATATATCCTTTCCTGAAGTGCCCCAAAACTGAAAAAATCTAAACCATAGGGTGAAAACAATGGCAATTTTATAGGTATCCATAATCAAGAAGCCTTCATGTTTGTTAATCCTTGAGTTACCCTTAACATGGACCAATGGAATTAGACTAATTTCGTACGTCTAGTTGAGTTGGAGACTAAACCGGAAACGCATGTAGATACCTAGGATCACAACTATAGATCATAACCTCTCACTCCTTACCCTTGCAATGCAAGATGATGCATTGTTAGTCCCTAATCCATTGGGGCTTACAAATTGATTATGAACCTAACCAAGACCTTTATTCGATCTCCTTAGTGGATTTGTGGAAGAACTCCCCAACGCATCGATTTGCTTTATTAGAAGTAGTAGGTCCTTATCACTTAGTTCACATTACACATCCTCAGAGGCCTAAATTAACCATATATATTTTGACATATAACTTCTCAATGAGTATGATACAGACATTGGGTTTTTTTATATTAGTAAGATGCTTATAGATATTGAATTTTTATGGAGAGGTGATCCTACGTTGTATTTACAAGTATGGATCTACAACAATTATGTGAAGAGATCTATGATTGATGATGGAGCTAAGGTTAACATTGTCCCACTTTCTTTCTTAAAAAATAAAGGTTATGGAGAGAAAATTTGTTGTTCAACTCAAAACATGCTGAGAGGATATGATAGCCTTAAGGCTACGGTCATTGGGAATATAGTTCTCCTAGACACTTTTGGGCCTAAGACTATTTTAACTGAATTCTATATTATAGTATAGGTGGAAACCAACTATAATATGATCCTTGGTAGGTCATGGATTCATAAGATGAAGGATATTCCATCAACATTATTTTAAGAAGTTAGATTCCTTCATATATTAAAAGTCTTCGTGGCTCGGGGGAGATCCAAAACATTTCGATATTCACCTACATAACCTTAAGAAGAAGCATGTTGTCTATTCTGAATTTGAGCTCCCAAAAAACCATTTGAACAAGCCTCTTTCTTCTAGGAGGCCAATTCCCACGTCAAAATTGTTCCAACCACTAAGTTAGAGCCACCCAAGACAATTGAAGGAGTGGATATTAATGAGAATAAGGCTTCTATAGTAGAAACTATTTTAAAAAAACACAACATAATTATTGTAACTCTTAGAGAATGATTTTTCGATTATTATCCCATTCAATTCTTTGGAAATGGTCCATTCTCTTGAGATATCCTCTCTTTCAATAGATGACCTTAGAGAGACTTTCATGGTTGATATTTCTGAGGTTTAGGAAGAGGATTTAAAGAATGACGAAACATCTATTTTTCCTAACAACTATTGGACTCTCAACTACAACGGAGTGAAATGCCCTATGGCATAAGGAAATGGTGATTCTCACTTATCCAAAAGGGAGAGTTATGACAATTACTTTTCAATTGAATTTTAAATGTACGAATAATGGAGAAAAATATGAATCTCTACTTCTTTGTCTAATTCTATCCAAGAGGATGGGTGTGTACAATGTTAGAGTCCTAAGTGACTTATAACTTATAACAAACTAGGTCTCAAAATTTTATGAGACTAGAGAAGACCACCTTTAGATTTATAATTTTATTTGTGTGTGAACTATGTAAAGATTTTGATTTTATTTCCATAGAGGTTATTCCTAGAGAGCATAATCAACTCACCGATTATATGGCCACTTTTTCCTCCCGGTTTTGTCCTAATGAGGATTTAAAGGAAAAGGAATTCACCATTTCGGATTCGATCAAACCCTTGGTTCGTAATTAGCAATACGATTTTGGCATATGTAGAGACTAAAAATTAGCCTATTACATTAGACTTTATGGAGACTGAGTGGGAAATATTAGGATACCTCCACATGTATATTGGCCTTCATTCTTCGTATCATAATAAAGGATTTTCCCTCACCCCTCACCCTTATTATTACTTTGGAGATAGAATGATGAATCTTTCCTCATCTAAAGACTTTGAAATATTTAAAGTTGAGGAAAAATAACTTGAGCTACCTTCAACTCTTCCTTAGTTTGAATAGGGTAATTCTTCCTTAATATAAGAAACTATTGACATTAGCATTGGGACAAAATAGGAGCCTAGGAATTTGAAGCTTATATCTTCACTTTCACTTGAGGAAATAGAGGCACACACCAAATATCTCAAATAAAATTCCAAATCCTTTAATTTTAGTTATAAGGAGATGAAAAGTATCGCTATTAATGTGGTAGTTCATAACCTAATTATTAAACCTAATGTGAAGCCTGTTAAACAAAATTTAAGACCTATGAAGTCTACAAGTCACTTTAATGATTAAGGAAGAAGTGAATAATCCTTCCGGTAGGGTTTATTAAACTAGTGCACTACTCTATGTGGTTGTCCAATATTTTCCTAGTCCTTAAAAATAATGAGAAAATATGGATGTGCATTGAATTTAGGGACATTAACAAATCTTACCCCAAAGATAATTTCCCATGACCTTCTATTGACATCATTATTGATGCAACAGATGGTTATGAGTTATTGTCTTTGATGAACAAAATTTCTAGGTACAACCAAATAAGGATTTATGGGGAATACCAAACTAAGACTACTTTCATTGCTCCTTAGGGGACCTTTTTTTATGTTTTCACGCCATTTGATTTTAAGAATGATAGAGCCATGTATCAATGGGCCATGACATATATTTTCCACAATCTCATTCATAAGATTGTGGATACATGTGTTCATGATCTCTGAGGATAAAATATCCTAATTAATTATGCATTATATAATTTATTATTTAATTAATAACATTAATTAGATAATATTTTTATTTGGTTTTATTAACCATATTATTTGTTTTATTTCCAACATCATGGATGTTGTTATATTGTTTTAACAATATAATTTGTTGGTTGTATTTTTGTGTGCTTCCCGGATGTTTTATGGAAGCTGTTGTAATTCTGGTTGTACCTATGCAACCTTTTCTTTTTTCTGCACATGACTGTACAATACCTATAAGTATTGCAATCTTGCTATTATAAATTGGTTGATTGAGATTAATAAAGTTAATCAGGCTTCCACCCTTGTTTCTCAATTTACATTTGGTACCAGAGTGAGATTCTAGACCTGTGAAGCTTGTGGAGGAGTGGAAAGAGAGAGCAGCTGAGATAGAGGAGTTTTGGAGAAGTGTTTGCAGCATCAGAGAGCCTGTGCAGCCTCCTGCAACCTCCCAGCCCCATCCCTACCTCCTCACATCCTCCTATTCCTTCCAGTGTTTAGAAGGTTTTTTTTTTTGCACTAGTGCACCCAACACCAGGAAAAATTTGCTAGGTATTGAAAATAAAATTTTAAAAAATTATTTTTCCCCATTAGGGGTTTTATCTCTAATTTTAGAGATATATTTAGTATATAATTTGGTAGATTTCTACAAGTCTAGAGGAAGAGCTCTCCACCAAGCCACAAAGCAAGCCTCACTGTGCATGAAGGGGTGAGCCATTTGAAGACAATCGTTTGCTTGTTTCAAGCCTGACTGCACATCTAAGGGTGAAGTCATTTCATTTACCAATAGCGACACACACTATTTTGATTATATATTGGTGAGTCTGAGCCACGAGTGAAAGCCATTTTAACATTTGCGTCCATTCCTGCATTTGCGAAAGCCATAGGAGATATCAAAATTATCTGCAGAGGCATCAAGCTGAGTTCTTATGCATTGAGCCATCGTGCCAATGTTATATCCTTCCCTGCGACCTGCACACAACACAAGATCCTCTGAGACCCCTCCCTCGGCCAGGACTTGCATGCTACCAACGAGCCACCTACACAAAGAAATAGTGAGCAATTATGGAGAAAAAGCCGTGAAAAGCTTCAAAGACCTACGTGAAAAACAAGACGAAGAAATAAAAAATGGTGGAGACATAAAGAAAACGGGTTTACCAAAGCTAAACACGGCTAAGAGGATTCAGATCCTCATTTCATGGAAAACCTAATCCACATGCACCTCCAACCAGTCCACGTGGATCCTCCACGCATGATCGCCCTCTCCATCTCTGCCAAATTGCCATTTTACAAAGGTAAGTCAAAATTTACCTTCTTTAAATATAATTTGCTTCATTACTACACCAAGCGCTCATAGCAGCCTAGTTGGTAAGTTAAAGTGACTTGGGTAGATGAGGTTTTGGGTTCAAAACCCACCTCCAACAATTTTTTTAAAACCAATTCGAATTTGGTGGAAAATTTGCAGAACCGCTAACTTTACGAGAAACTCAAATTTAGTTATAACTAACTAAATTTAGCAGGAAATCCCTAAATTTAGGGTAAATTTTTTTCTCCATTAAGCCTATTTTTTCATTCCGGGTAACTTTTTCCAAAGGGGGGATAGCTAAAAATTGCATTTTCAATTTTTTTTGCAATTCTTTGCATTTTGGGTCGTATTGGGCTCAGAGGCCACCAGGGCCCAAAAACAAAAATTTTTTTTTTCCTGCCATTCAATTTTTCAATTTTTGAATGTAATTATATACTATTGTATATTGTACTAATTTGTAGGTTGCCATAGTCAACTGCAAACTTTGTAACTACTCTAAAACTGGTAGAATTGTAATAAAAAAATATAAAATTGGTTTTGTAACACTCACGAGATCCTAGATCTCATTCGCAGCGTTTGGTATATACGGTGCCTCTGGGAAGCTTACTACGGTAAATTCCATCATGACTACTACTGCACTTAACGCCTAATATAGCTACAACAATTTCATTTGGGCATCGACCCTTTAAATCGATGAGGAGTAATAAGGTCACAGTGCACACACTATGAACCATCCCATCCATCTGTGAATGATTGCATGACATAAATCCGGATTGAGAAATTATCCAAGTATATAGAAAAGTTACATGCGCGTATGAGGATATTTATTTGAGCCGGTGTCAATAATCATACAAACCCCATCAATATTGTCTTGGTACCACGTATTGAATTCTTTCACGTATGTTAATGCCTCTTTCATGTACCACCGGGTATATAGAAAGGTCGAGCTTCTTCCACGTACCACCGGGTATATCGGAAGGGCGCGTATATAGAAAGGTTCGATATATCAGACTGATGGTATATAGATTGGGAGACCTTATACCTGGAGTGATAAGAGCCAAACCACGTTAGGTGATCTCTACAAAATGGGCACCAACCAAATTTTTTTCGATTCACAACTAAGGAAACAACTATCATGGAAGACAAAAATCAAGACACAACTTGAGTTTGAAGAAATATGGCCTGCTGTGAATGGTACTCTGACTAGATCAACTACTGATACAACACAACAATGCAGTTTGATAAAGTAGATTAGAAGGCCAAACTCATCATCTTGTTTGGAGTGTATAATGATGTGCAACCCCACATTTGAGATGCAAAACAGCCAAAGAAGCGTGGGATAAATTGAGCACAGTATACGATGCCAAGAACAAGAATGTTATAATAAATTGGCAAGAGTCGATTACACACACTAAAGTTCAAACAGAATGAAAAAATTGAAGCTTTCTTAAGAAGAGTTACAGAATTGAGGGCTTCACTTCTAGCCTTGGGAGAACCCACAGATGATGCTCTCATTCCCATTGTTCTAAGAGCACTCCCCTCTTCTTACCGCATTTTTGTCACAACACTAAACGTGTCAGATACGATAGTTGGTTTTGACAAACTGGTAAACCTATTGCAACAAGAGGAAGCAATGCACAATAAGGATGATGAAGAGGATCAGCACTATCTTCACATCAAAAATGGAAAGGAAAAGGTAAAGGAAAACCTAATTCCTATCAAAAATCCCAAAATAAAAATTAGTATCAAGGGGATAGACAACAAAAGAAGCAATGTCCAATCTGCAAAAGAGGACATAACCTACAAGATTGTTGGTATAATACTTACAAGAAAGGTTCATCAAGCAACTCTGGACCTCCACAAAAATCTAACAAGGGACATTCTAACGCAATCAGGGCAGTAAAAGGGGAGGCTGGAAAAGAAGACCCCACCAACAAGGTAATATTGTTGAGCAACAAGAATAGTCAGACAATGAAGACTTCTTGTTCACTGCTCGATCAAGTGAACCATCCACGTCATCTAGTGATGTTTGGTATGTTGATTCGGGGGCCACTCGACACATGACTAGCCATAGAGACTGGTTTATTTCAATGAGGGACACGCCATCGAAAAATCATGTTTCATTGGGAGATGATTCTTCATATACAATTCAGGGGATTGGGAACATTTCTCTACCCCTTGGTTCACGCAAATGTAGACTATCAGATGTCCTATATGTCCCTGGGTTGACAAAGAATCTACTTTCAATCAGTCAACTCCTAGATCACAACCTAAAAATTGACTTTGATAGTCAATCTGCAAGAAAACGTGTTTGATTCGAGACAAATCAAGAGGCTCAAAAATAATTACAAAAGCCTCCAATGTGGGATGCATGTTCTAACTTGATTTTGTTCATGAGACGATCAAGAACTTGTGGATAAAGGCATGCATCGAGATTTGGTCATGTTAGTTTCAAATATCTCAAAACACTTCACTAGTGTAATATGGTACATGGGCTACCATCTCTTTAGAAGGATACAGACAAGTGTCCTCACTGCCTAGCAAGAAAACAACACAGAGCTTCATTCTAGAGGAGTACATTTCGAGCTCATGGTAAACTTGACTTGGTTCATACCGATCTTTGTGGTCTGATGTAGCCAAGTCATTATGGGTTCCAGTACTTCATGCTTTGTGTTGACGACTATTCGAGAAAAATGTGGATTTTCTGTCTTCACAAGAAAAGTGAAGCATTTGAAACCTTCAAAAAGTTCAAAGTAGCAGTTGAGAAAGAAACTGGTCATCACATCAGAACTCTCCACTCAGATCGAGGGGGGGAATTCACAGTGATGAGTTTAAACTACCTACAAACTCACATGATACGTCGATAGATGCCTCCTCCACACACACCACAAATAAATGGTGTTGTTGAGAGAAGAAATTGCACTATCATGGAAATGATGTGATGCATGATCGATGATTCCGGACTTGCAAAGACATCCTAGGTAGAAGCAACAAAGACAATAGTGTATTTTTTGAACATAGTGCCCATAACTACTCTTGATGGAATAACACCACAAGAAGCATGGTCAAAATAGAAACCATCTATTGCACACCTCATAGTATTCGAGTGCAAAGGAAGTATGCACATACCCAAATAGAACAGAAAGAAATTGGACATGAAGTCACAGAAACTCATCTTCATTTGGTATAGTGAAGAGACTCTTAGGTATAGATTGATGGATCCTAAGACCAGAAAGTCTACACTAGTAGAGATGTTGAGTTTTTCAAGAAGAAGGAAGCAAAGACTCCTCCTCTAGACTCACAAGATGTAGATTTTTCACTGTTGTAAAAATTGA
This sequence comes from Taxus wallichiana var. yunnanensis, assembly GCA_018340775.1. Taxonomy (NCBI): domain Eukaryota; kingdom Viridiplantae; phylum Streptophyta; class Pinopsida; order Cupressales; family Taxaceae; genus Taxus; species Taxus wallichiana. The sequence continues at coordinate 50,343,249 of CM031236.1, forward strand.
AGCTGATGTTCCCTTAGAAGATGAAAGTGATGATGGGGATGATGGTGTTGATCAGATAGAACCATGACCCATGGGAACAGTTCAACGTATGCCTAAATGGTGTACAAGTACATTACGAGATGCAAGAATGGATGCTCCACTAGATACATCCACCCCTGGACCACGGACTCGTAGTAAAGAAAGAGAAGAAGTTAACTTTTCTTTGATGAGTAGAGTTATTGAATCAGATGAGCTCTCTACAGTCCAGAAGCCCTACAGTCAAAATCTTGGAAAGATGCCATGGATTCTGAATATCAATCAATGATGAAGAATAACACTTGGCAACTTGTCGATCTTCCACCAAGGAAGAAACCCATTGGATGCAAATGGATATTTAAAACAAAGTACAAAGCAGATGGGATAGTGGACAAGTATAAAGCAAGACTTGTAGCAAAGGGGTATGCACAAAAAAGAAGGCATTGACTATGAGGAGACATTTTCTCCCACAACTAAGATCAAAATGATCAAGATGATATTTTCTCTAGCTACACAGTTTGGATGGAAAGTCCACCAAATGGACGTAAAAAGTGCCTTCCTAAATAGAGATTTACAAGAAGAAGTCTACATGACTCAACCTAAGGGATATGTAGTACCTGGTCAAGAAGAAAAGGTATGCAGACTCAGGAAATCTCTGTATGGCCTCAAACAGCACCCGGGCATGGTACATCAAGATTGATGAGCATCTTGTACAACATGGATTTGTTAGAAATCCATACGATCCCAATCTCTACCTTAAAAAGCAAGGGGGAGATTGTGATTGTCATTTTCTATGTCGATGATCTAGTCATCACTAGCAGTTTAGTGAGGATGATCGATGCAATGAAGAAAGATCTTAATCGATCGTTTGACATGACTGATCTCGGGATGATGCATTATTGTCTTGGATTGGAAGTATGACAGAAAGAGAATCACATTTTTGTTTCTCAGATGAAATATACCAAGACTATGCTCAAGAAGTTTAGGATGATGGATTGCACACCAATTGCTACACCTATGGAGAACAGTTACAATTATCTCATTAGATCCATCTCCTGAGGTAAGTTCCACTCTCTATCGGCAGCTGATTGGGAGTCTCATTTACTTGACCTACACTAGACCAGATATCAGCTTTGCGGTGACCTATCTATCCAGGTTCATATAGAATTCAAATTTTGTCATTGGAAAGCAACAAGGTGCATTTTGAGATATCTTAAAGGATCGGTGGATCTTGGTCTAGAATACAAGAAGAAGCGTTAACTTCTTCTTGATTGGATATTCAAATTTAGATTATGCAGGTAACATTGATGATAGAAAATCCACTTCTGGATTTGTATTCTTTATGGGATCTGGACCAATATCATGGGGAAGCAAGAAAAAAAATCATTTCTCACTCTTCCACGAAGCCAAGTATCATTTTGCAAGAGAAGTCATCAGTGAAGCGATTTGGCTTTGTCGCATAGTGTAAGGACTTGGAGTACCATAGGAAAACCGACCACCATGTATGTTGACAATGAAGGTGTTCTCAAACTTGTTCACAATCCATTTTTTCACGAGAGAACAAAGCACATTGAGGTATAAGTTCATTTCATACGTGAACATGTGTTGAAGCACAACATCTAGCTTCAATTTTTTCCAACATTTGAACAATGAGTAGATATCTTCACAAAGTCACTTGCACGTGACAAGTTCGAGTTGTTCAGGGAGTTCCTCTCCTCATCCCTTGAGACAATGCACAATTAAGGGGGGGAATGTTAGGATAAAATATCCTAATTAATTATGCATTATATAATTTATTATTTAATTAATAACATTAATTAAATAATATTGTTATTTGGTTTTATTAACCATATTATTTGTTTTATTTCCAACATCACGGATGTTGTTATATTGTTTTAACAATATAATTTTTTGGTTGTATTTTTGTGTGCTTCCTAGATGTTTTATGAAATTTGTTGTAATTTTGGTTGTACCTATATAACCTTTTATTTTATCTGCACATGACTACTATACAATACCTATAAGTATTACGGTCCTACTATTGTAAAGTGGTTGATTGAGATTAATAAAGTTAATCAAGCTTCCACCCTGTTTCTCAATTTACGGGTAAATGTTTTGACTATATCATTTCATCCTAAAGAATTAACATAGACCCAATGAATATTTGATTAATTTTAGAAATGACTCACCGATGTATGAGTCGAGCTTAGATATTGTTTTGGGAAAGCTTGGGGAAATTCATAGATTTGTCCCTAATTTGACATATGCCATTCACCCTATTAATGGATTGCTAAATAAAACATGTTGTAAAATCTGGACCACTAAATTTCATGAGGATTTTGAGTGGATAAATATTTTTATCATGTCACCACCTATGCTCATGGCACCCAAAGATGATCATCCTCTAATCTCGTATTCTCGAGCCACAGATGTATTGATAGCGTGCATGTTGGAGCGAATGACGATGATGATCATGAATGAGCTTGTAGACACCAAATTTGTGTCTTACGACCCCCTTGTGCCCCGCATCTCATTTCGCAACCTAACCTCATCACCTAAACCTTACACAATTATTTATTAATTACCTTATAATTAATAAATCCACATCGCCATACCTACCACCTCATTTTGCCACCTCATCATGACCTAGTCCTAACCCTAAACTAACCTAATTAAGACCTATAACTTGGTCTACATCCACACCCATGACTAATGACTCCTCACTCGCACCCAAAACCGACCTCGTAATAACTTGACCAAGCCCGCAACTAATCCCTCGGGAGAAAAGGAGGGAAAGTTGGCTATTTTACTAAAAATAGCCCACTTTGACTGAACCGATACCGGTTTCTACTCGACCACCGTCGGTTACGTAACCGCCATCGGTTCCCTGTAAATGACCTCCTCCAACCAGAAACAAAGGTCGGGATTTTTGATTAATCGGGATCATCAGAAGTCATCGAAAGAATCCTGGATTTTACTTGGCCGAGTAGAGACAAGTGAAGAAACAAGAAGAGTTTGCAGAGAAGGACATCAAGCCCAAGACTGCAACTAAGTAACCAGAGCCCTGTGACACTCATCCGAACATCGGGAGGGAAGATATCTCATCTTCTGATTGTCAGGTCATCCTACCGAAGTTCTGCCTTTGTCATCACAGTCCTTGGACCTGCATCCTCATCAATAACCAGTAAGTAGTATCTTGTATGTCCTTTTAATAACATTTCTTGAACTTCTGAATCACAGCCATCATAAGTCTATTCCTAGATCTACTACCCAAAGAACACACTACATCTAACTGTCATTCCTCTACCCTTACGTTACCCCAAGAACACCCTCCCCGTACTCTCTGAGTCCCTCTCATCACCCCGTTACCTAACCCCACTCATTTACCAGCCTTATAAACAACACAACCACCCTACAACCAACCCTCACCAAAAGTCCCTAAAACATTTCCCCCCTACGGACAATCGGTTAATAAGAATCTGCACGGCCACCGTGATTCAAAACCAAAAACTAGCCTTTCCTCTACTTGTTTCAACGAGGCAATTAAATTGTGATTTTACAATCATTTGTGTTAATTCATATTAGCAGGGGAACTGACCACCTTCGAAAGGAAGTTTTATATTTCCTGGGCCCAAGGCAGTTCCCTCATTTATTGTCTAATTAAAATCTGGTGGTCTTGTATTCTTACTTGTAGGTAGTCCTTCCAAGACAAAAAGGAGTTCTTCGCAGTCGATCTGATCTCTCTACGGTACACGCACACCCTCTCGACATTCAACAGGTATTCCTCCTAGCCCTAACCCTTATCTGTTTCTCAAAGGAATGAAAGGATAGAAGCAACTCTATTCCCAAAAGCTGAAACATTCCGTGCGAAACATTTTGGCACGCCCGGTGGGACCCATTTCGGGTTTCTTTCTTTCTTGCTTGCTTTCATATAGGGAGCATACTTGTTGTTTTCTTCTTCTAAAGATATTCACAAGGTATTTTGTTATTTTGGTAAAAGAACTTGCTTTGCTTTTACATCTTTGCATTAGTGAAAGTCATCTCTTTTGCTTCATCGAATATCATTTTCGATTTGGGTTTAAAACACGTGCATCACATTCTTGCTTGTTGTTTTCAATTCTAGTGAACATAGATTAAGTAACAGGTCATACACGTGGGGGTGATATCCACGGTATTGACAAGAAATTAATCTTACTTTCACTGCACAACACATACCGAATCACTTCATAATTAACACAATAGCTCAAAACATCCCCCCTTTTTCCGCGGTATTCCTCCGCCCGATTGAGGTAACCTTATAAGCCAAAACAAACTTGACATTTCCCCTAAGTCTTTTGTTTAGGATTCTGACATCATTCTACGTCTAAGGGCATAAGCTCAAATTGATAAACACTAATCCTAGGGTTAGTCATTAATTTGCTTGTGTATCTTGCTTGTTTTCGCTTGTTTCTCTCATACATTGTTTTCTGTGATCACTTAACAATTTGATAATGTACTAAGCATTGTTAAAAACTTCAAAATCAGCAAGATCTTATAGTTTCTTATACCGGTCCTATTATACCAACATCGGTTAATGACCGATGCGCGGCTATAGTCTATAACCGACATCGTTTAGCAGACCGATATCGGTTACTGTCTTTTACAGTCCCTGATAAACCAACAACCTACCAATTTCAACATTCTGAGGCTGTTTCTATTCCTGATAGATTGAAACCCTACTGTGTACTCTTGTCCATGGTTGTTATCACTCGGAAGCAAGCCCGCCATGGTTTCACATGCCTGCTCTGTGCCTTTGCCTGAATCACCCCCTTCACATTCTATAGGGAACCCTATGGACACCAGTGAGATCCCCAAAATTCCTGTAGGAGATAAAGAATTTGTGAAATTTTTGGATGCTAATCCTAGCACTGTACAATACTATTTGTCTCATGCCCCTGACCGTACACCCGATGGTCAACTCCTTGTTGGCATGCCTATTAGTATAGCTGCTCATTTAGCTCCTTCTCCGCCTGATAACTCCACTTTGCCTTCTGCATCCTTAGCCCCGTCTCCCAATCCAAGTGGCTTCAGGGGTTCATACGACATGATTGGCTTTCCTTTGGTTAATCTTGGGCCCCACATATCATTACCGCCGACTGCTCCTACCTCGTCTCTCTTGCAGACTGCTCCATTCATGACTTGCTCTCTGCCACCTATCCACATGAGCTTTCCTTCTCAAGCTCCGCCCACCTTTTCATTTCCACACACGTATCCAGTGACCTCAACATCTTATATAGGACATCCCTATTCGGTCACCTCAACACATTCATCCTCCATACCTTATCAACATTTAACCCCACCATTGTCTAGTGGAGGCCCTTGGCCCAATTTGCCTCCGTTTACCGCAACCGCACCATCATCTCATCCAACCACGGATTTCATCAAACAAATGATGGACAAAATGCAAAATCTGGAGGCTTCTATTTTGGGAAGTCGTAGCGCCTTGACATATGAGCAAGTTTGTCGGGAGCCTATCCACCCTTCTGTCCCCCTTCATTCATATCCTCCTCAATGGGAACTACCAAAATTTACTCGTTTTAATAGTAAAGAGGATCCTCAACAACACTTGTGATCATTTAGACATGCTTGTTATTTGATTGCTCATGATGATGCCTTACTACTCCGCACCTTTCCCATGTCCTTATCAGGACCCGCCTTGGAGTGGTACAGTGCTTTAACCCAACACTCAATCTTCTCTTTTAACCAACTAGCCCAATCTTTCTTGGATCATTTCTCCATTAACATTGCCAAGAAAGTATCTATCACCGACCTCTATGCCATCCGACAATTTGAAGACGAATCTATCGCAGATTTCGTTGGATGATGGCGGGGCCTTATCAACCAACTTACATATGCCTTGCCTTAGGCCGAACTTATCAAACTTTTTACGCGGGCCTGCGCTAAGCACATCTCTCCTACCCTCCAAATTCAAACTTTCCGCACATTTGACGAGGCCTTTACTATGGCTTGAAAACTAGAGATTCGAGCCTTAGAAGAAGAGAAATTGCGGTTACGCAACAAAAACCCCAATTTTGAACTCCAAGATTCCACCAATAAACCTAACACCACCACTCCTCACACATCCACTTCTTCGAAATCAAAAGGAGCTGTCCACGCGGTGATGGTCAAATCTCAAGCACCGTCTAATACCCCACCAAAAACCACCTATAAGTATAAAGCCGAGCCCATCAATTACACTCCCTTGGGAGAAACTTATGGTGTCATCTTGGAAAAATTGCTCAAAGCCGGAGCTATCACCTTGCCTCCTGTTAAACCTCACTCGGGTTTGACTCCACCCGCGCTATACCTTCTGGTACAAAGAAAATGACTTCTGTAACTTTCACCGCGTAAAGGGACACAGTCACGAAAACTGCAAGATGTTGAAAAACATAGTGCAGGAAATGGTTGATGCAGGGGATATAACCCTCGATAATCCTAATGCCCTACGCTAACTGAAATTTGAAAATATTCAACAAACCATTCCCGAATCACTTCTAACAGTAATATAAACCAAGATATCTTAGCCGAGGAGAGTGTTCATGAAATCCATGCAGTTTTCGACTCCCAACCAAAAGCCTCTATCGAAAAAATTCTGAATCAAGCTTCATCACTAACGCAGGAACCCGAACCCCCTTTATCACCATCAAGACAAGACGAAATCCTTGCCGTTCCGTTACCCATCGAGGAATTAACCACCCCGAGGTCTCTTCTCACTGATAAGCCTTCTTACACCACATCCTTGCAAGACTGTGAGCGGATGTTATCTAACTTATCTATTTCCCAAACATCTCCTTCTACCACTCTTGTTGCACAAGAGGAGGGCTCGCCACTCCTTTTGTCATCCTTAGATGAGAAACCTCTTGCACCGACATCACCAAATTCTTTAATCATGACGGATCCTCTCAAACATGCCCTCCTACCTATTAGTTCTTCATCGCCTAAATCTTTTCAGTGACCGGTTGACCTCTTAACACCCATTGATACAGTGCCTCATCTACCCCCTGTATCACACCCACAGTGGACCGGAATCACAACCCACCTTTCTTCCATACAAAAGTTCCAATTCACACCTGAAGACTGTCATTCCCCAGAAGATAGACGAGTCCTATGGGAACATTTGAGTACCCCCTATTCTACTCAAATGTAGATGACCGATCCAGACGCCTCTACCATATACCCGAAGTGTTTACAGAAGCTTAAAATGCCTATGTCCTCATCTTCACCCCCCTCATCTCTACCAAGTATCTCATCCACCTCTATTAGCCTAACCAAATCTTCCCCTACACTTGGGACCTCACCAATACCCAGTCTAACACACCCACCTAAGCGGCTAGATTTATCCAAAAATAAAGCCGTCCATCCACTTAGGAGACAAACTCAATCTCCTCAACCTATGCCTCTATCACAACTAAAACCATTATCGTCACACCTACCTTCCATATTGGGACCTCATCCCTCCACCTTGCATCAATATATCATACCTCCTGCGTTTTCTCTAAAACGACCTACGCCTTCTGCACCCATACAGAGATCCAAGGGTATATCAACATCGTCACCCCACGTATCCTGTCCACCCATCAACCCTAAACAAATTTCATCATCAAAGGATTTGTTTGCTATCACTCCTCTTTTTCCGTCGTTGTTTCCTGATACCACATTATCTGGAGCCTCATCATCTAACCAGCTAAACATAGCTTCTGCGCCAAAGAAGCCACGTTTAGTTAAAACCACGTATCAATACCCCTTGGCTAAACCACCACCCGTACGAACCAACCATACCCAAACATTACCAAAACCCACCCAATCAATACCCTCATCTTCCTCCGATTTTGACCCACTCAAAGGATCTTACGCCAAAATCCTTGCTATGTTGGTGGAGAATGCGACCATTTCCCTACCCCCACTTAGACCTTATGACCCATCTAAACCTCGACCTATAGGTTATGATGAGTCTAAAATCTGCGCTTACCACCGCACACCAGGACATGATGTAGAGGGATGCAAAGCTTTGAAAGCCATCCTTCGTCAGTCACCTCTCTCAGATAGAAAGGTTAAGAAAGACAACTTACGAAGGGAGAGACCTTTAGCTTCAATTCCCTCTCCTATACCACCTGTCCCCGCCTCACCAAGATCTATCATTATTACAACCCCACCTCTCGAAGACCATGATTTATCCCGACCATCTTCCTCCTCTCATGTTCACGAGATCAACATGATTAGTGTTGCTACTCGAGGGCAGAAAAACAACGAGAAAGCGAAAGAAAGCACACCTGCGTCCTCTCTTTCTCCGTCCACCATCCCGATCGCACCACCACCTAAAGTGGTTATTCGTGGACCCGCCTACCCCATCTCTAATGGAGTTTCCCACCGAACCATGATCAAACAACTTCACCAATCACCTGTAAAAATGACACTGTATGATCTCATTCAGACTTCTGAATCTCATCGACAAGCTCTCGTTGAAATCCTTCAAGGGATAGAGGTCTTACCTAATGAAACCTTTCTGTTACCTCCATTTTAACACCCAATCACGTTGCTTCCCTCACCAAACAACCTACCACCCCAACCACTTCTGTCTCTGTACAACAAGCCGTCAGTTTCTCCGAAGATGAAATTGTTGACTTTGGTGCAGAAGATCCTGACCCTGCTCTTTTCATCTCAGCTTACGTCCGGGACATTCGGGTACGTCATGTTATGATTGACGGGGTGCTAGCCTAAACATCATCTCTTCAAAATCCTTCCAACAAATGAATATCCCTTCTAGCTGCATGTGTGCCAACCCCATCATGTTGCGGTCATTCAATGATGCTATTACTTCTACCTTAGGCACCGTGATCCTTAACATTCGTGTAGGACCACGTACTTTACCCAAACTCTTCTATGTCCTTGAGGGAGAGTTCCAATACAATATGTTGTTAGGCCACCCTTGGATCCGGGCTATGGGATGCGTTCCCTCCACCTTACATAGATGCATAAAATTTGAGTACGAGGGGAAGTCCTACACCGTAAAAGCTGATCCTCCCCCCTTCAAAACCTGCAATATGTTATATCGCCCTAATGATGTGCTTGTACCAGTCAAGACACCCATTCATCCAACCCAACCATCCACTTCAACCACACCTCTACCATCCACTTCAACCACACCTCTACCATCCACTTCAACCGCACCTACACCTTCAACCAATGAAACCGCCGTCGCAAATACCACTTCCTTTCCCGCAGCTAACATCCCAACCTCGACCCCTTAGTAGATGTTTTTCAATGCCTTACACTGGGGGAGTATCACCTATATAACGTTAGTTCTTTCCATACCCCACAGGAGTATGGACAGTTACATGCGCATCCTACCTATGACCTGTATGGGGAAGTAATCTTCTATGGACCACCTCATTGCCGCACCAACCTAACGTATGGGGTGTCGACGCATCCTCCATTACCCCCGAACCTCCTCTTGGTGTGGTTCCTTTCCAATCTGATTTTCAATACTTGAAAATCATCATTTCGCCTCACCTTTCGACTTTTTGTGCTTGGAAAGGCTTTGGTTTTGGTCTTTATGAACAAGGCCGACATACAATCATTCCCGTGACTACACGCAAACACAATGATCGTAGTGGTCTCGGATTTCCTGAAACACTTACACCGAAGGAACCTCATGTCAGTTGTCTCCTGGAAGATGACGATGTCACCCCTACCGAACCATCATCACCCATTTTGCCATCGTCACCCACAGAGTCGATAGATCCTGAATCTATCCCTCCTAAATTTTTTTTTTTTCATAAATGCTATCTTCCTAGGTCCTCTCACTTATCAACGCGATAATGAGGACCCATCTTCTCTTCCCTTTCTATATCCAGACATGATCGAAGAGGATTCGCCTTCAATTAATGTTGTTGAGTGCCAAGATGACGACTCCATCCTCACTTACCTTGGTGCGGATGACTCCTATATTCAACGCGCCTTACCATCTGAAACTCAAACCATGTTGAATGAGTCTACTATAGAAATCAACATCCACACAGAGGAGGATCCTCACATTGTGAAGATCAGACAATCCCTTAACGCATCAGAACAAGTCACCTTTACTACCTTTCTCCGTACCCGCAACCAAGCTTTCGCTTGGTCCTACGCTGACATGCCAGGAATTGATCCTGACATTGCTGTCCATAACATCACCCTAAAACCCGATTCCAAGCCAATCAAATAGAAACTGAGAAAAATGCATCCACGCATTGCCCTCTTGGTCAAAGAAGAGCTTCAATGACTCCTTTCTGTTTCCTTCATCCTACCTATTGACTATCCTCAATGGATTTCTAACATCGTACCTGTCACTAAAGCGACGGGGGGACTTCGGATATGCATGATTTCCGAGACTTAACCTCGCTTTGCCCCAAGGATGACTTCCCCCTCCCAAGTATTGATCAACTTGTTGATCTCACTGCAGGCCATGAGATGCTCTCTCTCATGGATGGCTTTTCGGGATACAACCAAATTTTGGTAGCCCCTGCCGATCAACATAAAACTGCCTTCATAACTCCTTGGGGAACCTTCTATTATCGTGTCATGCCATTTGGCCTTAAGAATGCTGGTGTGACCTATCAGCGGGCTATGACTTACATTTTTCATGACATTATGCACACTATCCTTGAGGATTACGTCGATGATCTTCTTGGAAAATCTAAACATCGCAGTGAACATCTCGATGTTTTAACCATTATTTTTGATCACCTGTTACAATATTTTGTCCATCTTCAACCAAAGAAATGTGTCTTTGGTGTCCTTTCGGGAAAACTTCTTGGTTTTATCGTCTCTTTGCATGGCATTGAGGTCGATCCATCTAAAGTCAAAGCTATCCTAGAAATGCCCCCACCTACTAACCTCAAACAATTGCGTAGTTTGCAAGGTAAACTCCAATCTATCCGGTGTTTCATCTCCCAACTCTCGGATCGATGTCAACCTTTCCATCACCTCCTTAAAAAGGATATTGCCTTTCAATGGAGCGAAGAGTGCCACCAAGCCTTTGAGGCTCTCAAAGCTTATCTCTTGCAGCCACCCGTGCTTATCCCACCTCAGGACGATCGCCCTTTCTACCTTTACCTTTCCGCCACCGACCACGCTGTAGGGGCCATGCTCGCACATCGTGACTCCGAGTATCGAGAACAAGCCATTTATTATATAAGTCATACTCTGGTAGATTATGAGACTAGGTATACACATGTAGAAAAGTTGTGCCTAGCCCTATCATTTGTGGCCACCAAACTCCGACACTACCTCCTGAATCACAAAACTTTCATCATCACCAACACGGACCCCATCCATTATATGTATGCCAAACCTCATCTAAACCAACGCATCACCCGATGGCTTATGCTCCTTGCTGACCTCGACCTTGAATTTATACACCAGAAGTCAATCAAAGGACAAACCATTGCCGACCAACTCGCGGAAGCCCCTTTACCTGGGGCACAATTTACCAATTTTAATTTCCCGACGAACTCATCACCACTCTTTCACTCAGGGAGGAGTCATATCCAATGACCCTCTTCTTCGATGGATCCAAATGCCAGTGTGGCGGAGGAGCCGGCGTTGTTCTCATTCCTCTTGACGCTGAGCCTATGCCTCTTTCATTCCGACTCGATTTCCCCTGCACTAATAATATAGCGGAATACGAGGCCCTTGTTTTGGGTCTCCAGGTTGCATTACACTTAGGTGTCAAATCTATCAATATTTTCAGCGACTCTCAATTGGTAGTCAATCAAGTTATGGGCATCTACCAATGTAAAAATGAGGAACTTCAAAAGTACAAACACTACGTGGATTCACTTCTAACCTTATTTACTCATTACTCTATCCAAACCATTCCCCGCTCCACTAACAAATTTGTGGATACTATGGCTTGCTTAGCCTCGCAAATTCCTGCTTCATCAACTGACTCTGACATTTTCGTCTTGGTCCAACAACTCTTTGCCCCATCTTACTCAGCCCCGGTTGTTTGTATGATAAATAATGTGTCTGCTAATTCGCAGGATACCTGGTATCACCAATTTCACGACTACCTTACAACCTCCGTTCTCCCACCTGACCTTACTAGTACCGGCAAACATGCTTTTCTTAAAAGTGTTTCTCGTTATGTCATCATGGGGGGACTCCTTTATAAATGTGGCTTTGATGGCATCCTCCTTCGATGTCTAACCGGCGTGGAGGTCACCTATACCATCCAACAGGTCCATGATGGTATTTGTGGTGGACATTTTAGTGGCCTTGCTGTGGCCAAACGAATCCTTCGCCTAGGTTATTATTGGCCTACTCTTAATAACGACTGCTACGAATATGTTAAGCATTGTGTTATGTGTCAACAACATGCCAACCTTCAACATACTCCTAGCCATCCGCTACAGGTCGCACGAGATCTTTGGCCTTTCTCACAATGGGGTTTAGACCTTATTGGTGAGATTCATCCACCCTCTTCGCAACGTCACCGATGGATAATCACGGCAACCGAATATTACACAAAATGGGTGGAGGCTATTCCACTCATTTCAACCAAAAAGAAAAAATTGTAGAGTTCATTAACCATCACATTATCTATCGTTTTGGTGTTCCTCATCGCCTGATAACAGATAATGGAAAATCTTTTCAAAAATAAGTTGTTACAAGACCTTGTCAGAACAACTTCGGTATCAAACTTAGCTTCTCGTCACCCTACTATCCACAAGCCAATGGTCAAGCTGAATCTTCTAATAAAACCCTAACCAAAATCCTCATGAAAGTTGTTAATGAGTCCGGAAGAAATTGGCATGATCACATCCCCTTTGCCCTTTGGGCTTATCGTACTAGCATTCGTACCTCCACTAATGCCACACCTTTTTCTTTGGTATATGGTACCGAGGTTGTCTTGCCTCTCGAAATACAAATACCCTCCCTCAGAATATCTCTTCAGGATATTCTCACCAACGATGATTTCCGCCAAGAGCGGTTAGCCCAATTAGAGCTTCTTGACGAGCGTCATCTTACGGCTCTTGACCACCTTCAAATCTATCAAAAACGCATCAAGCGTGCTTATGATAAGCGACTTCATGAGCGTACCTTTAAGGTTGGTGATCTTGTCCTCAAAGAGAATCAACATGTAACCAAACTAGAAAAGAGCAAACGTGGAAAATTTTCTCCCAATTGGATTGGGCCTTACATAATCACTCACACTTATGGATCAGGCACTTATCGTTTAGCTTCGCTTAATGGTAAACCTGAGCTTGAACCCCTTAATGCCTTGCATCTTCGACCATTCTACTATTGAATTTAGTGTTATATCACTTCTTATCTACCTTGCGCTCGTCCCTTGAGCTCATTTACCACCGCATACACTTTGTTTCCTACATCTCAAAATAAAATCAAGCTCACATGGTTTGATTATCACCTCCCTTAAAGATGCCTTCCCCTTTTTAGTCTAGTCCATGACTTCAAAGTATTAAAATGACACATTCTTAATTAAACACTTATGGGATTTTCTTGAGTCAAACTTCCTACAAAACTAGATGCTTTATGCCAAACGGACATCTAGATCTCTAAATTATACATAGACTGCTCCCTCGAAGGACAACTATATGCCAAACTATTGCTGCTATTATATATATAGACTGCTCCCCCGAAGGACAGCTATACACAAATGCCGCATCTGCTACTATAAATAGACTGCTCCCTTGAAGGACAGCTATACACAGTCAGCCTTTATCAGAAGCTTCTCGCATTGATCAGCTTCGTGAAGACCTCAAGAGTAATAATACATATATCCCTTGTAGACTTCCCACATCGATCAGTCTATATTCAACAAAATAAAAGCCGCATTCAAAAGAACTTTTGAGTCATGGACTTGTCTATTTAGGTTAGGTTCTCTTTCGTCAGAATACTCACTTTATAACAAGTTCTCTATGCCTCAGCTACACCATCCACCTCACCTCACCATTTGTTTAAACAACAAAACTCAAGGGACGTGACGTATACCCGATATATTGTGATTATACAACTCTTTTCACCTATCGACTTCTCGTCTATGCACGGTACCTAGGGGTTCAAGCTCATTCTACGTTATTATGTGGTTTGTTTAGCTCTTTTCACCTACGGAGCACTTTTTCCTCTTTGACTCGAATCTAGGATTATGTGTTGATCTTAATCAGGACATGGTTCCCTACCACTTGGGTAGGCTAACTTTCGCTTCACCTATACCTATACCAACATCGCCAATTCCTTACCAACACCAACAACATTACCCTACCAATATCAATATTTTTACCAACCAACAAATTGCCTAACCATACCTAAATTGCCTGAATTCACCTCTCCCTGGTCCTAAGGGAGAACTACATCGGTCTGAGGCCCCTCCTTGCTTTGTGCAATGGGCTATGTAGGCAGCACTTAGGAGACATGGTGTCTCCCAAGGTTAGCTCGACCATCCCCTACCATAACTTAGCATGTGTTGTAAATATACATATTTTTGTGTATTTCTTTTCGCCAACATTCATCTTTATCATTTTTCAAAACAAACATTCAAAACATGACCCTTCTTATTATTATAACTCAAATCAACATACATATTCAGTTTTATTTAGATGTTCAACAAATACATCTTCTCTATCATCGACGCGCAGGTCGGCATCCTTATTTATTCTTATACCTCTATAACATTCACTTAGACCCTCGCGCCTCATCCCGAACCAGGTGATGATCGTGATCGTCGACGCCTCTCGCCGGGCCTCTCCATCCTCAAAGGCACCACGGCTATTGGTACCACCCACTGATCTGCCAATCTCTCCTGTAACATATGAATACGCTCTCTCGCATGGAGGAATCTCACTCTAGTCTCTCCGCTCATGACTCCGCAACCGCTAACAATCCTCTTGTCTCATTCACACTCGCGTTTGGAGCTGATGAACTAAACTCTGCAGACGATCTCTCTCCGCTGTAATCATAGCTATGTCAGGACGATCACGTACACCTCGCAGCTCTGCTACCCACCATAATCTATAGGCCTCTGTCATTCCTGCATCCATTACCCTGCGATCGGCTGCTATCTCTTCTGGTCCTTCTGGAGGTGTCGGCCGGGGAGGTGAGAATGATGCCTCCGTCGATCCTCATATATGGTCTATAAGCCAGGGGTATATCCTGCACAAATCCAAATTGTTGCCGCACGCGATCTAGAGGAATCCTCTCATACTCACCTGGCCTGTGCCCCGCGATCCACCTCAATCACTCTACACCCCTCAACTCCTCAGCTATGTTCTCTATTACCATATAGTTCCCGTAAGGCCTCCAACAGATATCCGCAATCATCACCATCTCCCATACCTGCCTATAATACTCGGTGTCACCTGTCACGGCCTGGGATCTTGCCTCTTGTTCTGTCTGGACCCATCGTCTGAATCCCAACCTCTGCACTCCTGTCTCTCCCGACTGGATGGGTCGGCCTATTGGTCGCACACAAACAATGTGCTCATAGGCCCAACAATGTAATAAGTATGAACAATCCAATGTCGTCCTGTGATTTCGCCTACAAGCCCATAAACCCCTGTATAGCTCCGCCAAATATGCAGGTGCCCATGCAAAAGTCACGTTCCTTTCTATCATTTCCCAAATAACACACATCAATGCTTTTGGAAATCTTCCCCATCCGCCTCGTAACGCATAATACCCCACCGCTATCATTAATACCACTGCCAACCTTGTTGCCTCAGGGTGTGCTGCATACATTATACCATACGTGAATGTCAAACCTCGCTGTGTCAAATCTCATGCGTATGGACCAAATACTACTATTATCGCTCCCCGCGCTACGCTAGGCAATGCCTGATATACTGGTCTTCCTGTAATTGGGAGTCTCAAAATACGGAACACATCTTCCAATGTCACTGTCATCTCCCCCTGGCGGATAGAAGGTATTCTTTTCTGGATTCCATCTCTCAATCAATGCCTGCAACATAGCATGGTTACGTGTGATTCGTGAATAATAGCAGATTCCACTTAACCCCAAACGATTTATCAATGCCCATTCAGCTGGTGTTACATCCGCTCGGATTCGTGACAACAACGCTGGCATAGTATCGTTCATCCTTAACCCTGCCTCCGCCTGCACACATCAAAACGACACACAGCCATTCAATAAATCACATCCCCAAGGGTTTTTCTCACATTCTGGAAATTCCTACAGTAACCGGTATCGGTTATAGATAACCGGTAGCCGGTTCAATAACCGATACCGGTTATCTTTAACCGATATCGGTCACTGTCAATTTTATACACCCTGCCTAAACACACCACCTACGACA
Organism: Taxus wallichiana var. yunnanensis; assembly: GCA_018340775.1. NCBI lineage: Eukaryota > Viridiplantae > Streptophyta > Pinopsida > Cupressales > Taxaceae > Taxus > Taxus wallichiana. The sequence continues at coordinate 50,359,616 of CM031236.1, forward strand.
ATAATTTGATCGTTTACCCCTCTCTGTACATACAAACATACCCAAAACCCCTGATTACCTACCCCATAACACTCACCTCATCCATAACCCTTGCTATCACGTTTTCTTTCTCATATCTACCCACTTACACTTCTCTCATCCTATTCACAAAACATGCAAGAATCAAATTACAACCAAAACGTTTACCTCTTGGGCTGCAGCAGCTTGAGGTGGAACTTGTCTTCCCTCTCATCCCTGCCTGCTGGATGCTTCTCCTTGTTCAGCCATGTTCACCACCCTCTTCAAATATAACTTGTTGTTTTTCCTTCTGAATCTCAGCCCACATTCACTTTCCCTATCTCTTTCCTCCTTATCACTCAATTCTCTCATGCAATTACCTGTCTCTATCAAACAGCGTCGCATTCACGTATTTAACTTCTTGCATGGCTCTCAAAATAAGAACTTAAGTTGCCACCCAAGCTTTTCTATTTTTAGAAAAGCTCATTTTTGAATAACCGGTATCGGTTACCTAACCGATATCGGTCTATTGTCTACCGACATCGGTTATCTAACCGATATCGGTCATATACCTACCTTTTTTTAAACATAGTTCTTTTCTTTATTTTCTACCTAATTTTTGTGGCGCCCGCCTCTTTTTCCTGCATAACAACACCATTATCCATATTTTTCATCAAATCCATATCTCATCACAATTTCATCAACATCATCTATCATATTTCAACAAAAACATCATCAACAAAAGATATCTCAAAACATCAATATATACACCATTTGATCCAACATACATACTACATACATTCAATATACAAACATGACAAAACACATACAAATTTCATAACACAACATGTGAATTAAACTCATCATCTATATATACATACATTCCATTTCAAAAGCCATCAACAAAAGACATCAACACCATCAATATATAAACCATGTGGATCAAACTCATCATACATTAAATTTCACAAACCATCGACAAAACACTTAAAACATTTTAAACACAGCATATGGATCAAAATCATCATATATATCTATATATCAAAGGTTTCAAATATACAACTTGCCCTGCATAGGGGCCTCTGTGATCTCATAATAATACAAAGCCGGCACGCAGGCCGCAATAACTATCAACATCTCGACTCGGCTCGCAGGCCGGTCTCTCATATCAAAATATACTTGGCTCGCAGCCAGTATCAAGACAACCAGATAACCCGTATTAATCAGCTCGCATAGGCAGGCCAGTATATACAATAAATGAATAAATGAATGAATAAATCATATGTGGGCACGCAGGCCTCTATAAACATAACCGGTTCGCAGACCAGTGCCTATATCCAATGTACAAACAAAAACATCTATCTCTGACCCAGGGATGTCTCAACTCTCCCACCGCCTCAAGACTCTCTCCCGCGGGTCCCGGCCCTAGCTCCCGCCTCCCTCCCGTCACGGATCCACGGCTGTGGCTGCACCCCCGGGATCTCGGCTACGAGGTCTCGGCTGTGCGCCGCATATGGTGAGTCAGCCCCTGTACCATCAAGAACATCCCCGATAATACCGGCCTCCGCCTCGCCTCCATATAGTGGGCCCATGCCACCATCATCGCGCTGGGCTGGGGTCCCTCAACTCCTAATAATAATGGCCCCCGTGGCCTATGGCTCGTGATGGGCTCGTGGTGCCGGTGGTGGTGCTGTGGTGGGGCTCGTGGGCTGCACTGTATGGCTGCTCGCACTGCTCGCAACTGCTAGGCTAGCTGCCCGTAGGACACCTATCTTTGCCTATGCAGCAAGCAAGCTGCCTCGTAATAACTATACTCGGCCCCGAGCTGGTCCTCTCTCGCTATAACAGCCTACTAAGTTTGCTATGCGGTGTGTGTGCTCTCTGCGGCTCTCTCCCCGCCCACCATACCAAAATGATCCTGTGCAGCAAAGCATCATCCACGAGATCATCCGCAGCCTCTCGGCTACCCAATCTGGGTCCACGGCCGTGGGTGCAGGTAGTGGGGCTCTACATCATCCCTCCCAGACGAGGGAAGGGAGGTGGCTCATCTGTGCCGTAGCCCCATCTACCGCGTGCCACTCTCTCAGGGGTATCCGCTCATGCTCTCCCGCCCCGTCCCGCTATCCAGAATGTATACTAGATCCAACGCAACTGTGATCGGGCTCCTCCGCGGGGTGATGACCTCTGTAAGGCCTCCATACAATATCCAATGTAGTCACGCCCTCTAATAAATGACGGTAAGTACGCTACATCCCGTCTGGCGAGCACCGCTCGTGGCTGGCCCACGACCCCCAACCACCTCTGAAAGCCATATCTATAAATCACCTGTGGCCCTGGCTGCTGGGGCAGCCCTACTGGTCGAATGCATATGATATGCTCATATGCCCAGCAATGTAACAAAAATGTGGAACAAATCCCGAATCACCTCATCCGGCGATAGCCCCACAGCTCTCTGTATAACTGCACCAGGTATACTGGTGCCCAAGCATAACATGTATGCTCCTCCACCATCTCGTGTAGTACCCCCATCAGCACCCATGGAAAGCGGCCTCCCTCTGAGTCCGGGAGGGCGAAGCATGTGATGCCGATCATCATCAACACGGCAAGCCGTGTCTCATGTCTATGGGCACGATACATGTCCCCATAGGCAATGCTCACGCTGTGATAAGTCAATAGTGCGGCTGCATCCCCAAATACCTATAGAATGTTGTCCATGGCTGTCTTTCGCATCTACCTGGAATATTGCCTCTCCATCGATCGGCAGTCTAAGGATGCGATACACATCCTCCAGTGTAATAGTCATCTCTCCAGTCGGGAGATGGAACACATTGGTCGCCGGATCCCATCTCTCGATGAGGGCAACCATAAGACTGTGATCCCTATCTATAGCCCTATACGCTGGACTCCGCCGAGTCCCACCTCGCGCATGATGGCCCACTGCACTGCGGACACGTGTGGCCGCATCCGTCTCAACAGTGGGGGCATCCTATCCCGCATCGTCAGCTGCTGACGTGCCTGCAAAACCAACCCACTGCATTAGCCCTACTCTTTACAACAACAACTACTTTAACCTTCTATACCCCCTTTTATCCACCCGACCACACCCCGACTCTATAACACACATCTACACCCACCTATCTTACCCTAAAACATCTACGATATCCCCCTCCCTCTTCACACCCAAAACACAACCCCTAATAAACAAAACAATACAAAAACTAATAACACCAAACAAAACCAAACAAACAAAAACCCAACAAACCAAAACCAAACCAAAACCTAAACAAAAATTCCAAACAACAAAAAACCAAACCAACAAATCAAATCCTAACTAAGGACCGGTACGGCCACCATGACCGCCACCGGTCCTCCCTCAAGCATCTCTCCACCGACGATGTCGCCAACCAACAAGTCACCTCAACCAACAAATCACCTCCAACAAAGAAAATCGTGACCGATGCCGGTCACTTAGCGACCAACATCGGTCATTATAAAATTATCGAGCCGAACCCGACGACGCGCCCCCAAATCCATTTTTGCCTATTTTTCTCTATTTACCCACCCAAACACCCTAAAAACCTACCCACCCTGCCGCCTTGACCTATTTAACCCATCTATCCTCTTCATTTTTCAAATAGCTTCAATTTATTCATTATTTTATCAAAACATTGGATTCCTACCCAAACCCCCAAATCTAGCTTAACAACATCAAATTCACACAATGAAGGGTTTCGAACCTACCGGTACGACGACACGTCGTCGTGGTGGGATAGGTGGTGGTGGTCCAGCTGGTCCAGCACCTCCTGCTCCTCCTGGCTGTGCCATGGCTCTAACTCTCCTCTGCTGGGTCCTCCACCAATCAACTGCTGCCTCCTACTCGCTAGGGCCTACCAACCACTCACTTCTCCACTCAAATAGTGACACCTCAGCTGAAAAATGCACCAATCTCAACAATACACCTCAGACAACTCAAATTGGTTTTCAAATTGACAATGTGACAATGACAGGCCGTATTTTTCTTTTTATAGGTTTTTGACCTATAACCGATATCGGTTATATTGTGCCCTAAGGAACCAGTATCAGTCACCTAACCGATACCGGTCATATCTAGCCGATATCGGTTTAATACCTACCTTCACCAAACTTCTGCCCTTATTCACCAATCTCCCTTTCTCACCACATTGCCTATTCACCACATCGCCTATACCCGCCATTGCTGTTTAGCCATTTTTGACTTCATTGGCCCGACCCAAGGCCGCACCCAACCATTTGGCCCGACCCAAGGCCGCAACCAACCATTTCGCCCGAGGCCCCGAGCCAACCATTGGCCCGACCCAAGGCCAACCACTAATTTGGCCCGACCCAAGGCCCAACCACCATTTGGCCCAACCATTTGGCCCACCAAGGCCGCAACCAACCATTTGGCCCAACCCAAGGCAGCAACCAACCAACCATTGGCCCAACCCAAGGCCCAACCAACCATTTACCATTGCCCGACCCGCAACCAACCATTTGGCCCAACCTAAGGCCGCAACCAACCATTTGGCCCAACCCAAGGCCGCCACCAACCATTTGGCCCAACCAAAGGCCCATCAACCATCGCCCGACCCAAGGCCCTCACTAATCAATCGGCCCGACCCAAGGCCGCACCACTTAAATACCTCACCCCAAACCAACAAATTACAATTTTATCCACCCATCCTGTCGCTTTTTGTTCAATCGAGCTCACCTATTCGTGTTTTAGCATGATTAGGGTACTTGACTTGATCAGTCGACCAACTTTGCCTAGACCTAGACCGTGACGTTTATCTCAACCAAACCAACCATTGGTACTGCCAAACATGCCTAAATGTTCTGTATTCCTTACCCGTTATATATCCCCTGGAGCTACTTCCTATGCCTTGGATACCAGGATTATATCACCCTTGTTTGGATAAACTATCGACCTTTGCCTATGAATTGCTTGTTTGCTCTTCAAATCATGTACCCTGGTCGCACTACTACATTTCAACGTGTGTCTGCTTCTTTGGACCTACCCCACCATCTCACCATCATCTCAACACCATTTACCCTTTATCAACCCTATCCCTGATTTCACGCTATCTCAATCTGTGATAGATTTGAGGGGGATTACCTATACCCTTAACAGGAGTAACCACTTCATATTATTGTCTCGTGTAGCTTTACAAAACAAGCTACACGACAATAAGGGGCTAATGTAGACACCAAATTTGTGTCTTACGACCCCCTGTGCCCCGCATCTCATTTCGCAACCTAACCTCATCACCTAAACCTTACACAATTATTTATTAATTACCTTATAATTAATAAATCCACATCGCCATACCTGCCACCTCATTTTGCCACCTCATCATGACCTAGTCCTAACCCTAAACTAACCTAATTAAGACCTATAACTTGGTCTACATCCACACCCATGACTAATGACTCCTCACTCGCACCCAAAACCGACCTCGTAATAACTTGACCAAGCCCGCAACTAATCCCTCGGGAGAAAAGGAGGGAAAGTTGGCTATTTTACTAAAAATAGCCCACTTTGACTGAACCGATACCGGTTTCTACTCGACCGCCATCGGTTACGTAACCGCCATCGGTTCCCTGTAAATGACCTCCTCCAACCAAAAACAAAGGTCGAGGATTTTTGATTAATCAGGATCATCAGAAGTCATTGAAAGAATCCGGATTTTACTTGGCCGAGCAGAGACAAGTGAAGAAACAAGAAGAGTTTGCAGAGAAGGACATCAAGCCCAAGACTGCAACTGAGTAACCAGAGCCTTGTGACACTCATCTGATCATCGGGAGGGAAGATATCTCATCTCCTGATTGTCAGGTCATCCTACCTGAGTTTACTCCTTCATCATCAGTCTCTTGGTCCTCGCATCCTCATCAATAACCAGTAAGTAGTATCTTGTATGTCCTTTTAATAACATTTCTTGAACTTCTGAATCACAGCCATCATAAGTCTATTCCTAGATCTACTACCCAGTAACACACTACATCTAACTGTCATTCCTCTACCCTTACGTTACCCCAAGAACACCCTCCCCATACTCTCTGAGTCCCTCTCATCACCCCGTTACCTAACCCCACTCATTTACCAGCCTTATAAACAACACAACCACCCTACAACCAACCTTCACCAAAAGCCCCTAAAACATTGCCCCTACCGATATCGGTTAATAGCAACCGGTACCGGTGACAGTGACCGGCATCGGTCACTGTGATTCAAAACCAAAAACCAGCCTTTCCTCTACTTGTTTCAACGAGGCAATTAAATTGTGATTTTACAATCATTTGTGTTAATTCATATTAGCAGGGGAACTGACCACCTTCGAAAGGAAGTTTTATATTTCCTGGGCCCAAGGCAGTTCCCTCATTTATTGTCTAATTAAAATTAAAAGTCCTTCGGTGGTTCTTGTCGATCGATTCTTACGGTAGTAGTCCTTCCAAGACAAAAAGGAGTTCTTCAAAGGAATGAAAGGAGCCGACTCTATTCCCCGATCTCTCTCTGTGAAACGGCTACGCGCACACCCTCGATAATGACATACTCAAGTAGAGAAAGAGTGATTAGAAATTGTCTTTCTGCAACTAATAGGTTAAGGCCTAACCCTAATCATCCAGAAAAATTACGGATTTGACCCAAAACACCTTTCTCAAAGGAATCAAAATTCCAAGGACAAATCATCACCGATTCGGTTGGTGGATAAGCAACGAATAATTATTTCCCATTTTTAAAATTCTTAAGCAGTTGTCTACTTATGTGGTTTTGTGCATATGGTATGTTTAGTGTAACATTATAGATGTGTATGAATTTAGGTGTGAATTATGTAGAGTTTGTTGAGCATAGCTCCAAACAGATTTGGGTATCAGTATTGAGATAGCAAGTGGCTTGTAAAAAAATATAAGTAAGTGATTCTTGGTGGACGTGAGCCCAAATTGGGTAAACCACATTAAATATTGTCTCTTTGTGTTGTGTTATTTTTATTCTACCTTTTATTGAGATCTGTAATATTTTTCGCATATTAGTTTCTACTATTATGATTTTGTGAGGGATTACTCCACATATTTTATCCCTTATTTCCTAACAAGCAAAACCTCCCATTTCTTCTTATTCATGGTATATTGATGTATTAAATCACATCATATATTGGTCGTATCCGAGGGAGAGAGTTCCCAACAAAGATGAAGGTTGCATTTCATAGCCGAAAAGTATGTAATTGTAGAAGAAGTAATCTATCGTAGATCCTTCAATGGTATGTTGTTGTGATGCATTAATGAAGAAGAAGCGAAAATATTCTCTTTGAATTCCACAAGGAGTCTGTGGCTTTGCCACTTTAGAGGGAATTCAACCACTGCAAGATTTAGCAAATGGGATACTTTTGGCCCACATTATAACATGATGTTGTAGAGTATGTACATAAATTATATAAATGTCAAGAGTTCTTACACTGTATACACGTCTCGTCCCAAGATTTACATCCAATTGTGATACCCTAGCTCATTTCTACTTGGGGTCTTGAATTGATAGGGAAATTGTCTCCCTCATCCTCAGTGGCCATAATTCTATCATCACAACCACTAAATATTTCACAAAGTGGGTTGACGCCATGCCTCTAACTACGGTACCTATATTAGTCATTGCTAATTTTTCCATGAACTAAATCATTTTTAGGCATGGTGTGCCACAAGACATTATCTCAAATAATATCACTTCATTTAAAAAATAAGAGGTGTGTGAGTTGTGTGCTCAATTTAAAATATCCCATCACACAACCTCTTTATACTACTCTCAAGCCAATGAACTAGTTGAGGTATGAATAATACTTTTAATTATATCCTCCTTAAGATAGTTAAGGAGGACAAGAAAGATTGGTGCTTAAATCTATTTCTATCCTTGTGGTCTTACAACTAATGTAAACACCTACGTGAGCAACCTCCTTTTCTCTAATTTTGTATGGTGACGAGGTCTTACCACTAGGGGTAGCATTACTAAGTCTTTATGAGTTTCTACAAGGAATTCTTGACAAATATCCATACAGAGAAGTGTGACTGGTATAATTAGAAAGCATGTATGAAAGACAGCTTAGAGCCAACAAACATCATCAGGTCTATTTTGTGTAATGTTTCATCAATACAACAAGAAGATATATGAATGAGAAATCAGGTAGAGGACCTTATGTTAAACTGATATCCAAATAGACAAAAGGTTTGAAAAGGAAGAAAATTTAGGCCGAAATGGTTAGGGCCTTATCAAGTAATGGAAGACTATAAGAAAGGTAAATATCATCTATGTACTTCAAAGGGTGAGGAATTTGGTGAGTCTGTTGACTCACTTCACCTTAAACACTTCTACATATAGTCACTTTAATTTCTACATTTACATTATTGTAATCATACCACTTTATCATTTTTATTATCATCTTGTGAAATTGTAAACTAGAAACTTATTTTCAAGTAACTTTTAAAAATTTCAAACATTGGAAAATATATCAATCATACCTCTTCGACATCTATTTTACATCTTCAAATTATCCAATCTTAGTTATGATCTTCATTCATGAGACAAAATTTTGACATTGATACTACAAGGACTTGTAGCTTAGTCTTCTTCATGGTTTCCCAATTAGGTGTTTTTTCCCATAGTTTTCAGAAATCTTCTTGATGATAAATCTTCCTAAAAATCTCTTTGATGAAAACATTCTAAACATTTCACCTAGAATATTTTTCTCCTATCTCAACCTTTGGTGGTGATCCCTCACATTCTACTAGTGGTTTCGTGGGGGGTTGAGGCTATGGGAAAATGTTCCTCCTAAAAAAGCACAATCCAAAGTCAATTAAAAAATATATAAATAAATGAACAAACACAAAATTATTTTATTTTGAAAATAAATTACACTTTTTGTCCCCTACCAACCCTTAGTGATGAGCCCATGTTTTCTTACTAGTAGTGTGAGATTGGGAAAGGAGGAAATTTCCCTTACTTGCCTATGTCTTTTCCTTTAGTGATGATTCCATGCTTCTTACTAGTGACATGGGGCAAGATGTAGGGGGTCACATTAATAAAAAAATTTACAAATAAACAAATAAATAAAAGTGATTCTAAAAAATTCCCATAAAAATGAATTAGATGTGTATGTTAAGAGGGATTCACTCCTCAAAACTATATTTTTCAATCATTAGGCCATCCATGGATCTAAGTCTAGTCAAACTTGCAAGCATAATTCATTTCAAATTGGGTAGTTAATCTTGATTAGGGTTGGTTACAAGTTTTTAATTGGATCTTTGTCAAAGTCTTGTCTCTTGGTCATCATTCACATTCACATTCTTCAAGTTATATAACTCACGTCCTTCTTGTCTCTTAGTGATGAGCCCTCACATCCTACTAGTTGTGTGGAGTTAAGAATGGAGTGAGTTCATCTTTTCATCATACCACATTCAATACATTTTTCCAATGAAATAAAATGCTAAATATTACTTGAAAAGCAAAGTATCCTAATTACAATTTGTTTCATATGCATAATCATATAAAATCATTTTTTTACCACATTACATCATCATCCATAGCATACATTCATAAAACATAAAAACATCAGAAATTCCAAACCATCTAAGAGTACATAGATGAAATAAACCATAATGAATTCAACTCTTACAAGGAATGTTGAACCAAAAAATATGTATATATATAATGTCAAGTAATTCTCATGTATACAATGTCAACACACACCATAAGAGTAAGTGTGGTAAAAAATTCTCAATCATGAGCCCAAAATACAAAAAAATAGATATATGTGTCAAAAATACCTCAAAGAAATAAAGGCTCTAGGCATATCCCTCCCTCTTAGATCCCTACAAAGGGGAAGGAGTGGTGTGAGGGCTCCTACTACAGATCTTGTTTTGAGAAAAAATCAATGCAACATGAGAGCCTCCATGTGTGTAGATCTATGAGAATGTCCATGTGACTACCCAGGTGAGTGACCAAAAGTAGTAGCTTATGCTACTATGTGAGTATTCTACTCATCGTCATCTCTTGATCCTTGTGTAAATTGATATCATTCTCATCTCAGGTCATCACCTCTATGGCATGCCAAGATAACATGAAACATCAGTCATGGCAGACCATCCATCATGGATGTCCTATGTAATAAGTAGTTGCTCTCGAGTCATCTTCATGGGGATCAAAACATGTCAAGGAGTGTGTTGAATAATAAATATCTCATCCATCCATCTATAGTAGTTACAAAGTTTAAATAAATGAGTTAGAAAGTTATATAAATTCTTTTAAAAAAAAAAGAGAGAAATATCTTACTAACATCTAATCTAGAATGTAAATATAGGAAATGTGTGTTTCACTCACTCGGTCTCTAGGCATCCAACTCGGATCGATCAACAATAGTAGTAGTGCAGGAGAGCTAGTACATCCTCCTCCTCTACCCTAACCTCCTCCTCCACCTCTTGTGGGGGTGCAGATGAATGCCTCCTATGTATCCTCATGGATACATTCTCTCCCTCCTATGTCTATCGCCTCATCTCTCACTAGCAGGCCCTGTTCAAAGCCCTTTTGTGGCCTACCACTCTAATTTATCTCCTCCCCGAGCCTAAGTTTGTCTCCCCTCCTCCTCCTCTCTCTATGTGTCAGGCCTACATCAATCTAAAGCACATGTCCTCAGTATAACCTTCCCTAACTAGCTGGATCTATGTGGCATGCTCATGTGGTGTTCCAATAGGAACCCAGTAGTAATACCCTCCACTCTAATTGCCCTCTAGGGTGGATCTCACCTCTCGTATCCCCTATATACTATAGCTACTACTCTGAGAGCATTAATAAGGTAACCCAAACTATTGGGGTACCCTAAGCACTTGATGAGTCTCAAATCTACTACTCTGGTCAATCAACTGAACTATGGTGCAACATGTAGTCAAAGTAATGCCCTCCTCACCCCATCTACCATCCATATCCTTAATATGGTTGTGCGATCATCATGTATGTTATAGTTAGTGTGGATACTAACTATGATGGGCCCTTGAGTGGAGCCATATCCACCCACCTAGATACTCTAACTATTGTAGGATCTACTATCCCACTCCCTCTCTCTGTAAGGGATCATCCTCTCATATACCCAAGACATAACTAGTGTGGGATGGCTGAGGGATTTAGCCCCCAATCTGAAAATCCTATAAAGGTCATGATAAGTAGTCCCCAAAATGTCTACTCCCCCATGTAGACTCTTTCATAGATAGCTCGATACTCTAAATAATGGGGCCTAATAAAATAGGAACATATCTCCACCCTTTTCCCTAATCGACGCAAAGCCAAATACATAAATGATGGCCTTGCATAGAGAGTATGGATAGGTGTGTGTGCCCAATGAAAACAATATAAACCCTACTTTGGCACCCATATAAGGTGTTCATTTGCATCACCAAGATAAGTATCCCTAACCTTTGGCCTCAGTTATTGAACTAGCACTTTCAAAACTTAACTTCCCATGGTGACAGTGAACTCCAAGAATTGATATACATCCTCCAAGGTGATAGTCCACTCACCTCTAACTCTAGAAACTAGAAAGTGTTTTGGTATGCATCCCAATAACTTCAATAAGTCACAAAATTATGTGACTCATGGGAGAAACAAATCGAGTCATGTCTAAGAAATCCTCCAAAGGCCGATAGCCCCTCCCCAATAAGTCCCTCTAAGCCTAAATTAATCCCTACAAGATTCGGGGGAAACTAATCATACTCATGGATCTACTCCACCTAATATAACCTCCTGCATCCATAAAAAATAAGAAAAGAGAAAGTTATAACCTCATAGAAGATATAAAGCTCACAAAAACAATATAAATACAAGTAAAAAAAAAAAAAATTCCATACTTAGTCAATAAAATGTAAAATTATTAATGGTTACAAAACCCGCTCACTATAGCAGAGTGGAAGTTAAACAATTGTTGTAGTTATTTTAATCATCTCTTTATCAAAGAGGAATTTTTCTAGCCTCCATGGATTTTATGCAACCTCCACTTATTTGTGCAGAGTGGTGGTCATGTAACTGTCATGGCAGTTCCCCAAAAAATTTGGGTCATACCTTAAAAGCTAAAAACTTGTAAAAAAACATAAAAATGCATAAAATTAATCAAATAAACTACATATCCTAAGTGGAACCCCTTGTGATCATTTTGACTATAAAATTATTAAAAATTAAACCCCATACAACTAGTTTTAACTAAATCCTACATTTTAGGGAAAAAAAATGAACAAATGCTAATAACTAACCTGATCGTGACCCTCCTGCTCCTACCACTGGTTTTTTACCATCATCATATATGAATTTTCTTTTTGATTTGGTTATATCTCACGCAAAATGGTCATAAGTAATCTAGAGCTCTAAAAATCACTAAGTGGGTGAGTGAAAATGATTTCTATAAATAGTAAAAAGTCATATATATATATATATAGTTCAAATGTGTTTTCTAATGTCATTTTGAGTGTGTGTGTATGTAGAGGATGGAGCACTAAGTATGTGTATATTTCTTATCCCCATGGATATGGTAAGTACTCTTGTCATTTTAGTTCAAAAATTTTTCAATTATGTTTTATATCTGCACTTGATTCTCATTTCTCTTTTGTAGGTGGTGGGAAGCTTGGATTGGTGTGGTTTCAACACATGAAAGAATGAGGTATAATTTCTAACTTTCCCATTTGGGAGCACCATATTTAAATTTACGTTTTATGCCCATTCATGGCTAAAATGATTCTCCGAGGGGGAAATATGTATGCACCCAAAATTACATGGTGCTACATTGATGGACATGGTAAAAATATCCTATGATGATAAATTTCTTTTCCGAACAAATGATGAGGTCTAGATCCTTCCATTTGTTGTTTTCAAACATGCCTATATCTTTCTTCATTTTTTTTAAAGTTTCATTTTATTACTTTTGCAAGCCATTTTTTCTCATTTTTCCTTAGTGATTTTTTCAAAGTTTAGTACATACAACCGCCACGATGGTTACATAATGCACTAGTGGTAGTTATCTATACCTTTGTAGTGGTTGGTAACGTTGGTTCATTGTGTAGACTAGCGATTTTGTGCATATTAATCTAAGACTAAACTGTGTGTTCTATATGCATGTTCCAATCTTCCAAGTGTCTTTCTCACACATTTCTTGACCATTTCATCCTAATTCAATCTTGTTGGATACATATGGAACTCCTCTTCCTTCCTTACTATTATTAGAATGTTGACTTCCCCTTCCTAGGATGATCTAGCATTTCTTGATTGCAAGTGTGTTGGACTTCTTCCTGCCATTTTTCTATAAAAACCAATTTTTTCCCATGAAGCATTGGTTGGAGATTTTGATTTTGATTACATTGTTACTCTATTGAAAATTCTAAGAAGTACACAAACAACTCATATCATTTCTTTATTACTTCCTACTTGCATTGAGACTAGTCTACATGTAATCAATCTACTCCAACATTTTCTTGATTCTTGATTTCTTCTACAACCAACCCATTATTCCATGGATCACTTGGACTCATCTCTGGAAAGGAAGTTGAGGAGATAAAAACCATCACCATACTTTGGAAGTTGTCATAGTTCTACAATAACTAGGTTGGGGTTATACTTTCAATTTCTTCAAATATTTTAATCTCTAATATTTGTCATTAAATCAATAGAAGCAATATAACTTGTTTTAAGAGGTAGAATTCATAGTTATTCATTTTCTGTAAGAATATTCCATTGATATTTCCTTCTTAGCTTATCCCTGTGGATTTTCCTAAGAAAGGATTTGGAGGAAGTTCATGTGCACAAATTTCTTCACTTATTTCATTTAGAATATTTGTAGATTTCAATTTCTTCATTAATTAGATTACATGCATACGAACAAACTTCCATTGATAATTTCTTCCATGCTTACCCTTATGGATCTAAAATGGAAAGAAGCTTGAGGAAGCTTTTGTGTCTATGCTTTTCATTATATTTCTTCATTATTAGTTTTCTATGCATTTTATTTGTTTTTCTAGGGAAGTCTCAAGGTAAAGAAATTTTCTTCGAGAAGCCTTATTTCTTCCCATGATTTTGAGGTGAGGCAATTAGAAGAAATAGAATCCACAATTATAAATTAGAAAATACCTTTGTTTAAATTAGATTAAGATTCACATCCTGCAACAAAGGAATAACCACATCCAACTATTCCTGTTTATTTTATTTTAGTGTAGAAGTAGGATTTATTTAATTTAGAAGAAATTTCCTTTTTAGATTTTTTATTTTTATTTTATTTCTAGTAAAAAAAATCCAAAAACATAGATTAGAAGTTGATTAGATTTTTTTATTTATTGCATTTAAAACATCTTCTTTAAAAATACAAAAAAACAAGTAGATGGAGTTTGTTTTACATTTCTTTAATTAAATATTGTAATAACGTATTTAATTGAATTAAAGGGGAAATCAATCAACTTTATTTAATCTATATTTACTTGTTTGTTAATTTAAAGGTAGGAACTTTAGATTAATTATATTTGGAATGAACAAACCCCCTTTGTTTCCATAGAGGCCTAGGTTACTGCAGATCTTAAGCTTGGTCCTTTGGTTTCTTGTGTGTTCGTTTATTTCCTTAGTTATTTGGTTTGTGCCCACATGACCATTCAGGGTCCAAGACAACTAAGACTTAGAGTTTGTGATCCAATTTTTCCACAACCAAACATTGATACATGTTTGACAGACGTTGACCAAGGCTTACATCATCTTATCTTCAAGACTACCTTGATCTTACCTGATATTATTCACCAACTTGATGCTTTGAATGATGAGGTATCTATCGTCGAAGAGTTCTGGGAAAACCAACCAAGGAGAGAATAGATTTCATGATCCTCATTGTCCCTTACCCCATATTTTTCATATCTTCATGACCCTATTCGGAGAGAATTCGTAAATGAAGGTAAATTTCCCGTGTTCCAACCAAGTAGAGTCTTGTTTGGTTTCTGATATTGACCATGATTTACATATGATGATCATCCTTGATTTTGGATCACCCAAAAACAACTAATACAAAAATTTATTTCCCTTAATGAATAGATTCCCATTTTTCTAGTTGATAACATTAGGTGGCCTTGACTTCTTGTTGTCATTTCCATCTATTCCACCTACATCTCATTTACCCATCATACTATATTTATTACTATGTGATGTGAATTTAGACTAAATTAGCCCCCTAATTATATCATGCATTACATAGTTAGATTATTAGTTCAATAAGAGAATAAATATTTATTAAATTGAGCCATTTGAAACTTATTGGAACTATATGGTTTAATTTTTACTTCATCTATGACTAATTAAAAATCTAGGCATGAATCAATCAGTCAATTCAATTGAAATTGAAGATGCAATTTGTGATGCAGGAGTATCACGGGGAATTGAATTTCTTACATAATTTTTATAATATTAGTTAAGTATGGGAACACATAAGGATGGTGAGAAGGATAATGGAGAAAGGAAATTGTAACACAAAATTTGGGTGATGGTGACGATTATGGTAGACTTTCACAAATGCTTTGTGAAACAATTGAATTGTATAATGCGCATTGATTACACAAGTGAAAGAGAACAATGTGTGCATGAAGTGATTCAAGTCTACCATTTGAGGGGCTAGAGTGATAAGGATTAGAGAGACAAGTTGAGTCACATAGAACAAGTGAAACTTTTCAAGGGTCATGAAGAAACATCATTGTAATACATTTAGGATTTTGTTTATTTTTGTAATAGTCCCAATAATGGGAGTTATATATGTAGATGTGATAAAATATTTTAAAATTAATAAAAAAATATGTAAATTTTTTTGATTTGTTATATATTATAAGGAATCTCATGATTCCATAAATTTGAGTTATTGTTGTTATCTTTGAGAGTTGTGAGGTTTGTAAAATCGACTTTGACACATCTAACACTCATACAAATGTCAATAAACAATCCAAAATGCCAAAAAACCTAAAAATGACTATATTCCTTCACAAAATAAGAATCAATTATAGAATTTAAACCTTAAAAGATTTAGGATGAATAGTGAAATCCTTAAAAATAGCTATGTCTTGACCAACTTAGATTATTAAAAACTATCTCCTAAACCATGACTCATGGAGTTGTGAGACTAATTCCATAAGGTGAAAAGTGGTCCTAATTTATCTGGAGGAAATTTTTAGATTCATATGTTTACAAAATCTCCCTAAACCATTACAAAATTGTATAACATCTTGAGAGCTTTCCGTCGATATGAAAAACTTGAAAACGGAGCTCATATGTGCAAGTTATGGTCCATTGAAATTTTTGGCCAACATGCAAAATTTGGGGAAAACGTGCGTGTCTACCGATTTGGATGAATCGGAATGCAAAAAGTGGCATAGTTTATGTGAAGAGAAAAAATTGTGTTTTAGGCCTCCAGTATTGTACACATGATTTCAAAATGATGGGCCCCACTATTTATTGGTTGAGGGCCCTTAGCCAGGTTCGACACACTCTTTTAATGGAGGGGTTCCTTGGCCTCCAACTCATATCACCATTAATGAGCAATTGTATATATTTTCCATTATATGTTTATATCTCCTACATGTGGGATATTATTGCACGGTTGTATATGGTATAACATTACTGAGGTATAACTTGGTGGGGATATATACATAAATGTGTATAAAATGGCTCGCTTTGAGCTACTTACCACTCGTGGGGTGGTCAACTCCCATCGAGTCCGATTTGGTCTCCACACAACCCGTGAAAAATCACCTCAAGCTCGGCCTTACCAACCAAATGGCTTAATATTTAGGAAAAACTCCTTACAACTCGACATTATCTATTAGTATAATGGATTTACAATTCCAACTCAGCCATATAACCCACCAGATCACTATGGGTGAGGTCATTTAAACAATGCATAGGCCATTATCCAATGTGGCACATATAACTCAGCCTAACTCATAGGAAATTCAAAAAACCAATGCACTAGAGCCCATATATGTGGAAAACCAATAGACAACATAGTTTGGGGGATATCAATAGCCACTTATATGGCCAAACAAAATAAATTTAATTGTGGCGAAGAAGCCATAATACTCGGCAAGAGTATCCTATTCTTAAACCCTAAAGCCAACCATAAGCCCCCACATTATAAAATCAAGAGGAAAAACTGTAAGAGGGGGATTCAAACCCATGACCCACCACTACAAAAACCATGTGACTCACTTTGTTGAAATAAAGGAGCTCGGTGAGTTATAAAATTAGCTCGATGGTATTTATAAAGGGATTTTGGCATGTGCATGAGAAGCCATATGAATTTTTACAAAACACTTAAATTGAGGAATTTATAGTCGGTGTTAGGATTTGGTGTAAAATAGAGAATTACTTAGAATTCCGAGATGAAGATGATGGTGTCTTTAATTTTCCTCAATTTTTAATAATTTCTATTGTAGGTGTTTACGGACATACTTACATGGAAAGGACATTGTGGAGAGTCTATAGAGCCATAGGTGAAGTTGTAGACAAAATCTAACAGAAATCAAAGTCTACAAATCTGTTTTAAGCTCTTAACACATGTATAATGATCTATTAGTCAATTTGTGAATGTAGAAATTGTACTTCATTTGACAATAAATAGATCAATTCATGATTAAGTGAATCCGGAGACATAGCCCATTCGGGTGAACTCTGTTATCAATTTTTATGGATTTTATTCTTATTTTTTAAAGATTTTGATTAGAAAAAAAAATAGTATAAGGAATTGATTAAATTTATTAAACAATAAATCAACTGTAAAATTGAATCAAGTGAAATATTTGAGAATCATTATCCACATCGAAAAAAGAAAATACACAAGTCAATTTTGGGATTATAAATCAAATTGAGTGCATCTAAAAATATCGGCTTCGATTAGTTTTGATGGTTTTGTAATATTTCCATTTAAATCATGAAAGTTGAATTAAAATGATAAATTGATTGTCAAGAGGAAATTGGAAAAGCTGTGGGGGTTTCAAAACACCGAAAGTGAAACAAAAATCAGTTTTGATCAATTTTTAAAATTAGAAATTAAAGAATCCAAAAAATTGAAATGGTACCCAAAGGTAAAAACCTTTTTCGAATCAAGTTTGGTATCAAAGATGGTTTAGCTCTTTATTTTCTTCATTTGAATTTTTTTATGGTTTTACATTTTGGGATTGATCTTTCCGTTTGTAGTTTCTAGAGTTTGGAAATATATGTGTTGCAAGAAACCATGCACAATATGTCAAACAATGAAATTGTAGGAATGGAAATCGCTATTGGAAAATATTGAGAGAGATCACTCTCCTAAACATGGCTTAGAGAAAAGTAGTTTAGGTAAGTTTCCTAAAAATGTGGATCCTAAACAAATGGAAAAAAAAATTGTGATCATTGTAATAATCCAAGTCATGTAATTGAAAAGTGTTGGCAGCTTCATCTTGGATGAAAATTAAAATTTGTTAACAAGGAAAGCAATGTTAAACCAATAAACTTAAATATGACCCCTGCAGTGGTTTAGGTAAACATTGAAGTGAATCAACCACCTAAACAAGAAAATGTGATTAAAATGGTGGGTAAACAATTCCTCATTTTCATGTTTTCATAGTTGTAATTGTTGATTAGCATCCAAACTAAAAAAGCAATTTTTTTGGATTCCTCTTGAATTGTAAAAAGAAATTTTCCCATATATTTTATTTAGCTTTGATTTGATGAAGTAACCTGAAGGGAAAATCTAGGTGACAGATTTTATCATACTTGGGAACTTCATTTTTATTAACATCAACATGTATAATTATTTCTTGGGGCATGGTTAGTTGATCATATGTATATTTTTGGAAAACATGTATTTAATATGTTTTTGCTCGGTTTGTGCAAATGTCTCGTGTGAGCATTGTTATACCATTTTTTCCCCTAGGAAAAATTGATCAAACACGAACCTACGTAGAAATAATCTAAGGGTCAGCTCTATCCTGCAAGCCCACATTCAAATCCAACAATTAAGGGTTAGGCGGGCTCGAATAAGGGAGGAGCAGGGTTGGTAAAGGATCAAACAATGTCAAAGGAGGCCAGAGGCTCACAAGAGGAAAATGGGGAAAGGCTCAAATTTTTTGGACTTAGTTGCATATGATTCGACTCAAGGCCAAACAACAGACTCACTAGAGGTGCCATGCATTAGCTTGGCACAATTCCAAAAGGGAACATCAAAATGGATACCCCAAATTTTCACGGAGCTTCCATGTGTCTCGGGTTCGAAAAGGGACAAATTCGGCTATTAAAAAGTCCAAATGAGTGGAAAGAACCATGTGTCATTCCGACACAATTTTAAAATTGAGAGGCCAAGGTAGAGACTTAAACTAGTGCCATCTCTCCATGTAATCGGGGTCCAACAAAATTCAAAAAGGGAACAAAGACAACCATTTAAATTGACTAAGTATATAAAAAGGCGAAGCCTCCACATGTCTCAATGATGAAAATTCAAAAAGGTGTGGCCCAAAGGCCAGTCCCAAACAAGTGCAGGGCCCTCCACTTGTCCCGAGTCCAAAAAAGGGGACACCAAGTCATTGAAAATTCCAAGCTCGGGACGAGGGCTGTGGAGGTCTCCACATGTCTAGAGTTAGACATATGGCCTTGCCAAACAAAAGGGACTTAGCCAAAACATAAAGAAATAGAGCAAAGCCATGTAGAAGGAGCCACGTGTCTCTTCGGCACAAATTCAAAGGAAAATATAAAAGTGGTCCCCAAACATGTGCTAGCTCTACACATGGCCATGTTTCAAGTCAAAGTGGGAAGGCGGGCCTTGGAAGGTTTTTTTGCCAAAAGCGGGTCGGCGGGCCTAGGGAAGACTTTTTCGCCAAAGTGGAAAATGCAGACCAGCGGGCCCGGAGATGACTTTTGGGAAATGTGAAGTTATAGGGCCATGGGAGTTTTTGCATTTTTTGTAACTTTCATAAAAGCATAGTTTGCAAGTGCGGGCCCACGAGCCCGAGGAGATTTGTTGGATAAATGGAAAATAAGAAGGTTACGGGCTTGGGGCTTTTGGAAAAATTGAATTTCGGGCTTTTGCTGGGCTGTTGGAGGTTTTTTTATTTTACGTCCTTTCCCAAAAAGTGCAGTTTCTATCTTGGAGCCAGCAAATCCGCTTTACAAAGATTACATTTTTGCCATTTTCACACAGTCTCAATGCAGAATCTTCAAATGGCCATATCTTTTGACTAGAAGCTCATATTTGAGCAAGAGAAGACTTTTTGGAAAGGTCTCAACATCCTCTACACCATGGAATCCTGAAACTTTAATTTTGGTAAGGTTAGGTGGGTGAAAAATAGGAAAACGTCTTTCAAGCCATTAATACAGGATCCGATTGCTTCAACTACCTAGATCTGATCTAGATTTTCCATCTTTCCTTCTCCAACACACCAAACAGACATGGGGAACTAGAATTGATAGATTGTAGGTGGATTTATAGGGCATTGATGGTTGGTGGTTGAGATTTAAGAGCATAATTGAGTTTCTCTTCTTTCTCTTTGGTTTTCATCATCTATATATTGTAAACACTTCTCATTTGAGAGAGGGAGACATTCTGGGTGTGGGGAAACTCTGTAAAATTTGTTTCTCGACTCTATTTGAGATATAATCCTTCCCCTATGGTGCAAGAGGATTTTATGCCTCTGAGTAGAAATGGAATGGTCTGTGCACCTTATAGAGCAATAAACTCATGATTTTTGTGGTTTTCTTCAACCCTCTCTTGTGTTTTATTGTTTCTCCGTGCCTCTCCCTTTTAGATCTATTTTTGGTGCATGTATTTCACGTTTGCAGGTGTGGGATGTCGTGTTTCATGGAGTTTTAATGGCATATTTTTACCTAAGTCCATGTCACTTCATCCGACCTCCCTCATCTCCTTTTCCCTTGTATATCCTCCCTCAAGCAGAGTATCTTGCTACTTTCCTTTTCTAGTGTATCACCACTTGCTTAGTGTAAGCTCGCTTTCACTCTCTCTCCTCGTATTCTTGGAATGGCTAGATTAGGATAGATTAGTTTTTCCTAAACTAGAGAAGCTTGTGGAAGGTAGTTTAGGAATAAGAACCATCTTTCTCTAGAGGTCCATCTTAGGTTTTGCGAGTCCCACAAATTGAGAGATGGTCCAATGTTATCTAGATCACACCGAATACCCCACTCGGACCGAGACCATTTGGGAGTGCCATGATTTTGCACTAACAATTTTGGAACTCCTGGTGGGATAGGTCTGAAGCACCTTACCACTTCATCTTAGCAAGCTGGTGTGTTTCTATAAAGATTCATCCTTTTGAGGCACATGCAAAGCACATCTGGTGACTCCATTTGGTCAACAACCCATATCTAAAGTTGCAGAACTTCTCTCCATCCATTTCCATCCATTATTCCTTCCACATCTTCCATTTTCTTCCATCCCATGAAGTTGTGCAATCATGAATTCATTTCCATCTTGGAATTCACACTTACAACAGTAGTGCTATTCAGATCCATCTCCAGGTTACTTCAACACACCTCCAGAAAGGTTTCACAATGAAAATCAACACTATGGATATCCAAGTGAGCTAGATTCAAATCAGTTTGGTCATTTTCCAAACTATACAGTTGTTATAGAGCATGGATATATAGATTTTGGAGGTAGTTCCACACTTGAAGAAGCTAATTTGTACATGGAAACTCTGAGAATGGAGGCTCGCATGGTACAATCAAGGGCCACATCTCAAATGAAAGCATTCAAAATTGGCTATAGGGCACCTTATCCATGGGCCGGCCCTATGCCAAGACATTACAACCCTCAGGAGAAGGTTGAATTCATGGTTAAAATTGCCTCAACTTGCATAGTGGATTGAGGATATTGAGGCATATGAGAAAAGTGCAAGACAACCTTGTCAATGGGTAAGTTAGTCACCAGCTCCTTGTCCTTCATTTTCTCTTTCTCAAGATTTATCATTTCAACAATGCCAAGAGTCAAGCCCCTCACTTGCTGCCCCAAGTGTTGATTTCCCTTCTCCATCTCCTAGTCTTCCATCTCATCTCAATTCTTCTGCCCTTTTCCCTTCCAAGTAGTCATCCCCTCAAAAAAACAAGAAGTTCCACTTCCCTCACCACCAAAAATAATAGAAAAACTAGTTGAATCCCAACCTACCACTCCTCCTACTTTCCTAAGTCCATGTTGGGAAGAGACTCAAGAATCCAGTCAAGGAGGAAAAAAAAAGAGGAACCCAAAAAGAAGAAATGATAGAAAATCTAACGACTTGGGCTGCCATATTTTGGATTAAAAATATCCCTTGATGGTTAAGCCAATAGAGGAGGTCAAGGTTGAAGAGACAGTGGTGGCTAAGGCTGAGTTTGCAGCAGAACAAGAAGGAGAATATCAACAATATGTTTTCTCTGAATGTAGTGTCCATAATGGCACTTTGTCTAAAGAGGATGTTGATCTAATCCAAGTTACACAATCAGTCATCAAGGAAGAAGAAAAATCAGCTCCAAGTCCTATTGAAGAGGAGCAACTGGAAGAGATCGAATCAGAGTTGAAACCACTTGATGAAGAAAGCATTATTGAAGATTTTTTTCTTTCATTTGAAGGGCCTGATTTGATTGATGAATCCATGATGGAGGAGAGATATCAAGAAGACCTTGTGCCCCAAATAGTCCTCTAGAGTAGAAAATTGAATATTTTGATTTGAAAATTTCATGCTAGAGGAAGAGGCTACCCAAGAGCAATTTGGTCTTCAAGAAGCAACGAAGGAACTCCAGAGCCAACAATGTGTTGCAGCAAACTATAATGATGTAAAAGCAACTTCACTAGATGTTGCAATCAATAACAACAAGCTGCAGATTGTAGAGGATTTCCATACTGCTATAGAAGAAGGAAAAGAGAAAGAGGATGTCATCATTCCTCTCACACCATCCATCCAAGAAGATCTACAAGAAGACTCCACTCATGGAGTTGAAGTTTTGAGAAGTGGGCACATCCAAAGGACCATACTGTGCCCAATCAGGTACTTGGCTTCATTAGAGCCAAGGGAGAAGCTAGAACCAGTCATTCCCACTTCAAGGCATGGGGATGAGTATCAAATTACCAAGGATCATCTACAATACCTCTTCAATCTAAATACAAAGAAACTAAAAGAGGTATTTGTCTTGTTTCCAGTTAACACCTTGATGATTTGGGTGGAGGATTAACTTATAGTCAGTTTTTCACTCATACATATAGCCATATTTAGTGTCAAATAATTTGCATGGCTTCCCCTTTTGAGAAAGGGAAGCTACTTCTCCCTGCCAGTTGCAGGATTTATTTGAGTCCCCTTTCTCTCATGTTAGTGTAATAGTAGGAGTAGGTTTTCTTTCAGTAACACAAGTGCTTGTGCACACTCTACATGTTCCACTTAGGATATGTATGATTTGTAGTTTTGTACGTAGTGTGTGTTGTGGTGTTTTGTTGCTCATGCACAGTCCATTTCTAGAGCAGGTGAAATCCCCAAGTCAATACAATTTTCTACTCTCAAAACAAGAAATCAAGGTTTTCTTATGAAAATTGAGAGTGTGGATAGCGGGGTAGATTTAAGATCGTAAGCGCAAGTAGTCGGGATTGCCTTTTAGGGACAAGATCAGTACTAGGCTATCATTCATGACTACATGCCCAATGGATACTTCAAGGCCACTGATCTCTTCATCTAGTAGGAAGATGTCCCCATGAGTCACCAAATTGTTATCCCAATTTTCCCCAGGAAAAATTGATCAAATGCGACCCTGCATAGAAGAAATCTAAGGATCGGCTCTATCCTACTAGCCCACATTCAAATCCAAAAATCAAGGGTCAAGTGGGCACGAATAAGGGAGGATTAGGGTTGGAGAAGGATCAAACAACATCAAAGGAGGCCAGAGGCTCACATGAGGAAAACGGGGAAAGGCTCAAAGTTTTCAGACTTAGCCACATACGAGTCGACTCAAGGCTGAACAAAAAAATTGCGAGAGGTGCCATGCATTAGATTGGTGCAATTCCAAAAGGGCACATCAAAACGGAGACCCCAAATGTGCATGGAGCTTCAACGTGTCCAGTGGTCCGAAAAAGGGACAATCAAAGCCATTGAAAAGTATAAATGACCAGGAAAGAACCATGTGTTAGCTCGACAATTTTAAAAGTGAGAGCCCAAGGTGGAGACTCAAACTAGCGCTAGCTCTCCATGTAGTCAGGGTCCAACAAATGTCAAAAAGGGGATAGAGCTGGCTATTTAAATTGATTAAGTATGAAAATACCATTGGAAGCCTCCACGCATCTCAATGGAATAAATTCAAAAGGCACGGCCCAAAGGCCAGTCCCAAACAAGCGCAGGCCCTCCACGTGTCCTAGGTCTAAAAAAAGGGACAGGTCGTTGAAAATTCCAAGCTCATGATAGGCCTTTGGAGGACTCCACATGTCTCATCCATGCAACTTCAAAATCAAAATCCAAAGGCAGTCTCCCAATATGCACTAGGCCTCCACGTGTCCAGGGTCAGACATATGTCCCCTCTAAACAAAGGGGACTTAGCCAAAACACAAAGAAACACAGAAAAGCCGCGGAATGAACCACATGTGTCTTCGGTGCAACTTTAAAGGGAAAATCTAAAAGTAGTCCCCAAACATATGCCATCTCTACACGTGGCCATGTTTCAAGTCAAAGTGGGAAGGTGGGCCAAGGAAGGATTTTTTGCCAAAAGTGGGTCGGCAGGCATGGGGAAGACTTTTTGCCAAAGTGGAAAATGTGGGTTGGTAGGCCGGAGATGAATTTTGGGAAATGTAAAGTTACTAGGGCCACGAGAGTTTTTTACATTTTTGGAACTTTCATAAAAGTGCAGTTTGCAAATGTGGGCCCATGAGCCCGAGGAGGTTTGTTTGCCAAATGGAAAATGAGAAGGTTGTGGGCTTGCGGGGGCTTTTGGGAAAAAGTGAATTTTGGGCCTTCGATGCTACGGGAGGTTTTTGATTTTTCTTCCTTTTGAAAAAAGCACAATTTTTATCTTAGGCCCATGGATCCACTTTGCAAAGATTACATTTTTGCCATTTTCACAGTCTCAATGCAGAATCTTTAGACGGCCATATATTTTGACTAGAAGCTCGGATTTGAGCAAGAGAAGACTTTTTGGAAAGGTCTCAACATCCTCTACACCATGGAATCCTAAAATTTTAATTTTGGTAAGGTTAGGTGGGTGAAAAATAAGAAAACATCTTTCAAGCCATTAATATAAGATACGATTGCTTCAATTACCCATATTTGATCTAGATTTGCCATCTTTCCTTCTCCAACACGCCAAACAGACATGGGAACTAGAATTGATAGATTGTAGGTGGATTTATATGGAATTGATGGTTGGTGGTTGATATTTAAGAGAAGAATCAAGTTTCTCTTCTTTCTCTCTGGTTTTCATCATCTATATATTGTAAACACTTCTCATTTGAGAGAGGGAGACATTCTGGGTGTGGGAAACTCTGAAAAAAAATTTCCCAACTCCATTTGAGCTATAAGCCTTCTCATATATGTGCAAGTGGATTTAATGCATCCGAGCAAAAATGGAATGGTCTGTGCACCTTCTAGAGCAATAAACTCATGATTTTTATGGTATTTTTCATCTCTCTCTTGTGTTTTATTGTTTCTCTATGCCTCTCCCTTTAGATCTATTTTCTGTGCATGTATTTCATGTTTGCAGGTGCGGGATGTCATGTTTCATGGAGTTTTAATGGTGGATTTGGACTTGGGTTTGTGTCACTTCTGGTCGACCTCCCTCATCTCCTTTTTCCCCTATTTATCCTCCCTCAGTAGAGTATCTCACCTCTTTCCTTTTTTGGTGTATCACCACTTAGTGTAGGCTCTCTTTCACTCTCTCTCTCTCTGTCTCCTTGGAATGGTTAGATTAGGATAGATTAGTTTTTCCTACACTAGAGTAGCTTGTGGTAGGTAGTTTAGGAGCAAGAACCAACTTTCTCTGGAGGTCCATCTTAGGTTTGTAAGTCCCACAACTTGAGATATGGTCCAATGTTATGTAGATAACACTAAATGCCCCACTCATACTCGAGGCCATTTGGGGGTGTTGTGATTTTGCACTAACATGCACTATTTTTGTGTGGAAACAAACTCTTTATAGTCATGCATGATTTTTCCACATTTTATAAGTCATTTTAGCCTTTAATATTTATAAATTTCAAACATGGTTACAAATAGTATGTATAATTTTTACACTAACAAAGTGTGATTATAGGTTACATTTGCATTTACAAGCGGTGGTGAAGGATCAAAGTATCTGATGATGAGTATTGCATTTTTAGTTGTCATATCAGCTACGGTAATGGTCGTGGGTGATTTTACTTTTTGTTGGATTTTGACATTTATTACAATTTTAAAACCTTACCATGTTATAAACTAGGTTCTATATGTTTGTGATATGAAAATATTAAACAATAGTTTAGATGGGTGAGTTTCTCTTTTGAGGACAAAATGGTCTTATTGGGGAGGAGTGATCGGAGAAAATTTCTAGATGCGAGATATTTACAAAATCTCCCTAAACCATAGCAACACTATAGAGCATCTTGAGAGATTTTCATTGATATGAATAACACAAAAAATAGTGCTCGTATGTGCAAGTTATGGTTCACTGAAATTTTCAGCCAATAGGAAAATTCAGGGACAATGTGTGTAGTCTCTCCTGATGTGGATGAATTAGAATGTGAAAAGTGGCATAGTTGATATGAAGAGAAAAAAATTGTGTTTTATGCCTTCGGCCTTCAACACACAATTTCAAAATGGTGGGCCCTACTATTTATTGGTTGGGGCCCCAAATGAAGGTTCAACACACTCTTTTAATTGAGGGGTTCCTTGGCCTCCAACTCATATCATCATTAATGAGTAACTGCATATATTTTCCATTATATGTTTATATATCTTGCATGTGGGATATTGTTGCGGGATTGTATATGATACTTCATTATAGGTATAGCTTAGCTAGGGATCTATCTGACTTTCTTGAGCCACTTACTAGCTCGGTGGGGTGATCAAATCCCCACCAAGTCTGAGTAGTCTCCACATAACCGGTGAAATCAGCTCAATCTCGGCCTTACCAACCGAATGACTTAATATTCGGGTTGAACTCCTTACAACTTGGCATTAGCCATAAGTGCGATGGATTTATAATGCCAAATCGGCCATACAACCCAATTAGATCACTATGGGTGAGGATGTTTAAACAATTCACAGACTATCCTCCAATGTGGCACATATAGCTCATCCCAATTCACGGGAAGTTTGAACAAACCAATGCACTAACACCCATATACGTGGTGAACCAATAGAAAACATAGTTTAATGGAATATCCATAGCCACTTACGTGGCCGACAAAAACATATTTAAATGTGGCGAAGCCACATAATAATAGGCATGACCTATTCTTAAACCCCAAAGCTATTAATACCATGTTGAATGTGGGATAAGCCCCCAAATTATAAATAAAAAGAAACAAAAATGCATGAGGGGGATTGAACCCATGACCCGACCCTTCTACCAAACCATGTGACTCGTCGTTGAAGCAAAGGAGATCCAAGAACTACAAATCAGCTTGATGGTATTTATAAAGGGATTTTGGCATATCATGCCGTGAGCAACCGTGAGAGGTAGTTTTCAGAAATCACTCAATTTGAGGCACTTATAGTCGGTGATCAGGGCTTCAATGTAAAAAGGAGAATTTCTTAGAATTCGAGATGAAGATGATGGTGTCTTTATTTTTGCATGAAATGTTGTATATTTTTATTATAGGTTTTTTGGACACAATTACATGGAAAGGACATTGTGAAGATCCTGTAGAGCCACGGGTGAAGTTGTAGAAGAATTCTAATAGGAAATCAGAGTTTGCAAATCTATTTTAAGCTCTTAACACTAGTATAAATCTATTCGGTTCTTTGTCTTGGAAGGGCTTGTTTTGGTCTTTATGAACAAGGTCGACATACAATCATTCCCATTACTACACGCAAACACAAAGATCTTCGTGGTCATGGATTCTCTCGAACCACCTACACCAAAAACATCGCATATCCGTTGTATCCGGGAAGATGACGAAGTCACCCCTTCCGAACCATCATCACCCAGAGTCGATAGACCTGAATCTATCCCTCCTAACTTTTTTTTCATAAACGCTATCTTCTTGGGTCCTCTCACTTATCAACGTGATAATGAAGACCCATCTTCTCTTCCCCTTCTGTATCTAGACATGATTGAAGAGGACTCACCTTCAATTAATGTTGTTGAGTGTCAGGATGACGACTCCATCCTCACTTACCTTGGTGCGGACGACTCTTATATTCAACGCGCCTTGCCATCTAACACTCAAACCATGTTGAATGAGTCGACTATAGAAATCAACATCCACACCGAGGACGATCCTCACATTGTGAAGATCGGACAATCTCTTACCGCATCAGAACAAACTGCCTTCACTACCTTCCTCCATGCCCGCAACCAAGCTTTCGCTTGGTCTCTGCCGACATGTCGGGAATTGATCCTGACATTGCTGTCCATAACATTACCCTAAAACCCGATGCCAAACCAGTTAAACAAAAACTAAGAAAAATGCATCCATGCATTGCCCTCTTGGTCAAAGAAGAGCTTCAACGACTCCTTTTCTGTTTCCTTCATCTTACCTATTGACTATCCTCAATGGATCTCTAACATTGTACACATTGCACTAAAGCAACGAGGGGACTTAGGATATGCATGATTTAGGGACCTTAACCTCACTTGCCCGAAGGATGACTTCCTCCCAAGTATTCATCAACTTGTTGATCTCACTTTGCGAGCCATGAGATGCTTTCTCTCATGGATGGCTTCTCGGGATACAATCAAATTTTGGTAGCCCCGGCCGATCAACATAAAACCGCCTTCATAACTCCTTAGGGAACCTTTTGTTATCGTGTCATGTCGTTTGGCCTTAAGAATGCTGGTGCAACCTATCGGCGGCTATGAATTACATTTTTCATGACATTATGCACACTATCCTTGAGGATTATGTCGATGATCTTCTTGGCAAATCTAAACATCGCAGTGAACATCTCGATGTTTTAACCATTATTTTCGATCACCTGTTACAATATTGTGTTCGTCTTCAACCAAAGAAATGTGTCTTTGGTGTCCTTTCAGAAAACTCCTTGGTTTTATTGTCTCTTTGCGTGGCATCAAGGTCGATCCAGCTAAAGTCAAAGCTATCCTAGAAATGCCCCCACCTACTAACCTCAAAAAATTGCGTAGTTTGCAAGGTAAACTCCAATCTATCTGGCGTTTCATCTCCCAACTCTCAGATCGATGTCAACCTTTCCATCATCTCCTTAAAAAGGACATTTCCTTTCAATGGAGCGAAGAGTGCCACCAAGCCTTTGAGGCTCTTAAATCCTATCTCTTGCAGCCACCTATGCTTATCCCACCTCAGGACGATCGCCCTTTCTACCTTTACCTTTCCACCACCAACCATGCTGTAGGAGCCATGCTCACACATCGTGACTCAAGCATCGAGAACAAGCCGTTTATTACATAAGTCATACTCTCGTGGATTACGAGACTAGGTATACACATGTAGAAAAGTTGTGCCTAGCCCTATCATTCGTAGCCACCAAACTCCGACACTACCTCCTGAATCACAAAACTTTTGTCATCACCAACGCGGACCCCATTCATTATATGTACACCAAACCACATCTAAACCAATGCATCGCCCGATGGCTTATGCTCCTTGCCAACCTCGACCTTGAATTTGTACACCAGAAATCAATAAAAGGACAAACTATTGCAGACCAACTCGCGGAAGCCCCTTTACCTGGGGAGCAATTTACCAATTTTAATTTCCCCGACGAACTCATTGCCACTCTTTCACTCAGTGAGGAGTCATATCCAATGACCCTCTTCTTCGATGGATCCAAATGCCAGTAGCGGAGGAGCCAAAGTTGTTCTCATTCCTCTTGACGTTGAGCCTATGCCTCTTTCATTCCGGCTCGATTTCCCCTGCACTAATAATACAGTGGAATACGAGGCCCTTGTTTTGGGTCTCCAGGTTGCATTACACTTAGGTGTAAAATCTATTAATATTTTTGATGACTCTCAATTGGTAGTCAATCAAGTTATGGGCATCTACCAATGTAAAAATGAAGAACTTCAAAAGTACAAACATTACGTGGATTCACTTTTGACCTTATTTACTCGTTATTCTATCCAAACCATTCCTCGCTCCACTAACAAATTTGTGGATACTATGGCTTGCTTAGCCTCACAAATTCCTGCCTCACCAACTGACTCTGACATATACGTCTTGGTTCAACAACTCTTTGCCCCATCTTACTCAGCCCCGAATGTTTGTATGATAAATAATGTGTCTACTAATTCGCAGGATACCTGGTATCACCAATTTCATGACTACCTTACAACCTCTATTCTCCCACCTGACCTTACTAGTAACGGCAAACATGCTTTTCTTAAAAGTGTTTCTCGTTATGTCGTCATGGGGGGACTCCTCTATAAATGTGGCTTTGATGGCATCCTCCTTCGATGTCTAACCGGTGCGGAGGTCACCTATACCATCCAACAAGTCCATGATGGTATTTGTGGTGGACATTTTAGTGGCCTTGCCGTGGCCAAACGGATCCTTCGCCTAGGCTATTATTGGCCTACTCTTAATAATGACTACTACAAATATGTTAAGCGTTGTGTTATGTGTCAACAACATGCCAATCTTCAACATACTCCTAGCCATCCGCTACAGGTCACACGAGATCTTTGGCCTTTCTCACAATGGGGTTTAGACCTTATCGGTGAGATTCACCCGCCCTCTTCGCAATGTCACCATTGGATAATCACAGCAACCGAATATTACACTAAATGGGTGGAAGCCATTCCACTCATTTCAACCAAAAAAGAAAAAATCGTAGAATTCATTAACCATCACATTATCTGTCATTTTGGCGTTCCTCATCGCCTGATAACAGATAATGGAAAATCTTTCAAAAATAAGTTGTTACAAGACCTTTGTGACAACTTTGGTATCAAACTTAGCTTCTCATCACCTTACTATCCACAAGCAAATGGTCAAGCTGAATCTTCTAATAAAACCCTAACCAAAATCCTCATGAAAGTTGTTAACGATTCTGGAAGCAATTGGCCTGATCACATCCCCTTTTCCCTTTGGGCTTATTGGACTAGCATTCGTACCTCCACTAATGCCACCCCATTTTCTTTGGTATATGGTACCGAGGCTGTCTTACCTCTCGAAATACAAATACCCTCCCTAAGAATATCTCTTCAGGATATTCTCACCAATGATGATTTTACGCAAGAGCGGTTAGCCCAATTGGAGCTTCTTGATGAGCGTCATCTTACGACTCTTGACCACCTTCAAATCTATCAAAAGTGCATCAAGCGTGCTTATGATAAGCAACTTCATGAGCGTACCTTTAAGGTTGGTGATATTGTCCTCAAAGAGAATCAACATGTAACCAAACTAGAAAAGAGCAAACGCAGAAAATTTGCTCCAAATTGGATTGGGCCTTACATTATCACTCACATTTACGGATCAGGAACTTATCATTTAGCTTCACTTAATGGTAAACCTGAGCCTGAACCCCTTAATGCCTTGCATCTCCAACCATTCTACTGTTGAATTTAGTGTTACATCACTTCTTATCTACCTTGCGCTCGTCCCTTGAGCTCATTTACCACCTCATACACTTTGTTTCATGCATCTCAAAATAAAATCAAGCTCACATGGTTTGGTCATAACCTCCCCTTAAAGATGCCTTCCCCTTATTAGTCTAGTCCATGACTTAAAAGTATCAAAATAACACGTTCTCAATTATACGCTTATGGGATATTCTTGAGTCAAACTTCCTACAAAACTAGATGCTTCATGTCAAATGGACATCTAGACCTCTAAGTTATACATGACATTTGCTCCCTCAAAGGACGCTACGTGCAAAGCCACATTTGCTATTTTAAATAGCTTTGCTCCCTCGAAGGACAATTCACGTACAAAATCCACAAAGACTGCTCCTTGAAGGACAGCTATACAAAGTCAGCCTCTATCGAAGCTTCTCACATTTCTCGACCTTCGTGAAGACCTCAAGAATAACAAAATACATATCCCATGTAGACTTCTCGCATCGATCACTATATCCAAAAAAAGTAAAACGTAGTATTCCACAAAGACTTTTGAGTCATGGACTTGTCTATTTAGGTTTGGTTCTCTTTCGTCGGATTAATCACCTTATAACAAGTTCTCTACACCCCGCTATACCTGGGTACCTCACCTCACCATTCGTCAAAGCAACATTACTCAAGGGACGTGACGTATATCCGATATATTATGATTATACGACTATTTTCACCTATCGACTTCTTGCCTATGCAAGGCACCTAGGGATTCAAGCTCATCCTATGTTAATATGTGGTTTGTTTAGCTCTTCTCAACTACGAGACACTTTTGCCTCTTTTACTCGAATCTAGGATTATGTGTTGACCTTAATCAGGATACGGTTCCCTACTACTTGGGTAAGCTAACTTTCGCTTCACCTATACCTATACCAACATCGCCAATCCCTTACCAACACCAACAACATTACCCGACCAATATCAATATTTTTACCGACCAACAAATTGTCTAACCACAACCAAATTACTGAATTCGCCTCTCCCTGGTCCTAAGGGAGAACTACATTGGTCTGATGCCCCTCCTTGCTTTGTGCAATGGGCTATGTAGGCAGCACTTAGGAGACATGGGGTCTCCCAAGGTTAGCTCGACCATCCCCTACCATAACCTATCATGTGTGGTAAATATAAATCTTTTTGTGTATTTCTATTTGATCACATTCATCTTTATCCTTTTTTCAAAACAAAACATTCAAAACACAACCATTCTTATTATTATCATAACTCAAATCAACATACATATTCAGTTTTATTTAGATGTTAAACAAATACATCTTCTCTATCATCGACACGTAGGTCGGCATCCTTATTTATTCTTATACCTCTATGAAATTCACTTAGACCCTTGCGCCTCATCCCAAACCAGGTGATGATCGTGATCGTCGACGCCGCTCGACCTAGCCTCTCCATCCTCAAAGGTGCCACTGCTATTGGTTCCTCCCACTGATCTACCAACCTCTCCTGTAACATATGAATATGCCCTCTCGCATGGCAGAATCTCGCCTCTAGTCTCTCCACTCGTGACTCTGCAACCGCTAACAATCTCGTTGTCTCATTCACCCACGTTTGGAGCTGATGAACTAAACCCTGCAGACGATCTCTCTCCGCTGTAATCACAGCTATGTCAGGATGATCGGCCCTCTCACGTGAACCTCACAGCTCTGCTACCCACCATAATCTATAAGCCTCTGTCGCTCCTGCATCCATTACCCTGTGATCGGCTACTATCTCTTCTGGTCCTTCTGGAGGTGTCGGCCGGGGAGGTGAGAATGATGCCTCGGCATCGATCCTCATGTATGGTCTATAAGCCATGGGTATATCCTGAACAAATCTAAATTGTCACCGCACGCGATCTAGAGGAATCCTCTCGTACTCACCCGGCCTGTGCCCCGCGATCCACCTCAATCACTCTACACCCCTCAAATCCTCAGCTATGTTTTCTGTCACCATATAGTTTCCGTAAGGCCTCCAACGGATATCCGCAATCATCACCATCTCCCATACCTACCTATAATACTCGATGTCATCTATCACGGCCTCGGATCTCACCTCTTGTTTGCTCTGTTTGGACCCATCGTCTGAATCCCAACCTCTACACTCATGTCTCTCTTTCCTGGATTGGTCAGCCTATTGGTCGCACACACACAATGTGCTCATAGGCCCAACAATGTAATAAGTATGCACAATCCAGTGTCGTCCTGTGATTTCACTGCAGGCCCATAAACCCCTGTATAGCTCTGCCAGATATGCAGTGCCCATGCAAAAGTCACGCTCCTTTCTATCATTTCCCAAATAATACACATCAATGCTTTTGGAAATCTTCCCCCATCCACCCTCGGTAATGCATAATACCCCACCGCTATCATTAATACTACTACCAACCTTGTTGCCTTAGGGTGTGCTGCATACATTATACCATAAGTGAATGTCAAACCTCATTTGTGTCAAATCTCGTGTAGCTGGAGCAAATCTTTACATGTTATTGCTCGCACCGCACTCGCCTGGCTTCGATACACCGGTCTTCTGTAATTGGGAGCCTCAAGATCCTAAACACATCTTCCAACGTCACTTTGTCATCTCCCTATTGGCGGAGAGAGAAGGTATTCTTTTCCTCGGATTCCATCTCTCCATCAACGCCTACAACATAACATGATTTCATTCGATTCGTGAATAATAGCGGATTCCACTTAACCCCACACGGTTTATCAATGACCATTCAGCTGGTGTTACATCTGCTCGGATTCGTGACAACAAAGCTGGCACACTATCATTCATCCTCAACCCTACCTCTACTGCATACATCAAACGACACACAACCATTCAATAAATCAAATCCCCAAGTGTTTTTTCTCACATTCTGGAATTTCATATAAGTAACCGGTATCGGTTATAGATAACTGATACCGGTTTCCTAACCGATACCGTTTATCTCTAAACAATATTGGTCACTGTTAATCCTATGCTTAAAACCACCACCTACGATAATTATTTTCTCGTTTACTCCTCTCTGTGTACCTACAAACATACATGAAACCCCTGCTTACCTACCCCATAACACTCACCCCATCCCAAACCCTTGCCTATCACCTTTTATTTCTCATCTCTATCCACTTACCTTCTCTCATCCTATTCATAAAACATGCAGAATTAAATTACAATCAAATAGTTTACCTCTTGGGAGGCAGCAGCTTGGGGTGGAACCTATCTTCCCTCTCATCTCTGCCTACTAGATGCTTCTCCTCGTTCAGCCATGTTCACCACCCTCTTCAAATATAACTTGCCTTTACGCCTTCTTAATCTCGGTCGGCAATCACTTTACCTATCTCTTTCCTCCTTCTCACTCAATTCTCCCATGCAATTACTCAGATTACGTCAACAGTAGTCGCATTCTTGTATTTAACTTATTGCATACCTCTAAAAATAAGAACTTAAGTTGCCGCCCAAGCTTTTCTATTTTTAGAAAAGCTCGCTTTTAGCATAACCGATATCAGTCATCTAGCGGTATCGGTCAAGTAGCTACCAACATCGGTTTCTAACCGATATTGGTCGATGTCTCCTTTTTCTTAAACACGGGCCTTTTCTTTATTTTTTGTAAATTTTTGTGGCACTCTTTGCCTCTTTTTCTGCATAACGACACCATTATCACTATTTGTCATCGAATCACATCAACACATATATATATCATCACAATTTCATCAACATCATCTATCTACATTTCAAAAACCATCCACAAAATACATGCGACATTTTAATATATACATCAAACCCATCAGTATACACACCATGTGGATCAAACTCATCATCTATATACATTCAATTTCAAAAACCATCGACAAAACACATAAAACATTTTTATACACACCATGTGGATCAAAATCATCATCTATATATATATCAATGTTTCAATATACAACTTCCCCTGCATGGGGGCCTCTGTGAGCTCAAAATAATACAAAGCCGGCACGCAGGCCGCTATCCCTGTCAAAATCTTGACTCGGCTCGCAGGCCGGTCTCTCAAGTCAAAAATATACTCGGCTCGTAGGCCGGTATCAACTATACAACATGTACTCGGCTCGCAGGCCGGTATATACAACAAGAATGAATAAATAAATCATATGTGGGCTCGCAGTGGTATATACAACAAGAATGAATAAATAAATCATATGTGGGCACGCAGGCCTCTATATACATGACCGGTTCACAGACCGGTGTCTATATCCAATATCCAAAAAACCATCTCCGCTCCAGGGATGTCTCAACTCTCCCCACCACCCTCAGCCCCTCTCCCGCTGGTCCCGCATTGGCTCTCGCCTCCTCCCCGTAATGAGATCCACCATTTGGCTGCTGCACTGCCCCCTGGGATCTCTAGCTATGGGATGTCTCGGCTCTGTGCGCCGCATATGGCTGATAGTCAGCCCGGTACCATCAAGGACGTCCTGATAATACCGGGCCTCCACTCTCACCTCCATATAGCGGGCCCGTGCCACCATGGTCTTGGGGCTGGTCCCCGACTCCTAATAGTAGTGGCCCCTGCCCTACCAGTACACCCTGTGCCTATACTGCATGTACACGTGCTCGTGGCGGAGCTGTGCACTGTGGTGGTGCCTCGTGGGTGCCGGTGCCTATGCCTCGAGCCTATGCAGGCTAACTTCCCTGTAGTACCCTAATCTGTGCCTATGCAGCAGCAAGCTGCCCCTGTAATAACTACACCTATCCTAAGAGCCGGTCCCTCTCACTATAATGACCACCCAAATCTGGTTGTTGCGCGGGTGTGCTCTCCTAGTTGCTCTATGCCCCGCCCACCAAACAAAAATGAACTTGTACAACCAGCCGTCGTCACAGTATCATTAGCTAGCCTCTCTGCTACCCAACTGTTCAACGAGTGTGGGCGCAGCGGTGGGGCCTCTACATCATCCCTCCGATATCTGTGGGAAGGGAGGTGGTTCATCCTGCCGCAGCCCAATCGCCGCCGTACCCTCTCTAGGGGTATCCGCTCATGCTCTCTCCGGCCTCCGTCCAGCCTATCCGTAAACTATACTAGATCCGGTGCATTCGTGCTCGAGCTCCTCCTTGGGGCCGATGGCCTTGTAGGGCCTCCATACAATGTCCAAGTGCGGCGGTCAAGCCCTCTAACGGATGACGGTAGTAGGCCACATCCCATCCTGCGAGCACCGCTCGTGGCTAGCCCACGACTCCCAACCACCTCTGAAATCCATATCTATAGACAATCATGGCCCAGGTTTCTTGGGGCAGCCCTACGGGTCGTATACAAATGATGTGCTCATATGCCTAGCAATGTAACAAAAATGTAGAGCAAATACCAAATCACCTCATCCGGTGATAACCCCACAGCTCTCTGTATAGCTGCACCAGATACACTGGTGCCCATGCATAGCATGTATGCTCCTCTACCATCTCACGCAAAGCACCCCATTAAAGCTCGTGGGAAGCGGCCTCCCTCTGAGTCGGGAGGGTGAAGCATGTGATACCTATCATCATCAACATGGCAAGTCGTGTCTCATGTCGGTGTGTGTGATACATGTCGCCATAGGCAATGCTTGCACTGTGATAGGTCAATAATGCGGCTGCATCCCCAAATACATGCAGAATGCTATCCATCGCCGTCTCCGCATCTACCTGGAACACTGCCTCCCCTACGATCGGCAGTCTCAAGATGCGATACACATCCTCTAGGGTAATCGTCATCTCTCCAATAGGGAGATGGAAGACGTTGGTTGCCGGATCCCATCTCTCAATGAGGGCAACCATCGGGTGTGGTCCATATCCACGACCCTATACTGGCTGGACTCTACCGAGTCCCACCTCTCGCATAATGGCCCAATGCGTTGCGGACACATGTGGCCACATCCGTCTCAATAGCGGGGGCATCCGATCCCGCATCGTAAGCTGCTGGCGTGCCTGCAAAAACAACCCACTTCATCAGGCCTACCCTTTACAAAAACAACTACCTTAACCCACTTACCCACCCAACCACAACCCGACTCTATAACACACATCTACACTTACCCTACACATCCCCTTTACCACCAACCAACCAACCAACCACCCCGATATACTCTAGCCATCTACCTATACCCCGCCAATTTAACACCTCCTACTTCATACCCAACACCTACTCTATCCTACCCGAACCAACCACACAACCACACCATTTCCCCCCACCCCGATCACCTTTCCTATCAACTCTACCCCTCCCCCTTCACCCCCAAACACAAAAACCAAACAACAACAACAACAACCAAAAAAAAAAAAAAAAACCGACGCCGGTCTTTTCGGCAAACAAATTATTCCAAACAATTTGTGACCGATGCCGGTCGCTTAGTGACCGACATCGGTCACTGTCCGAATCCGGGGCCGAACCCAAAACGGCCCGCAAAATATTTTTCACCTATTTCTCCCTATTTACCCACCAAAAAACCCTAAAAACCTACCCACCCTGCCGCCTTGACCTAACTAGCCTACCTACCCACTCCATTTTGCAAATTACATCCATTCATTAATTATTTTATTAAATTTTGGATTCCTACCCAAAACCCAAATCTAAGTTAAACTCATTCAATTCACATAAGCAAGAGCTCAGAGCCTACCGGTACGACTACATGTCATCGTGGTGGGATAGGTGGTGGTGGTCCAGCTGGTCCAGCACCTCCTGCTCCTCCTGGCTGTGCCATGGCTCCAAATCTCCTCAGCTGGG
The DNA here is from genome assembly GCA_018340775.1 of Taxus wallichiana var. yunnanensis. Classification (NCBI taxonomy): domain Eukaryota; kingdom Viridiplantae; phylum Streptophyta; class Pinopsida; order Cupressales; family Taxaceae; genus Taxus; species Taxus wallichiana. The sequence continues at coordinate 50,398,090 of CM031236.1, forward strand.
TTATCCACCAATCAAATTCTGCCTCCTGATCGCTGGGGTCTACCAATCACTCACTCCTCCACTCAAATAATGCCACCTCAGCCCACCAACTCAACAAAATCACTTCACACCTCAGACAACTCAATTTGGGCGCTCAAATTCACAAAGTGACAATGACAGGCCGTATTTTTCTTTTTATAGGTTTTGACCTATAACCGATACCGGTTATTTCACGCCTAGAATACCGGTATCGGTCTTCTAACCGATATCGGTCACACATAACCGATATCGGTTACCCACTTCCTTCACCTAACTCCCACCCTTATCCACCACTCTCCACTTTTTCCCCATCACCTACCCCTGGCTTTGCTGACTAGCCTTATTTTGACTTCAATTGGCCTGCCCCAAGGCCGCCACCAACCAATTTGGCCCGACCCAAGGCCGCAACCAACCAATCAGGCCCAACCCATGGCCGCAACCAACCATTTGGCCCGACCCAAGGCCGCAACCAACCATTTGGCCTGACCCACGGCTCCGACCAACCAATCAGGCCCGACCCAAGGCCGCACCCAACCAAACAGGCCCGACCCAAGGCCGCACCCAACCAATCAGGCCCAACCCAAGGCCGCAACCAACCATTTGGCCTGACCCAAGGCCGCAACCACCCAATCGACTCCGACCCACGGCCCTCACTAATCAATCAACCCAATCCAAGGCCGCACCAATTAAATACCTCACCCAAAACCGAAAATTACAATTTTATCCACCCATCATGTAGCTTTTTGTTCAATCGAGGCTCACCTATTTGTGTTTTAGCATGATTAGGGTACTTGACTTGATCAGTCGACCAACTTTTCCTAGCCCGAGATCGTGACGTTTATCTCAACCAAACCAACCATTTGTAGTCCTGTTGAACATGCCTAAACGTTCATGTACCTTACCCGTTATATCCCCGGAGCTACTTCCTATGCCTTGGATACCAGGATTATATCACCCTTGATTGGATAAACTATCGACCTTTTCCTATGAATTGCTTGTTTGCTCTTCAAATCATGTACCCTGGTCGCATTCATCGCATTTCAACGTGCGTCGCTTCCTTGAACTTACCCCACCATCTTACCATTATCTTAACACCATTCACCCTTTATCAACCCTATCCCTAATTTCACGTCACCTCAATCTATGATAGATTTGAGGGGGATTACCTATACCCTTAACAGAGTAACTACTTATTATTATCAATGCAGACTTTACAAAACAAGCTACACGACAACAAGGGACTAATGTAGACACCAAATTTATGCCATCGGTTCCCCCGTAAATGACCTCCCTAACCAAAACAAAGGATCGAAGTCATTTGAAGGATCTGAAATTCACTTGACAGAGTAGAGACAAGTGAAGGAAAGAGAAGAGTTTTGCAGAGAAGGACATCAAGCCCAAGATCGCAACTAAGTAACTTGAGCCCAGTGACACTCATCCAAGCATTAGAGAGAAGATAGCTCATCTTTTATTGTCGAGATCATCCTACGAGCCCCTGCCTTCGTCATCACAGTCCTTGGACCTTTATTTTCATCAGGAACTAGTAAGTAGTGTCTTGTACATTCTTTTAATAACATTTCTTGGACTTCTGAATCACAGTAATTATAAGTCTACTCCCCAGATCCACTATCCGGTAACACCCTACATCTAATTTTCATTCCTCTACCCTTACATTGCCACAAGAACAGCCCCCATATTCTCTCGAGTCTTCTCCATCACCCCATTACCTATCCCTAATCATTTACTATCCTAATAACACCATAGCTACCTTATAGCCAACCTTCACTAAAAGCCCCTAAATAACTGCCCCTACCGATATCGGTTATTAAAAACCGGTACCGGTGATAGTGACCGGCATCGGTCACTGTGACTCAAAACCAAAACTAGCCTTTCCTCTATTGTTTTAACGAGGCAATTAAATTGTAATTTGGCAATAACTTCTTTCTTAGAATTTGTGTTAATTCATATTAGCAGGAGAGGAACCGACCACCTTCGAAAAGAATTCCAATATTTCTGGGCCTAAGGCGGTTCCTCATTTATTGTCTAATTATAATGGGTGGTCTTGTATTCTTACTTGCAGTAGTCCTTCCTAGACAAAAAGGAGTTCTTCGCAATCGATCTGATCTCTCTCTACGGTACGCGCACACCCTCCAAACATTCAATGTATTCCTCCTAGCCCTAACCCTTATCTGTTTCTCAAGAGAATGAAAGGATAGAAGCAACTCTATTCTAGGAACTGAAACATTCTTGCGCAAAGCAAAGTGGAATCACCGGCATAGTGACCACTTGCAATACCACCATGAGCTTCTTCCATAATATCCATGCACTCATGTTCTAATACACAATAATGTAATACCTCATCTCGGCCTAATTTGTACAAGTTACCACTAATTAACATATATGGGGATGTGCATATAGAAAGATGTTTCTTCTCCAAGGATTTCATTCCTTTTGGTGCCATCCATGTTCGTAGAAAGAAAAAAATGTCCTCTAGTTTTGATGGCACTTGTTGTAACCTATATAACTATGCATCTAGCATGGTATCTTTAATTACTTGTGCTTCTTCTCTTCGTATTCTGATAGATGATGAGTCGGTCTAGAATTACTTTTCCTGGTTTCACCATAAGCTGTGAAATCAAATTCTTGAAATAAGAGCACCCATCGACATGTGTTCCCTTGTAGAACATGATTGTTTACCAAATACTTCAATGCCATGTGATATGTATAAAAGAAAATGGTGTAGCTAGTAGGTACTGGCAGAATTTATGTAGTGCATATATCATTGACAAAGCTTTGCGCTCTATAGTTGTGTAATTCTATTCTATAGGAGTTAGCTTTCTACTAGCAAAAAATATAGGATGATCTACAATACCTTATCCAGGTTGAGCCAACACCGTGCCAATGGTCGCTGCAGGCATCAACATGTACATGAAAGGGTTGGTCCCATGAAGGAAAACATAGAATAGGCGTGGTAGTAATTTTTTCCTTTAATGTCTCAAATGTGCATTATTGTGGTTCTCCCCAATAGAACATACCTTTCCCTTTTAGTAACTCTTCCAACGGTGTGGAAAATTTGGCATATCCTTTGATAAACTTTTTGTAATATCTTGTATGACCCAAAAATCCACACACTTCACTCTAACTGGTAGGCTCTCTTAGGCCTATAATGACTACAACCTTGGCTGGATCAACCAACAAACCTTCCTTGTAGATTATGTGTCCTAGCAATATCCCAAATGGTGTAGAAAATATGCACTTCTTGATGTTCAAGGAGATACTCAATTGTCTACATCTTTCAAACATTAAGCATGATTGTCACAATGATCCTTAACTAATCCATACACCGTCCAATCATCTAAATAGACCTATAAGAAGTTGTGAATAAATTCCTTGAATGCTTGAACAACTATGCACAAAAATAAAACAAGCACATTTTTCAAACCAAAAGGCATTACAGTATAGGCAAAGCTACCCCATTCAGTAGTAAACGTAGTCTTTTCTGGTCTTCCTAGGAAATCCAAACCTGATGATACCCAGAGAACCCATTTGTAAACGAATAGATTTCACACCCTGCAACACCTTCTAGTATTTCCTCAGTGAATGATATGGGAAAGGGACCAGTCACACATGCAACATTTAGCTCCATGTAATCCATGTAAATCCTAATATGTCCATCCTTCTTGATATTGATCACCATTGGACTAACCCATTATGACTCATCAAGGGGCTTGATAATTCTAGACTTCAACATTTTTTCAATCTCTTCTTTGACCTTTTCGTGCAAGTTGGGGTTCATCCTGTAGGGTCTCTTTCTAACTGGGCATGCACCCTCTTTAATTTTTATCTTCATCTCCCCTAACGATTCATGCACACCTTTAAGTTCATGGTACCCCCTAGGGAATAAGTCCTGATAATCCCTTAATAATTCTATGATTTTTACCAATTCAGAGTCTGACCAATAGTCCCCAATTACAGCTTCCTTAGGCTCGGCAGATGGATCTAATGTTCACCCTCTTTGTCTTCTTAGGTTCATGATAGGCACGCGTGGTCATATCTGCACTATCCAATACCTCACACCTACATGTTGAATGGTTTACATCTAGATTTTCTACTTCCTTTTCATCCACTAAGTAGACCATTTTTCATTTTTCTTTCTCAATTCAAGCACATTAAAGTAGTGTTGCATCAACCTATGTTCCTTCAAGAGGATGCACTCATGAGTCCCCTTCATCCAATATCTTCTAAAGGAGTTCTTTAGCCTTGGAAATATCTCCCATAGTTAAGCACTCTATGAATTTCAATGTTTCTTCCACCGGAGGCTTTGTAGAGAAGAAGTCAAACATCGGTCCATTCGTAATTAAATCATGCCAATTTATAGTCTCTCTATGGAGTTCTGCATATACATACCAAGCACATGTGAATCCTTGTAAAGTGGAATAAAACTTGTGCACCGATAGCAAAGGTGGTAAAGCTTCCTACCCTTCTATCCAGAGTCTCTCACACTTCTGAACGTGGTGCTAAATAATTTGATTACCATGATAAGTAAAAATTTGAGTAGGTGCATTTCTCCTAAAGAACCTAGTAGTAAGGGTGATCCTAATTTCATTCCATCCTACAAGATTATCCTTATGGGCCACCCACTAGTGTGTTGTTGTCCCATGTAGTGTATATGCTAGCAGATTTCTTCTTTCCAATGGTTCTATCCATTGTCTCTTCATGGCACTCAAAAATACCATAGGATCTCCTTCTCTGGTGTAAGTAGGTACCAAGTTATTACCTATCCTTGTAACATAACGTAGTTTTCTGCCTTTAGGAAATATGCTCTTTACTTTGTGCCCTACCAACTCATAAGTGCTATGAGACCAATTATCACAAGTAACACTTGTAGTATCACTAATGGACTATGCATCCTCCCACTGAATTATTCCTTATTTAGTTTTCTCGAGCATCTTTGGATCTTAAATGATTTTTATATAAATCCTATTCAGATCTTCTTCACTTAAGGGCTCAACATAAGGCATAGATTTTCCATCTGTTAAAGTGATAATAACTCTTTCCTTGTTTTGAAAATTGGTATAACCTTTGTTGAACCAAATATCAGCATTATTTGCATAGAACCAAGGATGCCTCAATAGAGTTGGGAAGTTATCTCGACTCTTCCAGCACTAAAACCTCAAAATCTCCAAAGTGAACTTGGCTCCCTGTATGGTAATGGATGCATTTTTCAAAACTCCGATGGGAGTGGCCTTATTCGATTAGCCATGAATAATAAATTAGAGGATGGATACAATGGGGTATTCCAATTTGTACCCATACATCTAAGGTAAGAAAATTGACTTCCGTGCCTATATCAATCAAGATATTACTCAATAGCCACCCATCCACGACAACATTGGTGTGATTTCCTTGTCATAATCTAGGCTAGGAGGGGAAGATTCATATGCAGGATCTACCTGTCTAGACTCAATACTTGCACGTGGAGTGTTTCCCTTTAACCAATTCCCTAACAATGGAATGATATTTTCTTGGTGCAACATTTTACACACTTCCCTTAAGTCATCTATATTAGTTTGGACTGGTTCCAATGATTTCTTTTGTTCCACCTTCCTAGATTTCTCTTTTAAATATTGTATCTCACCCGAAGATTCCTAAGTACCTCCATGGTTTCCTAATAAACCTCCTTCGATGGGCAGGATCTAGGTACTGTATGTAGAACCTCATCCTTAGTGATGGTAGGCTTCTTTACTGTAATGCTTCTCTAGTGCGCGTCTCCTTAGTGTGGGTCGTGATCGTTACTTGTAATGGCTTGGATTCTGCTTCCAACTTAGGCATCCATTGATTTTCCACAGCCCATTGTATCCTAACCATCCATGCGCCTTTGTTTTATTGTTTATGTTGCTTACTAAGATGCTCATACAAGTTTGGGCACTCCTCATAGCTATGGTTCTTTCCACAAAAAGAACATGTAATATGTTGAGTAAATTCATGCCTATAGTGGTTAGGAGATACGCAAGTATAACATGTTCCAAAAGGTAACTCACTTCTTCCACTACTACGGTCTCATCCTCGAAATCCATCATGGTATCCTCGACCTCTGCCACGACTACCTTCAAAATGCCCTTCATTCCAATCATAGCGTGCTTGATTATGATCCCAGTCCTGATGCTCATTCTTTCCCTTATATTTTTTTGAAACCCCTGTTTGTCATACACCAATATCTATAGCATCATGGATCGACCAATCAGCTAGAAGTCTTCCATGTCATGAGTCGTGGACTGTAAATTTTACAGTAGCTTGAAATGTTCTTCCTTATCACATGTTATAGTAATGGGCAGTGGTTAGCATCATGGTTTAAATGGCATAACTCACAATCCAGCAATAATGAGTGCACTGATATGTGAGGACAACTATCCCTTGTGTGACCTTCTACTTTACAAATGTGACACCAAATCCCTATGCGCGTCTCATGTGCTGAATTTTCTGATAGTTTCCCCAATTATTTTTCCATAGTGCGATCCGTGCTTCTAAAATGGGCTCACCCCAAAGTGTCTATGCTTCTAACTACCTTGACGCGTAAGGATTCTTCAAGTGCTTCGGCGTGGATCGAGTGTATGTCTTATGTGATAATGCCCTCCTAAAAGGGGTAATTAAGCCCCTAAAAACCACAATGCTTGTTGGCTTGTGTGTATATCATAAGAAAGCTTAGATAATGAGTGTTTTAAGATGGACATCATACTCTAACACTCTCAAGAGTGCCTTGCTTTATATCCTTGAGTGCACTTATACTCTTCTTCTCAAACTCGAGGATGTGAAACTCTTTAAGGAATGCATATTTTAAAGCTGTATAGTCTACGCAAGTCTGATCAATGTAACACTTTATGTACCAATTATGTGTGTGCCCTTGTAATGTAGTAGCAAATTGGCTTGCCCTACGCCGAAGTCATGATTCCTTTTGTGTACCACATTATTTCACAAATATGCACATGTTCAAGAACATCTTTTATGCCCCTATAGTCACGGTAGATGAAGAGACATCTCCATGTAAATATTTCGGGCTTGGTGCGCAGACCTTTCCCACCGATATACAACCTCATGTGTTTCCCCTACCTCTAGAACCACCATATCCACTAGAACTAGAGCTACCTATGCCTCCCGATTCGAACCTATAGTTGGTGTCGACTAGAAGATGCACTTCCCTATGTCCCGTCATCACCAATCCGGCACTATGATAATTCTTCTCCGGGAACTCCTCGTGCTATGATTATTTACTAATGCACAACCTTTAGTTTGGTGGATGTAACTGGAAAAAAATAGCAACATAACACAAGAATACCATCGACTATGATAAGACATGAATGATGACAAATCTGAAATATCAAAATAAATTATAATATTAACATGAAATGTTATAATCTCACCCATGAGGTACTTCAACAAGACTATGGGAGAAACTTTACAATTACACCTCTCGATGGCTTCTTCAACACACCTTTAACCGATGGCTTCCTTCGCACACTTCCTACAATATTTCTCACTACTTCTTTCTATGCTAAATGAGGGGGTGGCCTCTATTTATAGAACTTCTAGGCTTATCCATCTTATCTCTAAGATAGGATAAGAAATCCACTCTGACGAATCATTTCCATACCTTAACTCTTATCTTGTACATGTAAGCTTATCTCTTAAGATAAGATAAACCTTATCATTTTACATGGGTTCCACATTTTTAGACTTTTTACAAATAAAATACACAAAATATTTATGACCTCACTCCTTGTCCTTATTACCAATATAATATTCTAATTCCTAATCATGTAGACCCTACTTCTCTAATTACCCAAACTTTGACATTTTAACATTACCGGACCACTTACGACAAATATTTACTTTTTACAACATTCCTATTGTACTTTGACTGTTACCATACTCCACATTATTGGCGACACCATACTGACGGCGCCGTTATCTTCTATCAAACGCTACTACTAATTATACTTAACAACATCCTATTCCTAATACATACATTAATGAAATAGAAATTATGGAGGAAAATTTTAGTGTCGACATCTTCCCCCTTCCTAGCTTCTACTCCGTCCTCGGAGTAGACTATTCTGGTGCTTGGAAAATCTTCAACTTGTCATGGTTGAACCATTTCGTAATGGGAGTGCCATCCAATTCCTCCAATTGGTACGTACCATTTTCATGCACAACTGCTATTTTGTAGGGCCCCATCCATTTTGGAAGAAATTTTCTCTGTCTTCTTTTTTGTATCTAGAATCATATACTAGGACCAAGTCATTCACATGAAATGGAGACCACCGGATCTTTTGATCAAAGTATTCCTTCGCTTCATTTTCTTCTTATGGCTTGTATCCTTTGTTATTTCTCTCATTTCCTCCAGCAAATGAAGATGTACCAACCTTTCTTTTACCGAATCACTTTCATCCATCCTTTCATTTTTCATAACTCTCACAGGGGGAATATCAAACTCAATAGGAAGAATCGGATCAATGCCATAGGCCAACCGAAATGGGGAGTATCCTATTGCTGACTTTGATGTTTCCCTATATGCCCACAATGCTGCATGAATCCTTTTATCCCATTTATGTACCGCAAGGTGCATCTTTGCTAGAATTTGACACAACACAAAATTTGTTCGCTCCACATGTCCATTTGTGCTTGGCTTGTATGTTGTTGCCTTTCCGTGCTTAATAGAAAAGTTATTGACTAGGGCTTCTACCACCTCATTAATGAAGTGGCTTCCTTGATCTCGTTACAATTTCTAATGGGCAACCAAACCGTGACAAATGTTCATATATGAACCTTGCCACTTCATCCATGGAAGTTGTTTTCAATGGCCTAGCTTCAACCCACTTGGTTAAATAACTGTGGCAACTACAATATACTTATTTTGGCGTGATGTAGTTGGAAGTGGATTCCACAATGTCTATTCCCACTTTTAAAGGGACCAAGTGGAAGAATAGGACATAATGGAGCTGATGAAGTCTTACGGTTACCATGTGTTTGACAAATATCACATGTCTTACAATAATTATAACAATCTTTAAAAAGAGTGGGCAGGTGATAACCTCGCATCCAAGATCATTCTTGCTGTAAGTTGTCCAGAGAAGTGCCCTCCACATGTACCATTGTGGAATTATTCTAGCAGCTTCTTCCTTGATCACGCCCAATCGCCTCTTCAGATCTTGCTCCATCAAGTCCTATTCAAATAATGCTCCATGCGCAGAATAGAATATGGACAATCGGCTTGAGTAATCTTTCTCTTAGTCTTTGCATTGGCACCATCAGGAAACTTGAATTCATTCAGATAATTCCAAATATCTATGTATTCACTAGGGATTGTGTCAAGGGAGAACAATGCTGCATCGGAAAATCATCATCATCACAAGATGATCCTAAACCATCATAGGCTCGAGAGAGTGCATCTGCATTGACATGCTTCTTTCCTGGCCTATCTATAATATCAAATTCAAATTCTTGTAGCAAAATTATCCATCTTGCTATCCTCCCTGATGGGTTAGGCTTATTGACAATATATTTTGAGCTCGATGATCCGTTACAACTATAAATTTCTGCCCTAGCAAGTAATTTCTAAACTTCTTTACAACAAAAATGATAGCCGAGCCTCTTTTTCGCCATGATATAGTTTACCACAAAGATGCTCATTTGTCTCGCTACCAAAGTAAATTGGATGTTCATTTCCATTTTCATCATTTTGGCTCAAAGTACTTCCTAGTGCTGCATCTCGAGGCATCAGTGTACACAATGAATGGCTTGCTCCAACTGGATTCTTCAAAACAGTGAAGACACCAGGCTTCCTTCGCTTGTCCAAAAGCTTCATGCGCCTTGTTTCCTGGTTCATAAGCAACATCCTTCTTCAAGAACTGGGTTAGTGGCTGTGCAATCTTTGAGAAATTCTTGATGAACCTTCTATAGTAACCCACATGGCCTAAAAATGATCTCAACTTACTTCTATTCATAGGAAATGGTAAATCTTTGATTTTTGAAACTTTATCAGGATCAGTACCAATACCATCTCTAGATACAACATGCCCTAACAAAACACCTTTAGAACATCCAAAGACACACTTTGTAGGGTTTAGTGAGGCTTGTGCTTCATCTAACCTTTGAAATGCTGTCTCCATTTGGTGCAGGTGGTCCAACTTGCTCCCATAGATGTAAAAATCATCCAGAAATACTCTGATGAAGGTCCCAATGTAGGGTTCAAACACCCTATTCATCAAACGCTGGAATGTTGCTGGAGCATTACACAACCCAAAAGGCATAACTCTATAAGAAAACATTCCCAAGGAGTGGTGAACGTGGTCTTCAACCTGAACTTTTCTCGCTATACGAACTTGGTGTAGCTGCGTTATATCCATCAAAGCAAAACTATAGCATTCCTAGCCAGCCTACTTCATCCAAGATCTGATCTCGAAAATGGAAGAGGGTAATGATCCTTCTTTATTGCCTTATTGAGCTTCCTGTAATCAACACAAATGTGTAGCTTCCCATTCTTTTTATTGAAATCACAATGGGAGAAACCCATCTCGAATTCTCCACAAAGAAATATGAATCCTGCATCAAGCAACTTATCTATTTCTTCTTTTACAGTCTTGGAAAAATTAGGATTCATTCTATATGGCATTTGCTTTATGGGCTTAGCACCATCTACCAGCTCAATACAATGTTCTACCCAACTTACTTGATGGAGTTCCTTGTAATCAAAAGTGAATAGGTGTATGTACCTTCGAAAGAGCTGGAGGTAGGATTCCTTCTCACTCTCCATCACAGCATCACCAATCTTTATTTGTTGGAGACGATCATCAACTTCTTCTTCAGATAATTTTATGGGGTCCTGGGTTGGTGTGACTGGAAGAATATCCATGACTGAAACATCAACCTCACTTTCTTCATCTTCAGTGTCCACTTCACTGGTACTAGAGTAATCAGAGGATGTCCAATCATCAGTTTCATCACTTGAATCCACAGGTTCTGCTTTATGATGTCGAGGGATCACGTTTATCTTCACCCTCTCTCTACCATGTCCAAGTGTCATGAAACCTTCATTCCAGTAGTTTCTTGCATGAACTCTCCTTAGCCATGGTCTTCCCAGCAGCATTGGGTACGCAACAGTACCATTTTTCATCACCTGAAAGTCTACCACACATACAACACCCATAACAGATATTGCCACATTTGAAACTACACCTTCTGGTTTAGTTTTTCCCTTATTTAATGACCTTAACATAAGTGTTGAAGGGCGATCAATTTTTAAACCCAACATATTCATTACAGACTCAGTCATTACATTAACTGCAGCACCTCCATCAACTAAGACATCATGAATTGAAATACCATTACATAATACCTCAGCTTGTGGAGCATAGGGATCCGCCTCTGCCTCCAAAACAGGGACCTCAACCTCCTTCCTTCTTCGAGCATTGAGTCCACCTCGCAACTCCCGCCTCTTCTCAGAAGACATAGCCAAGAGTTGACCATATGTAATATTTGCAGGCCTTTTGGATAGATCTTCCAAGATGGAGTATGGTCCTTGCCCCTGTGAAATCAGAAAATCCTGCACACCCAACTTTCTTCTCCTATGTTTCTTACTAGTTTCTCCTTTCATCTTCTTAGGATCAGTTCCATCTTGATTATCTTTTTCTTTCTTTCTTTTTGTTACAAACACATCTACTTCATTATTTCTACTCTTATCTACTACATCAAGAGAATTCACAGGTGCTTTTCCTTTATCATTATCTCTTGTACCAGATGTAGAAGCTCTATCTGGACAATTATACTTATAATGACCCTTTTTATAACAACCATAACAAACAACTTCAAAAATATTTCTTTTTGGACCTCTATCTCCTCCCCGAGAACTAAATTCCTTTCCTCAAGAAGATTAATAGTTAATCGGCCCATCTTCCTAAGCGAGATCTTCATACTCAGTAGATGTACTAGGAGAAATATTTGTGCTCACCGGGAGTGGTTGTGGATTCTGGACCAAAGGTGCTGGTGTAGGCTCTACTTTAGCAACAATTTCTTTGGGCTCCTCTTCCATGCTTTCTTCTTGCCTTCTTGCAATCTCCTTTGCTTGTTCAATGGTAGTTGGGTGGTCATACTTCACTCATTGTCTAATCTCTAGCTTCATCCCAAGAATGAAGTGCTTACAGAGGAGATTATCCACACCATTCATCAACCCATCCGCTAGTCCTTCCTTCCGGATCTGGGCATCGAGCTTCCTCCTTAGCTCTAGAACATGAGCATGATAATCCCTTATCTTCTCCTTCTCTCCTTGGGCTAGCTTTGTGATCTCGATCATGAGATCTGCATATTTTTGTTGTTCACCAAATTCTTCAAGAAAACTTTCAATTAATAAATCCCATGAGTTTTTAACATTATCACCTAGTGTTTCAAACCACCTAAGGGTTGAACCATCCAAAAAGGTAGGAAAAATTCAGTCCATTGTTCCCTTCTTATGAGGCCATTACAAATACAAGATCGTTTAAAATCTTGAATGAAAGAAGAAGCATCTTCATTAGATTGAGCTGAAAAACAGGAATCTTTCCCATTTTCAAAAGTAACCACCGCAAAATACCAACTCACAAGTACAATCAACAAGACTTATGTGTACAAATAATTGGAATCACTATACTAGAAAGTGACTTTACACCTTTCTACAAAGTAAAATAGAAATGACCACGGTAAACTATGGTAAAACTTGACTTATCATGTAAAAACCGACTTTATCATGTGGTAAACACTATTCACGGTAAAAGTGAAGTTACTTCGGTAAATACTATTCACGGTAAAAAGTGACTTTACCGTGATAAATACTATTCACAAAAATGACTTTATCATGGTAACTACTATTCATGGCAAAAATGACTTTACCATGGTAACTACTATGCACAAGTAAAAAACAAGGTTACCCTCCAATTGATTTTTGACGAAGTGGGAATATCTCTCCAAAAAATCCACCAACGAGGAATGGTCCTAAAGAACGGAACCAAAATGTCATCACCAATCCGCACTATGATAATTCTTCTCTCGGGAACTCCTCGTGCTATGATTATTTACTAATGCACAACCTTTAGTTTGGTGGATGTAATCTGGAAACAAAACAACAACATAACACAAGAATACCATCGACTATGATAAGACAGAATGATGACAAATCTGAAATATCAAAATAAATTATAATATTAACATGAAACTGTTACAATCTCACCCATGAGGTACTTCAACAAGACTATGGGAGAAACTTTACAATTACACCTCTCGATGGCTTCTTCAACACACCTTTAACTGATGGCTTCCTTTGCACACTTCCTACAATATTTCTCACTACTTCTTTCTATGCTAAATGAGGGGGGTGGCCTCTCTATTTATAGAACTTTCAGGCTTATCCATCTTATCTCTAAGATAGGATAAGAAATCCACTCTAACGAATCATATTCCATACCTTAACTCTTATCTGTACATGTAAGCTTATCTCTTAAGATAAGATAAACCTTATCATTTTACATGGGTTCCACATTTTTAGACTTTTTACAAATAAAATACACAAAATATTTATGACCTCACTCCTTGTCCTTATTACCAATATAATATTCTAATTCCTAATCATGTATACCCTACTTCTCTAATTACCCAAACTTTGACATTTTAACATTACGGACCACTTACGACAAATATTTACTTTTTACAACATTCCTATTGTACTTTGACTATTACCGTACTCCACATTATTGGCGACACCATACTGACGGCGCCGTTATCTTCTATCAAATGCTACTACTAATTATACTTAACAACATCCTATTCCTAATACATACATTAATGAAATAGAAATTATGGAGGAAAATTTTAGTGTCGATACCCCAACAAAGTAGAACTGAACTATACCCAGATAGTCTTCGAAGCGTTACCACTTCTAGAAGTTAGTCCAAAAATTGGTGCACCTGTATTATGTGCTGATGATACACCCAAAAAGGTACTCCCATATAACAAAAATTTGTTTGCACTACCATCATTGTGCCTCTTATAATACTTGCTCCTACTCTCCCACTACTTCAATTAACTTGCTAACTACTTGTTGTACTAGATGGTGGAAAACCAAGCGCAAGGGCAAGGTTTCTAGGTGGATTCGATGATGTGCGCCCATGGCCAGTGTCGTCTCTGTTGGCATGCTTCCATGTGAGGTCGAGCAGGATCCCTATCATGCTTACCAGCATGAGGGAGTTCCTGATGCTCTGGCTCCATGTCTTCTATGTGAGCTCCAAATCCTTCATGAGCCATCTCTCCTCAATGTCATCTACTCTTTAATGTCACACTTCTTCTCTACCTCCTCTCGCACACCTTATTATACTCAAGCCACCTTTTCTGTCTTTTCCTTTCTACCTCTAGGTCTTCCATCCTTCACCAAACATGCTCCCCGTCCCCATGCGTGGTGGGGTTTAGTTAGCTATCAATTTACTCTCCAAATTCATAGTTACCATCAAGTATCTTGATTACTAGTGGATTTCTTATAAATAAGTTCCCCTTAGATATTGTAAAAATTGGAATTCATCTACCTCTAGACATAAAAAGTGGAAATTGAGTACTCTAAGATATAATTGTTTAAAACACCATGGAACCACATATCCATAGCTCGAGTCCAAATCAGATCAACATCATAAAGGGCCTGAAATTCTTCCTGCGTCTAGACAAGTGTGCAATACCTGTAATTCCACTTAGATGTATAAGAAATCAGCCACTTGTACAATTCTATTGGAAATATAATGAATAAAATCTCATATAAATTGTCATATAGGTTCTGTTCCACCCACACACGCGTGTTAAACTCAGATCCAAGTCTTTGAATCTGTCATGTGTATTCTTCTTCCAGATCATGTATCCACTCCTCAACACTTGCTAAGGTTAACCGGTATGTCTTCATCATACGAACCATTCTGAAAACAACTTAAAAGAGGTCCCGACAACGGAACTAATGATGCAACCTAGAATTCAGCAATACAAGCCCATGCGCACTAGCACATCACTTAGCCTAGAGTGAGAGCTCACCCGAAGTGTGAAAAGGTAACAATCCCCTCTTTAGGATTTATATTATAGGATCTTAGCATGATGAATACTTTAATCATTCATATCTATATCTAATATATTCTTCTACAAAGTGTATAGTCGGATCTAGATCTAGAAAATAACAGCATTAAAGGATAACCATAATGGAATCAAGCATGCAATACTGAATTATAACCATGATAACACCTTGTTTCAGTCCATAATCTCCATTATATTAATTTTAGTAAATACATAGAAGCTTCCTTACAATAACAATAGTATACACTCATGCGTGTAATAGATCTAGCAACATAATCTCACTATACCCTAGTTCTCACACATATATCTATGCTCTCCTCTCTCTATGTATATATCTCTCTTTTCTACATAGCTTACTACATACTTATAAGGGTGGGGGCTTTCCTTCACCACTTATCTAATCCCAAAATAGGTTGCATGCTATTATTAGCCATGCCATTACAAAAATAGGCTTACATGCAAGAATGCTAACAATAGATCTCTCTTAGTCAACTATCAGTTTGCCATTCTATCTTTAGCCTGCATCCATGCAAAGTGCTTCATAGCTGATCATCCAAAAATATCCAATGCGTGATGCGCAAGTCTCTAATTGGTTTGAGTTCTCCGCACGCTATCTCCAAAAATATCCTCATCATGAAAATGGCTAAGTCCCAAATTTGTCTCTATTCTGCACGTGATCCTCTTCAATGCTTCGCACCTTTGAATGAGCTCTTTTCTCCCATGTGAACCTTCTATATTTTCTTCACTAAGTGTCAGATTTCGATCGATCAAAAATCTCACACACCCTAAATGAGTGGAAGCAATAATCGGTGATTATTTCACCCTCTCAATTGATTTAGAAACCAGATATAGAAAGGTACACAAACAAAATTAGGATAAATAAAAGCTAAAAATAAGTTCGAGAATCAGAATTGTGCCAAAATCACAACATGGAAAGAAGTTACCAACATAAATATGATTGGTGGGTGCTAGTGTCCCACCTGGGTGGTTCTCTCTTGGGAAAAATAGGAACATTATAGGAACAGTTTATTATTAGGAACAATGGGAACAAATTCAGTGGCAAGTTACATACATTGGTAAAGGGAACTAATTATTCTATTTTCTTAGTGACCAGTTTTTATTGGGTTTGTTACCATCTGCAATGATACTTATCCATGAGGTAGTGTTAATGGTTGGAGGGAAAACCTACATCTCTCCCACTACTCTTCCCTTAGTGATAGGATACCTAAATCCTCAATTTAAAAATAGGATTCTCACATCCTCATTTTAGTGATAGGATGCTCAAATCCTCAATTTGGTGACAATATTCCTAAATCCTTAGTACTATTCTAACCATCTCTAAGGAAGAAAACATACAAAAGTAATTATATTTCTTCTTTCACGGCACACAAGTGTACTCTATCCTTGATTCACATGTTTTTTAATAAGAATTTTTATTTTCACATTTACTAAGTTAAAGTTCAATTTAATTTATCATGAACATTTACTAAACTTATCTTCGTTTGTAGATATGACCTTACTCTAATGAAAGAAACACACAAATGGAACAAAGAATAATATCAAGCACAAGATGCTCCAACAAATTCAATATCCAAGGAAAAACCATATGCATCATTTCTAATACACACATGATGTCACCCCAATGACCCTTGAACTTTTCTATATTCCATGATACACATTCTAATCTTCATTTAACATGATATCAAGCACAATTCTCATTTAGCATGCTATCGATTACAACTCTGTTTGGCTCTCCACAAGATATGCTCTTTTTATTTACTTTATGTTGAGTCAAATATGCATTCACCAAAGTATAAAGTGGGGGCAAATGTAGTCATGAAATATCACACTTTATATCAACATCACACCTCTAATTATGTCATTATATGCATGATTCCTAAGTAATAAAACTATACATTAACTACACTTGTTTTATCCCTTTGATACTCTTGACATTTTATTTTCTCAAATGGTCACTTTACTTATGGATATTGGATAACAAATGAATCAACTCTTTATTTCCTATTTTATCCTCTAAGCATCCTAGACACTACCACCCCTTAGGGAAAGGAACACCCAATCGTTATTATCCCCTTTTGGAGATTATGTCCTTTTAAGTTTTTCCTCTCTTTTCAAATATGAAATGCCACATCATTTGTTATATTTTCTAAATTATTACTTATCACTTTGTGTCAAGTATTTTTGGTTGTTAATGGTGAAATTCAAACAAAGGAATCATGTATATATATGACTTACCATTATTAGGGGTTGGAAAATTGGGGCTAATACTTACTGCATACTACTTGGGAAAAGAACAACATTTAAGGACTACATTTGGGTTACATTATTCACTGCATAGGAGGGAATATTTCCTAATTCTATCTCACACATTCATCATGGGGGAAAAGTAATTATAGCCCCTTATCTTGGTGTGAATTACATAAAGGAAACTTATCTTGGATGGACAAAATTCAATCTCTCTCTCTCTCTCTCTCTCTCTCTCTCTCTCTCTCTCTCTCTCTCTCTCACACACACACACACACACACACACACACACGAACTACATAGAGTCTGAAATGTAGTGCGGTTCTCAGTGATAATCACATTAGGGTGAATTCTAAGGTCAATCCAAATCAATTATGTGCATTATTTATTCTATATAATTTTTACTTGAACCTTTTTCATGTAGCTAAGGTTTGTTTTATAGGTAAAAGTGTGGCTCATGAACCCTACAATGAAGTTTATGTGACAAAAATGAAAGGAAGAATCTAATTTCAAACCCCGAAAAGACTAGAAGTAGAGTACTTGTCAAGACATTACCACTTAGATCGAGACACTAGCATCTGGGGTGGTCCTGTCCCCCTTTGGGTAGCTCTATCAAAGAGGTTCCAGACTCTAGTTTCTCAAATAGATACTAAATATTCTAGATCCATTTTTCTTATCTTATTTCCCCATCCATATATCCTTATATAAGCTAAGTCATTTTTATCTCCTATCTTGCACACTTTCTTGTAATTTTCATTCTAATTTTTTTAAGCTTATATTCATTTGATTTCAGTCCTCCGATTAAGATTTATATTTATTTAAATCGGTGACACAACTAAAAATCATATATCATCGTATAACATAAAACAAATTCCACAATTGAAATCAATAGAAGCACTAAGAGAGTTGTCATCAATGTCTAAGCTTCTCACTTAGGAATCAAATATATAACAACATACTATAGGATTAATGTAATAGTAATAAGTGTATAATTTTGTGTCTACAGGATAATGCTAACACCAACACAATGGGATATCAGTAAATAAAATTTATTGCATAAGAAAATAAAAAGTGTATTTATACACTCAAGTATATTTTATTTTCAAGCATGTAATACTTATTTCATACTTAAATGGGAGGCAAGTATAGACACTCAAATTTGAAGATATATCCTTCGACATTATCAATCATGACATTACACACTTGAATGGACAAATACACTCTCCTCACTCTTGTTTAATGCACCTTGATAGCACTCCTTTCATTTAATTACCTTTGCACATATCCTTATTGATAGTCTACGAAGTTTAACTACATAAAATACACCTAGAAACATCCATGCTCAGGGACCGAGAAAGTCAGAATATGTTTTTATTCCTTCATTCCAAAAATGCCGATTTCAATCAAGATTGATATGTGTTAGTCCCGACCATATTATACGGAGTTTTGGACTGACATGTTTTGAGATAATTCTTTTGATTCTATCACATTCTTATGAGAAAATATATCCCCTTGGTCAGGATTTCATGACATAAAAACCTTTGGAAGCATATATATATGAAATTAAATCACACCTAATTTGGTAACCTAACACATTAGGAACTCCTCATGTAAAATCAATCTCAAAAGGGACTCGAGGATCCCTAAAATGTGAAATAACTCATGAAAATCCATTAGGGAAGCACCCTATATAGGTCTAAAGTATCGTTATAGGTATAGGAGTATCCATATTCATTATACAAGTAAGTTATAAAAGCAAGCAAAGTGACCCTTCCCAAGTATTTGAGCAAGTGTAAAACTCAAGTGAAGCATTATAAAAGTATGGTTTTCAAGTTTTGATTACACTATAGTATATACCACATGAAATGATAATGGCATGCGCCCGATCCCTCTTTGGTGTAGTGGTGACATTGGTAGTGCACAAGGGTTCCCACAACTCACCTAACTTTCTTTGCAGAAACTCCTTCTTGCATTACAATGGTTTTAGGGTTTGAGAAGATTTTATAGAAACATTTCAAGGTGAGAAAATAATACTGACACACATTTCCATGTCTTTGAATCACTTAGGAAGTTACAAACCAGGATTCCAAGCAAGTTAAAGACCATACAAAAATATCAGGACCATACATAAACTTTAGACCTAGTTGTACAAGTTTTACCAAGCTCAATTGCAGGTTCCAGATTTAGCAAAAAATAAATTTTAGTATCATATCAACCTATTCTTGTACTCAAATCACCTAGAAACTTCCGGATCCACACATAATCAACTAAGTACATTATTTCTCTTTTGTTTGGATAATTGTTAAATCGATAATCACTTTGAAAATTATTATTTTGATTTGTGTAATTAATGTTAGAAGTTAATTAAATCATAATATCCACCTATAACATTATTTCATCCTTTTTATGTATGTTTAAGTAGAGAACATTCTAAAACCTTAAAAAGCAATGACATGATTCACGATAAAAAAAAGTAAAATCATCTATCAATTTGTCCAAACCCAAAGCATCCATCATGGTGGTAAGTTTTAACATTTTAAATTTTGTATGAAGGTTATCCTTAAGACCACGAGAAAAAACTCATGAAAAATGCATCAAATAATCCTTTGGTGTGATTAGTTAGTGTTTCAAAAAAATTGGTTTTTACACATTATCTCAATTTGATAGAGTTTGGTGAGATCACTTATGAAATCATCATATGCACTAGGTCCAAATTGATTCAATAATTGATCAATGAATGTTACCCAAGAAGGCTATCCATTATTTTTAGTGTACCATTAATACCATTGAATGTCCTCTTTCTCCAAGTAGAAGGAGGAAATAGAGGCTTTATCGACTTTAAACTTGTTATAGAAACTAAATTATTTTTTCTCCCTATAAATCCAACTAATAGGATCCATGATATAAAATCAGGGAAATTCTAATTTGGGTCCATGTGGCATGTGACCAAATGAAAAACTAACCTCGTGTCCTTTATCATAATTTTTTTGACAAGTTATGTTGAAAATTTATCTTTCATACATTTTGGGACAAGTTAGACACTCCAAACTAGAAATTTTCTATTCCATGTTGTTTTTCTCTATCTGGTTGTGAAAACCATGAAGAAATGGGGTTTTGAGTTCCAAAAAATTATTTTGGACCTATATAGTAAAATCATCAACTTGATGAGATGATCATAATGATGTAAGTATCCCAAGAGAAAAAACATTTCCCAACAAAGATGTAAAAATTAGCTCCCTAAAAATATAATTTTGTCTAGGAATAGTTTTTAGAAAAAATAAGTATGTTTAAAAATGATCACCACAATTAGAAATAGATAATGGTGTTATTAGATAACAATTTTTTTGTTTTTTTAATTTTTTCCATTTTTATGAACAAATGCCTTAAAAATTTATTGATACTAATTTATTTCTCTATATTTATAACTACTAAAGATGGCATGTGTTGTTTTTACCTCTATTCTATATTATTTGAAAACTTATGCGAGGTTGTAGAAGTGTTCGGTGGAAATGGTTCTTTCAAATTAACTCCAAGTATAAGGGTTAAGATTAGGATAGAAATGGTAAGGCTATGATTGGGTTTATTTTGTATTTTGGGATCACATTTAAACTTATCATATTTATAAATAATGCAACCGTTATTTCGTAGCACCAACTACAAATGAGACCATACACGTATCCCACTTTCTCATCTCTAGCAAGATTGTCAGGTAACTTCTTAGAGATAACCGCTTATCAATGCTCCAAAAATAATAAATGTATAATGGCTTCCTATGTATAGGTTTCAAAAAAATTAGGGGGTATTTTAATATACTTTTAGGTAGGTATATAGAAGCTCAACTTTGTACACAACAATGTTTATTGGAGTGTGTATCAAGAAAGTAACCCTCATTTCACAATTTAAGTAAAATGGATTACCACTTTTCCTAGAATGAAAACTTTATGTGAGTTTTAAAACCATCATGACACATTTTATACTCTAAAAAAGAAAAAAAAATGAGTAAAAAATCATTAAAGAAATTATTGTTGATACTTATATAAAAACTTGTTGATCATCAAGGTCTAACTAAGGGTGAGGTAAGAGCATACATTGGATATTTTCATAAACCCTAACTAATAATTTTATAGGATAATGGACTTATAAAGATCTATAATTATAGATGTGGTGATCCTCCCTATAATTTATTCGCCAACAAAAATATTAAGAATAACATACCTGTAAAATGAATAGAAATAGCTTTATTATACATAAAGATAAAAATTACATTGCAAGATCATATGCCACTTAGAGGGGGAAACCTCATTTTGGAAAGATCAATACAATATATATATGTTGGTGTCTTTCACTAGCATATGTATCTCATATGCTAATTCTACTAAAAATACAACTTTCCATGCAAGTGGGATTATTACTAATGTTAGTAGATGCCCCGACATCAACTACCAAGGCATGATAATAGGTAATATAATACATTGAATTATATGTGTAGGGAGGAATTCATGAACAAATAAAAAAATATACATACAAATATGCTCATAAATGGAGGCGCACACTACGATAATTTAATAAATAATGAGAAGGAATATAAGACCAAGAGAACATAGAGAAAAATAATATAATCATGCAAATATCTCATGATTTCCTTCACTTCCTTAAAATTTATCTATAGAAGTTTCCTTTCATATCTCATGTGGTTCTTCATCTCCTTTATGTATCTTTGCATTCTTCATACAAGAAAAATACAATATAAATAAATTTTATCCTTGCTAACAACTAATAGTTCAAGGGAGGAATTATAAAGCATATGCATACATAACATCTATCATAAGAAGATTATAAAGATAATGGTAGAATGAAGGGTCCTAAAAACTTTACAACAATATAAGACTCTAAATTATACGATTAAAGAGTAGAACATAATAAAATTGTCCATTCGGACAAATTTGTCTCCTAAATCATAAGTTGATAGAAATAAAAAGACAAAAATAGAATTAGATTCCACTCCTCATCATCATATAGGAAAAATACTCTCAACATACATTGATATTCAGAACACAATTAAGGAGATGCGAATAGCCTAGAGAACATACATGTCTCATAAGATTAAATATTATACAACATGAATACCTTTATATATTAGTACCCTTATATAATTTAGTGAGGCATGCAACTTTATCTCTCTACTTATACACCATTGAAATGTCTATAATCAGTGGATTTAGAATTTACATGTGATCTTGGACTTCCCAATGGTGGAACCGACTAAATCAAAGATGGAATTATTAAGAATTTAAAGGGAATAGTCCTTCTCATTAAATTTCAATAAAGTGTCAAAATATTTTTCAAATACCTATATTGTTAATACTATAATAATTTACAAATTATAAAATGGATCTAGTGTCTAATATTAGATATTCCTTGTTTAGTAAAATGTTTATTTTTCAAAGATTTTAGGTTCTACAAATGTGGGTGTTTGTGACTTCCTACCATCCTAGTAACCTTTTCATCTTGTCATAGGTTGATATGAAACCTTGTGAAAAATTAAAATAAATTCCATAAATTAACAATGACACTTTATCATTTTGTGCCAAATATCAAACCTAAAACACCTAAAACTCTTAATGAGGAATTTTTTTCTCTATCATACTCACCGATTAATTCAAGACTTAAATGGGACTTCAATGTAACAATAGTCACCGAGTAATACTCAAATGGTATCCAAGAGTTAGTTGAATTTTTAAATGGGGACAAATGAATCACTATTAAATTACAACCCTCAAATCAAGTTTTGATATAGAAGATAATTCAGTGATGGAAAGTAATAGAAATTTATAAGATAATGGGATTATCAAATCTATAAATTCTCAAATGATTCACCAGTCATGAAAAACCTTCAAATAAAGTTGTGATATACAATATAAGTCAGCATGATGCAAAGTAATAGAAATTTATAGTATAATGGGATTATCAATGCTATAGATTCTTTGAACAATTGTGTGAGATCACTTATTTTTGTAAGGAAATAAATAATTTGATAAAAACATACCCATAAAAAATCGAATAGATGCAAAATAATGACCAAAAAAATGTAAAATGAAAAGAAGTGGAATAAAAAAACCTTATAAATTGAGTCTTAATATTTCATACTACAACCATTTTCAAAGTATTAACAAGCATAGTTATTTTTAAAATTAGGAAAGTGGGAAATATGGCCAAATAGATTGGATTAATGCAAAAATGGATGGGAAAAAATAGTGATGCAAACAAATTTTTTTATCCTAAAAAACACGCTCAAACAAATACCTTACTATAGGAATTAATAATTCTCAAACTATGGACAATATGAATACAATGAAAGCTTGTTAGGGAGAGTCACATAAGCTTAATAAAGAAGTATAACAAATATATAAATTATGATCAAGATGATACAAAAAATTGATGAGATTTACAAAAATCAATAATAATTGATACAAGGGTGAGTGCCTGAAGAAATGGGGACCAAAAGGGGGTCAAAAGTGGCCACATTTTTCCTAAAATTAGAAAAAACTGAACTTCAACTAATAATTTGGCATGCATATGCTCAAAATTTGACAATGTGATAAGAATAAGAATCATAGTGCTTGAAATCTAGTTTCTAAACTACTAATTTTTTGAAAATGGTGGAGATTAAGAAGGTCAAATGTGGTGCGCACAAAAAGTGTGTCTATTTTTGTGTTAAAAAGATAACATAATGTTGTGTGTGTGCCCCCTCCCTATTTTTTGAGTTTCATAAATTATTTTACAAATACCTTTAGTAGAAAGTTATCTAAGACCATGTATGATGTCCCACCAATTTTTCATATTTTTGGATAAATATATAGTTTTTACTAATTTTCAAATTCAACGCATCCCAAAAATGAAATATTTGTGTGTACACCCCCCCTAATTTTGAGAAAAATAATCCATTTTTGTTTTTTTAATGCATGTAGAATGGAGTTTAGATAAAACCATTTTTTTAAATTTGGATGAAAAATCATAAATTGTGTACAAAAAAATATACATACGTTTTGGCAAGAAAAGAAGGCACTAGTAAAATAAATTAAGGATGAAAGTCTTAAACTAATCAGATTTTAGAAAGAAGTATATTGTCACAAACGTAAAACTAAGATTGATGTCATAAAGTATATTTTTGGAATATTGTTTTATAATCCATGAGAAATTAGGGCGTACACTTGAGATTGTTATTTTTTTTGTAAAACACATTTATTCACGGATTACACAATCCAAACCTTAGGTTTGGATATCCTAGGAAAATCCAAGCCTATGGATTGGTAATTTCAAATCCATAAAATCTATAACATGAGCACATTATAACGCACTCACACTATATTGCACTTAAGAATGAGATCCAAACACAAAAAAAAACCCATGATTTTCTTCCCACTAATCATTGTTGTCTACAAAATCTTACATATTCCTGTAATATTTTATTCTCTTGACAATTATATATATATATATATATATATATATATATATATATATATATATATATATTGTTTTAAATAGATGATTGTTTTGTGAAATATTTAAGCATTATTTGAGATATGAGTGTGTTTGTATTATTTCTTATATTCCTAACACTCATTAAAATTTTTGTCAATTGTCTTGTGGTGATAAAGATATTTGAGAATTATGGGGAGGAGACCATGAAGGCAAACACTTGAGGAATTGGAAAAACAAATGCAATGGATGAAAAAGGAGTGAAAAAATAAATTGAACATGTCTTTACCAGAGATTGGAGATGTTTACAAAGACCATCTATCATCCAACAAAGCCAAGAAAGAAGAAGAAAAAATAAAACAAGGGAGTAAGTGCAAAAATCCATAAAAAAATAAATCAATGTATGGAGATGAAGGTATGTCATCTCTTCCAAATGAAATTGATGGTGCAACATATCCTCAAACACCAATTGAATCAATAAATAATGAATATTCAATGAATGATGATGCAATGCCAAATTTAAACATAGATGTTACACCAAATGACCAACCTATTGAAAACACACACTCTTTACCAAATTATGAAGATGAACAACAAATAGAAAATGAACAATGTTTATATGATATTCAACAATCATTTCCATTGAAATAACCAATTAAATTTTCGTAAAACACCCAAAATTTTACTTAAGATTGATGAAAATATTTTAAACCCAATGAATAATAAGATTAGTGAACACACTTGTAGAAGAAAAGCTAATTAGATATGGAAAACATTTTTAATGACTTAAATGAAATAGGAAGATGTCAATTGTTTGTTGAAATGATGAAAAATATTAATTTTAGACCTACTATGAAGACCCTTGGTCTAAGAACATCTAAGACAAACAGTGAAAAATCTATTGTAAAAATATAATGAATGCATACCAATCAATAGGTCCAACCTCACATACCAAAGATAGTAATACTACCCAACGTGTTATTACATCAACTATAGTAAGTACAAAAACAAAAGATATTGTTTAATTAGAAAAATAAGTAGTGCACTAAAAATAAATAGGAAAACACTACTAAAATCTCTCGAACGTAAATCAAAGAATTGAAAACACAAATAACAATGAATTATGGGTATTCTTTGGTCGAATGCCACGAAAACAAAATACATAATTAAAGAGTTAAAATTAAAAATTTATATAATTTTTGAAAAATAATAAAAGGGTTTCACCTAATGAAAAAGATGTTTTAAAATAAGGCTGGTTCTCAAAACCATGAAAATCCAAAGTAATCAAGTTCTCATTTAATCACACTTGCTCAAAATTCCTACCCACTTTTAGCTTAATCAGACACATTTCATCATGGTATTCACTCGTAGTCACAATCATGAAAATGACGATGAAGAAGTCGCACAACCAAAACTCACCAATGAAGAACAAGAACAAGTCAATAGGGTGATAGAACAAAACAAAAATGAATATCTGTTATGCATCCTAGCCATGGGGGCAAAACTACCCCCGACTTCGGACTGAAAATTTAAACAAACTTATCGACAATGGTGAATCAAGTTATCACAACGAAATACCAAACAATCCAAATGGTTCTTGACCGATGAGTTATTCACTAAAATCCAAGACTTAATAAAGAAACTTGAGGAAGTAATGACAAGAGCTGAAAGATTAAAAGACCCCAATCTAGATTCTAATACTCATGACATTTTTGATAAACCGTCCCCCACTACTCCATTCACACAATAATGGAAACTTATGAAAGACACCATTCAGGGACTAAAAAAACAATCAAAACAATTCAACTTTGAAGAATTGTGTCCTTATCCATTGATACGAGAGATATCACACTCACCATTTCCGTCATCCTTGAAATCCCAAAGTTTGATAAATAAAAAAGCAAAGGTGACCCCCATGAACATGTAAAAGAATTTTACATGCAATTTTAGGAAGTTTCCTATCGAGACACATACCTTTTACGATTATTCCCCCAAAGTTTAGGAGGACAAGCTTTGGAGACCCGGTTTTCCCATCTTCCCAAAGGGTCGATCACGACATTTGCAGACTTATCAGATAAATTTGTCAAAAAAATTTCCTATAAATTAGACTCAGAAATAACCATGCTTGATCTCTGCAACACTAGGCAAAGGCCAAATGAAAATTTTCCTCCTTTTTACAACGATGGTGATGAATTGCAAGCCAATTTCCCTACTTCAAGTACCCAAGAGACAACTAGTTAGCATTTTTGTTCCTAATCTCAATGCCGAATTATCATTCCACATGTAAATGCATTATCTGAATAGTTTCGAAGAAGTCATCGAAAAGGGCACACAAATCTAAAAAATCCCTCATTTCTAAGGGCTTACTTAAAGCACCCTTTAGGGACCAACCTTATTGAGACACCCCTCAGAACTAGGACAAATCTAAATTCTTTAACCAGAATTGAAATATCGTCAACGACGGTGTTATTGATTCCCACCATGTCCGAAACATTCAAAACCATCCTATCAATACATTAAAATCCCAACAACCAATCATCATCCCTAGAAAGGAAGTTCCTTCTCGGGACCGATGAAGACAGTTTACTCCTCTCGGAGAAAGTCTATCTAGTGTCTTTCGTCATTTGGAAAATTCCAATATGATTACATATCCCATCGTCAAACCCTTCAAAGAAGAACACCCCAAATGAAATTGGTATAAGGAAAACAAATATTGTGATTACCATCACATAAAATGGCACTCCACATAACGATGCATGAAACTCCGCCATTATGTCCAAGACACGATTGAACATGGAGACATAAAAGTTAAAAATAGTTACGAGACAAAATACCTAATGAAAAATTCACATGTTCAAAGATCCTTTCCTAACCACAATAACAATTTAAAAGATAAGGGTCAATCATCAAGCAATGTCGATTATGACTCGATCATCTCGACCATAGATTATAACCAAGACTTAGTAGCAACTATAAAGATCGGGCGACTATCACGATCACCACTAGATAGAAAAAGTTGTGGGTCCCTACAACAACAAAATCTACCACTTCGTCCCCCGCATCACCTCCTAATCCACCATCTAATTCCACCACCAATTCCTCTCCATAACCTACACCATCATTCAATATTTTCAAACAATTAGAGAAGACTACAACACAAATTTCCATCATGGAACTACTTAATTCTTCTCCCTCACTACAATGCATCCTTATGCAAACATTGAATAACACTCATTTCCCTGAGGACATCAATTCACAACAATTTTAGGCTTTAATCACACATCTTACAGTCCATAATCCTATTTTATATTTTGGTCCCACCGACCTGCTTAATCCCAACATCACTAATAATCATTATTTATCTGACGAGGGTTATGTAACTCATCACAAGATCAAACGTGTCTTAATAGACAATGGATCCGCATTGAATATTTGTTCCATGAAACTTTACGTTGTCTAGATTACACCGAAAATGGTTTCTGAGAACAATATCATAACCATTCGTGGGTATGATAATAGAGAAAGAAATTTTGAAGGCACAATCACATTGCCTCTCCAAGTTGGTCCCATCACTTTAGACATGGTTTTCATGTGGTGGATGTAGAAGTTGCATATAATATTCTCATTGGTCAACCATGGATTCATGCCATGAAAGCCATCCCATCAACATTCCACCAATGTATTAAGTTTCCTCATTTGGACAAGGAATTTACATGACATGCAGATCCCTAACCTTTTGAGTATTGTAGATTCCTCCAAGGATGGTATCGACATGATCACTATTGTCCATCATCGATAAATATGCTCCACCTTGCATAATCCCTAACGAAACACACACCGATCCTAATACACTCCCTAATGATGATCGAAACCATCATCTCCTAACCAAAACACATTTTTAATCTGTTATCTTCGCTAGTCAACCATCTTCCACCAGTCCTCCTCCCACTAATCAATCATCTTCTTCCACTAATCAAGCTTCTTCTTCTAGCAACAATTATTCTTCCACCACACCATCTTCTTCCTCACCTATCCAACCTTCTTCATCCAACCACACCTCTTCTATTAAGATACCTCCTCCGTGAATAACCAAACTTCATCCTTCAATCCACCCCTTCTTCTTATAACCCATTCTCTTCATCTTTTAAAACTACCAAACTAACTTCCCCACCACATGAGGTACCTATTGGTCCCCCATCCCACACATTTAAAATCATTGACACAAGTATGTGGTGAATATCAATTTCAAAAGATGGCAGACTCCTTTTATATCAACAAATCCCCACATAGCTATGGAAAACCTAATGCTCCACATCTGAGAATCCATCCCACTTACCAAATGGGATAGTCAGTTTGGATTTTTAGATTAGTGCTTTGTATTTTGGAATGAACATCTACCCCCAATCTCAACCCCACATGACTAGTAGGACGTGAGGGTTCAACACCGAAGACCGAGATGGATTACAAAGGAGGCTGGGTAAAGAAGTTTAGAGCTTTGTTATGAAATAGATAATGTCTTTGAAGGGAATATAATACCATCTGATGTAAAGCTTCTAAGTATGACCATAGGTGAAAGCGATGGAAAATGGGAGATATTATAAGAAGTATGATACTCATAAACTTAATAGGATCTATATCAACACTTGTCTCATGATGATAAATATGAAGATGTGACTTTGATAAAGAAAATATCTACCAATGGAAATGAATAAATTTAAATTATTTAGAGATAAGCAAGACAGAAGGAACAATGTACATGTTGTTTCCCATAATAGTGAACATCTCAAGGATAAAATTTATTTAAATGAACTACATTCATTAGTTCATCAAGATCTTGACCATCTTCAGTGGCCAATTTATAGGCTCCAGAGCCAAATTTAGTTGTAATTACATAGGGTCCTAACCAATTAGGCTCAAATTTTCCTTGTTTTTCTCATTCTTTAGTAGTATTCTTTTGATTTTATTTTAAAATGAGGTCACCAATTTCAAATTATTTGGGTCTTACCTTTTTATAATAATTGTGTTGCAGTCGGTTTTGATAGACTTGAAGATGATTGAGAGCATTAAGTCATTTTTCATCAAGAAGCTCAAGCTCTTGAAGCCATGACCGCTTTCGGTATTCATCCTCATTAATAACATCTTTAAGGAGATCCTAAAGGATGGGATTTATATCTCAATAGGTAAAATGGCTTCACAACCATAAACAAGAGAAAAAGGGGTGGCTTCGGTAGGTGTGCGGTAAGATGTATGGTAAGCTTAAAGAGTGGGGTAAATTTGAGTATGCCAATTACATCCATGGGTATTAAAAATATTTTCCATCTTTGGATTTTAAGGTCTTATTGGTTGCTTCCAACCTTATTTGTTACCTTGAGGGTAGTATGGAGTGGACCATTTAAGTTTGATGTGAAAATGTTTAGCTAGGTATTTTACATCATAGTTTTTAAATGATTTTCCATTATCTCATGACTGAGTGGATGGAATACCAAATCGACAGGATGATATTATTAAAAATGAATTTTGATATCTAGCTACTGCTAACATAAGTGAGAGGCATATCTTCCACCCATTTAGTGAAGTAATCAGTATTGGTAATGATGAACTTATGTCCATCGGACGATGTTGGTCTAATTTTACCAATGAGGTCAAGTCCCCATTGAGAGAAAGGCCATGGTGTGATTATCAATTGTAATTCCTAGGAAGGTGCATGGATAAGATTTCCATGCTTTTGACATGCTTGAAAATGTTTGACAAAGTGACATGCGTCACTTTCCATGGTGGGCCAATAATATCTAACTCGCAGGATTTTCTTGGCTAAGGCTATACCATTCATGTGTGCTCCACAAATACCAGAATGGACTTCAACTAAGACACTTGAGGCTTCTTCTTGATTAAGACATCAGATCAGGGTGCCATCATATCCTCATTTATAAATATTTTCTACTAAAATGGTGTAACGAGAAGCACGTTGTGCTAAAGCACGTTTATGCATTGGTTTCATGTCGGCAGGAAATGTTTTATCATGAATGAAGGTATAAAGATCATGGTACCAAGGATTATTCAGACCCACGATCTCACATACCATAGTGTTTTCAGGAAGATCATAGGTAGACATTAAGATATTTTGATGAGAAAATGTTCCTGGGATTGACTATATGCGATTTCTAATAGGGATCCGATGGTTGTCATAGCGTCGGTAGATTTATTACGAATTATGGGGATTTGATCAAAGATAATTAATCAAAAATAGCTTTGAAGACTATCCACCATGTGTTTATATGGGATAAGTTTTTCATCCTTGACCTGGTATTCATCAGTAACTTGCTTGATGATAAGTAAAGAATCATCATATACAACTAATTTTGTAAGATTTCAAGATATAGCTAGTTTTAATCCTGCGATGAGAGCTTCATATTATATGATATTATTGGTACATGGGAATTCTAAGTGAAATGATTTGGGGATAATGCGTCCACTGGGTGTGATAAGAAAAATACCAGCCCCCGAGCCATGGAGATTACAAGATCCATCAAAAAATAGAGTCTAAGTTGGCGCGATGTTTATGTGTAGAATATCTTTATCACGAAAAGAGAATTGAAGTGGTTTGTGCCAAGAAGGGGTGCCTCGGCAAGTTGGTCTGCAAGGTCTTGTCCTTTAATTTCCTTCCATGGAACTAATTCAACATTGAATTCACTAAGTAATACGATTGAACTAGACATTCTTCCCATAAGAGTGGGTCTGCGGATAACAAATACTTGAGAGGATCAATTTTGGAAATCAACTTAGTTGTGTGATTGAGCAAGTAATGACGTAACTTATGAAATGCAAAGGTGACTGCTAAGCATACTTTTTCAATTTGGGAATAATGTACTTCATGCTCAATAAGTGTTCGACTAAGGTAATATACAGCTTGTTCTTTTGCTTGATCGTTATGTTGTGCTAATAGAGCTCCTATGGCATGTTCAATGGCAGATGTATAAAGCAACATGGGTTTATTAGAAACTGGTGACATAAGAATAGGTGGACTAGAGAGGTATTATTTTAACTTAGCAAAAGAGTCTTGGCAATTGTGGTTCCAGTGAAATTGTGCATCTTTCTTGAGTAATTGGTTGAAGTGATGGCACTTATCAGCCAACTGTGATATGAAATGTCGAATAGATTGTATTTTTCCCTGAAGACTGCGTAATTGTTTTAGGTTTTGAGGAGGAGGCATTTCCATAATGGCTTTGACTTTTGCAAGATCCACTTCTATACCTCTTCGTGAGATAATAAACCCTAATAATTTACCAGAG
The DNA here is from genome assembly GCA_018340775.1 of Taxus wallichiana var. yunnanensis. NCBI lineage: Eukaryota > Viridiplantae > Streptophyta > Pinopsida > Cupressales > Taxaceae > Taxus > Taxus wallichiana. The sequence continues at coordinate 50,430,267 of CM031236.1, forward strand.
GATACTCTGAACACACATTTTTTGGGTTAAGACAAACCTTATACTCACATAATCTATCAAAAATGAATCTCAACGCACTTGGATTCCCTATTCATGTTTTGGATTTTACTAATATATCATCAACATAATATTCCATGATATATCATGTAACATGTCATGGAAGTTGAGTCATTCATTACTCATTGATAGGTGGCACCAACATTTTTCAAGCCGAAAGACATGACCTTATAATAGAAGGTTCCCCATGGTGTAGTAAATGTCATTTTATGTTGATCCCCTTTAGTAATACGTATTTGATTGTAACCAAAGAATCCATCCATTAAGGAGAGAATTTCATCACCTGTCGTAAAATCAATAATCATGTCTATATTTAGCAAGGGAAAGTCATCTTTAGGACAAGCCTTGTTGATGTCATGGAAGTCTATGCATATTCTCATGTTGGGATTTTTCTTGGTGATGGGATATATGTTATATATCCATGCCTAATAATCAATAGGTTTGATAAAGTCATCTTCCAAGAGTTTCTCAAGTTCAAATTTGATAAGCAATGTAACTTGGGGATACATTTTTGTGTATTTTTTTCTTTATAGGTTTTACATCCGGATGTACCACAAGATGGTGTACTAAAAGAGATGGGTCCAGGCCTGGCATGTCCTTATATTTCCATGTAAATATATCTTGGAATTCAATAAGGAGTGTTGTGAATTCCATGCATTCTTGGTCAAACAGACTAATGCCAAGTTGTAAAATTTTTGGTTGTTCGGTGGTGCCAATGTTTATGTCTTTTGTTTCTTCTACAAGAATTTTAGATGTATCCTTTTTGGAGAATGATGCTAATGGTTGATGTAGGTCATTGGTGTCGGGTGTTTTAGGTGAGTTGGTACAATATTTTGTGTGTAATGTTGGGATTTTTTATTGACATGTTTGTTGGATAGGGTGGTGGTGAGATTTTGACTATGGGAAATCCTCTGTTTGCACTTCTGATCCAAATTTTCTGAGGGTGAAGGATCTAAATATTTTATCTCTTCGCCAAAATAGGTCGATTCATTTAGATTGATTTCAAATCCTTTTCTATGGTCATAAGTAGGGATTTGGCCGTGAGTTCCAAGGAATTCTTTGATGGCTTCATCATTTTGGAACATGTCCCTGGACACATGATGTGGTTTGCCATGGTCTATGAGAGTCGGATATGTAGGTTCAAAATTGATGACATTAACAGATAAATGTTCAAATTAAAGATGTGTTTAGCGAGGTCCTCAAAAAGAATACGTGGAGACCTGATGTCATTATCAAAACTGGTGTCATCATTGTCACTTGAAATTATCATGGGAGCAACATCAAACACCTTGAAACCCAGACCATATTTACCATGATGTTGTGTGTAATTTATCAGGTCTAAATGACCTTGTTCATTTGGACATGAGTCCTTTACCCTTCCATCACATGTTTTTCATTATTCGGTGAGCTTTGTTAAATTGAGGGGACTCATAACATGGAAAAAGTTGAAAGGAACGATAATAAGATTGTTCCAAGCCACAATCTTAGATGATAATAGTACACCACATTAGATTTTACAAAACAAAAGAGCTAAAATATCATATATGGAAATCCATCATAATCCATAATGCTCAATACATTATAATACAATGACTTGAATTATTCAATAAGAAAGATGTACATATAGGAGGGAAGTGCAACTACTACCTAAATCAGTGGTGAAGAACTCCCACTAATTGATATTGGTAGTTAAGTTAACTCCAAAAGACTAGTAAACTAACTCCACATAACTAAGAAGCTAACTCAACACAACTAGTAAGCTAAATCCACACAACTAGTACACCTAAGCAAGCTAACCCAACAAGTGTAGGGCTAACACAAGTGTAAGAATTATCCTAATAAATAAATAAAAGATAAATAATAACCTACACTAACACCCTCCCGTAAGCATAGCTTAGGTGGGTGGAAAAGAAGGTGAGTCTCGACAACAAGGCGATGAGGTACCCACCGTACAAAAACTGGGGAAAATTAGACATCGTAAGGTACCCAAAACCAGTAATAACAAAGTAGAGAGGGAAAAATCCTACTGCAAGATATCCTCAGAATCTCGGCTCAAAAAACTCATACAATGCTAAAGAAGTGTGGTGCGCACTGTGGTCTAAATCCACTGCTCGATCATAGAACTCAAAAAAAACTAACACCTTGGGCTTCACGGAATAGCTCCATGCAAGGATACCATCAATAGAGTGATGTCAAAAGTGAAAAACAAAAACCAAACATAATTTGAGCAAATGCTACAAATATGTGTGTCACGATCCAAAAATAACCAAGGTAATAAGGCAAGGACACAAGATCCAAATAAATAAGAGTGCCACGATCCAAGAAAAGCCAAGGTAACAAGGCAATGACACAAAACCAAAGAAGAAGTATCAACACCACACCCTCCCATACTTGCAGAATGGATAGAGTGACACCATAGATCTATATGAGTTGTCAAAATCAACTACTTGAAAACCGACAAACTAACACCTGGGTCCACTAGAATAGCTCCCCATAAGAGATATTATCAACATGCCAAAAAAGTTTCAAAAATAAAGATCCAAAATATCTCAACAAATAAGAGAGATATAAATGTATACACCCATAGATACAATAATGCAATACCCAAAAGTTTAGGATGTCGAGCTCAACCGAAATTACGTCCAAAAGTGATCACAACACCCTCCCAAATTTGGCACTTTATAATTGAGTGCATGTAAATATTACAATGAATAATAGTACCTTTTACATTTGAAATATGTGTATAAAAATGTCACCAATGTGTAGATCTCAAAAAAATACACAATTTCAAAAAAAATGAACATCTTAATCTGAGCTACAGATCAAAAGTTATGAGCTCTAGAAGGTTTTACTATTAAAATAATATTTTAATGCTGATCTTTTTTAAAGGTACACGTGACACCCAAATGTCCAAAGGGTAAAAGAGTGCATCCACATGATACATTTTGTGACCAAAGGATAAAATCCTATGCCCAAAACCTAAAATGTACAAAGGGTAAATCATTGCATCGAGATAGTACATGTCAATATCCAATGGATAAAAGAATGCACCTAGAGGGTACCGATCTGCGTCCAGTGGATAAAAGATTGCATCCAAAACAGAAATATCCAGAGGGTAAAAGAATGCATCTAAAAGGTACATGCTTATATCCAATGGATAAAAGAATACACCTAAAGGGTACAGATCTACGTCCAGTGGATAAAAGACTACATCCAAAACCGAAATATCCAGAGGGTAAAAGAATGCATCTGAAAGGTACACGCTTATATCCAATGGATAAAAGAATACACCCAAAGAGTACTTGATCTCATGTATAGTGGATAAATGACTGGATCCAAAACTGAAATACCCAGAGGGTAAAAGAATGCATCTGAAAGGTACATGCTTATATCTAATGGATAAAAGAATGCACCCATAGGGTACAGATCTGCATCTAGATTTGACTATCTCAAAACATGGTCTAGTTTACAATTGATTCTAAGGTTTTGGCACCTTCCAAATCCAATGCCACACTCCATTTTTGCATAAAAATGCATGTTGTATAAAATTGCTAACAAATTCCAAATACATGAAAAAATAAACCCTTGCTTGCAAAGAAAAACTTACAAATAGATGTCTACATCATCTATAGCTTGAATACCATGAAAGGAAGGATAAGAATATTATTCTAAGTCGTGATCTCACATGATAATAGTACGCCATATTAGATTTGTACAAAAAAAGAGCTAAAATACCATATATGGAAATCCATCATAATCCATAATGCTCAATACATTACAATACAATGACTTGAATTATTCAATAAGAAAGATGTACATATAGGAGAAGGGAAGTGCAACTACTACCTAAATCAATGGTGAAGAACTCCCACTAACTAATACTAGTAGTTAAGTTAACTCCAAAAGAATAGTAAGCTAACTCCACATAACTGAGAGGCTAACTCAACATAACTTTTAAGCTAACTCCACACAACTAGTACACCTAAGCAAGCTAACCCAAGGTGTGTAGGGCTAAGCACAAGTGTAAAAATTATACTGATAAATAAAAAATGATAAATAATAACCTACACTAACAAAATTCATCATTATATAACCAAGATCCTGAAGAACTTGAAATATGTTCGTTGTCAAGATAACCAAAAAAATTCTAAAATGGCTGTCCCATTTGGTAAGTGGGATGGATTCTCGGATGTGGAGCGTTAGGTTTTCCATAGCTATGTGGGGATTTTTTAATATAAAAGGAGTCTACCATCTTTTGAAATTGATTTTCACTACATCCTGTGTCAATTATTTTAAATGTGTGGGATGGGGGACCAATAGGTACCTCATGTGGTGGGGAAGTCAATTTGGTAGTTTTAAAAGATGAAGAGAATGGGTTATAAGAAGAAGGGGGTGGATTGAAGGATGAAGTTTGGTTATTCACAGGAGGAGGTATCTTAATAGAAGAGGTGTGGTTGGATGAAGAAGGTTGGCTAAGTGAGGAAGAAGATGGTGTGGTGGAAGAATAATTGTTCTTGGAAGAAGAAGCTTGATTAGTGGAAGAAGATGACTAATTAGTGAGAGGAGGACTGGTGGAAGATGGTTGACTAGCGGAAGATAATGGATTGAAAAATGTGTTTTGGTTAGGAGATGATCATTTCATGCATTTTTAGGAGTGTATCAAGATCAATGTATGTTTCATTAGGGATTATGTGAAGTGGAGCATATTTATACGTTGATGGACAATAGTGATCATGTCGATACTATCCTTCAAGGAATCTACAATACTCAAAAGGTTCAGATCTGTATGTAATGTAATTCCTTGTTCCAAATGAGGAAACTTAATACATTGGTGGAATGTTGATGGGATGCTTTCATGGCATAAATCAATGGTTGGCTAACTAGAATGTTAGATGTAACTTATACATCCACCACATGAAAACCGTGTCTAAGGTGATGGGTTCAACTTAGAGAGGCAACGTGATCATGCCTTTAGACTTTCTTTTTTCGCTATTATCATACCCACGAATGGTTATGATATTGTTTTGTAAATCATTTTCAGTGTAACCTAGACAACGTAAAAGTTTCATGGAACAAATATTCAATGTGGATCCATTGTCGATTAAGACGCACTTGATCTTACGATGAGTTACATAACCCTCGACGTATAAAGAATGATTATTAGCGATGTTGGGATTAAGCAGGTTAGTAGGACCAAAAGATAAAATAGGATTGGGGACTATAAGATGTGTGATTAAAGCCTAGAATTGTTGTGAATTGATGTCCTTAGGGACACGAGCGTTATTCAATGTTTGCATAAGGATGCGTTGTAGTGTGGGAGAAGAATTAAGTAGTTCCATGATGGAAATTTGTGTTGTAGTCTTCTCTAATTGTTTGACAATATTGAATGATGGCATAGGTTGTGGAGAGGAATTGGCGGTGGAATTAGATGGTGGATTAGGAGGTGATGCGGGGACGAAGTGGCATATTTTTTTGTTATAGGGACCCACATTTTTTTCTATCTAGTGGTGATCGACACACAGTTAGTTATAATCTTTATAGTTTCCACTAAGTCTTGGTCATAATCTATGGTCGAGATGACTAAGTCATACTCGACATTTCTTGATGATTGACCCTTATCTTTTGAATTGTTATCATGGTTAGGGAAGGGATTTTTGAACATGTGAAGTTTTTCATTAGGTGTTTTTTCTCGAAGTATTTTTAACTTCTATGTCTCCACGTCTAATCAGGTCTTGGACGTAATGGCAGAGTTGCAAGCATCAATTTGTGGAGTGCCCTTTTCTGTGATGGTAATCACAATATTTGTTTTCCTTATACCAATCTAGTTTGGGTTGTCCTTCTTTGAATGGTTTGATGATGGAATATGTAATCATATTGGCATTTTCCAAATGACAAAAGATACTAGATAGACTTTCTCCGAGAGGAGAGAATTGTCTTCATTGGTCCCGAGAAGGAACTTCTTTTCTAGGGATGATGATTGGTTTTGGGTATTTTAATGTAATGATAGGATGTTTTTGAATGTTTCAAACATGGAAGGAATCAGTAATGATAGGATGTTTTTGAATGTTTCAAACATGGAAGGAATCGATACTAGAATGCCATAATTGATGATATTTTGATTTTAAAGAATTTATATTTTCATGGTTTTGAGGGGTGTCTCGATAAGGTTGGTCCCTAAAGGGTGCTTTAAGTAAGCCCTTAGAAATGAAGGATTTTTTAATTTGTGTGCCCTTTTCAATGACTTCTTTGAAACTATTCAGACAATGCATTTGCATGTGGAATGATAATTTGGCATTGAGATTAGGAACAAAAATGCTAACTAGTTGTCTCTTGGGTACTAAGCAAGGAAATCAGCTTATAATTCCTCAACATCGTTGTAAAAAGGAGGAAAAGTTTTTGTTTGGCCTTTGCCTAGTGTTGCAGAGATCAAGCATGGTTATTTATGAGTCTAAGTTATAGGAAAAATGTTTGACAAATTTCTCCAATAAGTCTACAAATGTCATGACCGACCCTTTGGGAAGATGGAAAAACCCCCTAAAGCACATGTCCTCCTAAACTTTGGGGGAATAATCGTAAAAGGTACGTGTCTCGATAGGAAACTTCCTAAAATTGCATGTAAAATTCCTTGACATGTTCATGGGGGTCACCTTTGCTTTTGTATTTATCAAACTTTGGGATTTCGAAGGATGACGGAAATGGTAAGTGTGATATCTCTGTATCAAATGGATAAGGACACAATTCTTCAAAGTTGAATTGTTTTGATTGTTTTTTTAGTCCCTAAATGGTGTCTTTCATAAGTTTCCATTCTTGTGTAAATGGAGAAGCGGGGATGGTTTATCAAAAATGTTGTGAGTATTGGAATCTAGATTGGGGTCTTTTAATCTTTTAACTCTAGTCGTTGCTTCCTCAAGTTTCTTTGTTAAGTCTTGGATTTTAGTGAATAACTCATCGGCCGAAGAACCATTTGGATTGTTTGGTATTTCCTTATGATCATTTGATTTACCGTTGTTAATAATTTTGTTTAAATTTTCCGTCCCAAAGTCGGGGGTAGTTGTGTCTCCATGGATAGGATGCATAATCAGATATTCATTTTTGTTTTGTTCTATCACCCTATTGACTTGTTCTTGTTCTTCATTGGTGAGTTCTGGTTGTGTGACTTCTTCATCATCATTTTCATGATTGTGACTACGAGTGAATACCATGATGAAATGTGTCTGATTAAGCTAAAAAGTGGGTAGGAACTTTGAGCAGGTGTGATTAAATGAGAATTTGATTACTTTGGATTTAGCTCGAATAAGCTCGTAATGATTGATAAGGAGAGTAACTCAAAAAAGTTATCTCAATATGATGGTGATGCAACTCAAGATGAGTTATTAGGGAATTTGTTGCACATTGTGTAGATTTGGCTTAAACAAGCTCTAGATTGTTAACGGGAGAGTAACCCGAATAGGTTAATCGCAATATGGTTGTGATATAACTCAAAAGGAGTTATGAAAGGATTTGTGTTGGCTGTGATTTGGATAAACGTGATGGTGGAAAAAATAATGAGTGAACTCAAACAAGTCACCAAATATTAGTTTGATATAGCTGGAAACAAGTTATGAAGGATTTTTTGACAATTGACGATATGGGGAGTGAATGCTAGTCACTCAATATCAGTTGGATATAGCCAAAGAAAATCTATGGTAAATGTAATGTTGGCTGAAGCGAGCTAATAAAATTGGTGCGATGTTTTGGTATACATTGTTAGATTGTTTGGATGTTTTTGCTTGGTATTGAATTGGTCAAGAACTAATTTTTTTGTGGAACACAACTAGGGTTTGAACTTTTACAATGAACACATTGATATCAGCCAAGTTTTATGATAAAACAATGCTAAACTATTTTATTTTCAAATAGCAAGCAATCATGTGGATCCAATTGTTTTGGCTTAGGAGGTAAATTCTTCAGGAACGATCATTGTTTCATGTAATCATACAAGTATGTTGTGGACTAATGGATGCTAGGCTCTTATTACTCTAAAAAGATGCATCCTTTGATATACCCTAGTCCTTATATACCTAATTTTGTATGGGGATAGAATTGGTACAAGGAACCCTTAGAGCACTGGAGGAGACTCACCAATTCTTACTTGCTATTTCGGAGTGAATCACCACGTCCAGAATAGGTTTTGTGAAAAGGTGGAAGGTGATGGAGGGATGAATGTGTATGGTGTCCTTATAACTCCTCGAATATTTATAGGGATGATGCCCAGGATTTTTTGTTATAACTATTTAGGTGTGAATCACATGTGTCACACGATAGCATTACATGTAAGTGAGGATAAGGGGTTAGGTAAATATCGAACGTTGTGATGAGACTAGGTCTCAAGGTGCAATGCAAATGCAAATGTTGTTGGTATGTGGTAGTCAATTCCACGTCACCAGTGTAGCTTTGGTGGTGATGAAATCCACTTCGACTACGTGTAAAAAAAAATGATAGAGTGATTAAATGCAAGGTTCTTTCCAACTTGAAATAAATCACTAGTGGAAAATGATGGTGTACCTGGACGTGCTATTTTTTTGTTTCAGCAATTTTCTTTGAATGGTGGTATTTTTGTGGGATTTTTTTTTTTTTGTGTTTTGTTTTTACAATATTCTAGTGATGCGGTCCTACAAAAAACAAATTAGTAGTTATCCTACAAATGAAATGTTAGAAAAGTGATCATGGTTGTTTTTATTTTTCCAGATCGCTCGAAGGAATGAAAAGAGCATACACAACCAATGACCAAAAAATATTAATAATATGACGAAGGAAAATAATGATTGAAATGACAGTTAGAAAACAAAGCTAGAGGATCCTGTAATGTTAGAACAAGAAACTAAACAATTATGACTGTTTCTTATTTTCCAGATCGCTAGAAGGCGCAAGAAAAGAGCATACACATATACAATTGGAATAGATTTTATTTTTATTTTAAATAATTTTTTTCTTTTAAATGTCAATAATTATTGCAATTAATCATGATTGTGAAATAGCAATAATGATTATTTTCACAAAAAAGAAAAATGACAAAAGAAGAGTGTGAAAACGTTACCTAGAAGTGTTGTTGTGGAAAATTGAAATGTAAGGAAAAAAAAATATTTTGTAGAGCCTAGGTGGCCTCATGTTTTTGATTTCCAAGATCACTTTTAAAGTGCGAGGAAAGAGCATATGCGTGAGGTTGTTATGTTAAAAAAAATTAAAATTTAAAAAAACTACAATTTTTTTTTTTTGTTTTTTGTTAAAAAGACAGGTGTTAGAAGAAATGAAACCAAAACATTTTGGTTAAAAAAAATTATTTTTCCATTGCATATATCTTTTCAATACCTTTCCATTAAAAAAGAAGTAATTCCGAGTTCGGGATTAAAATTTATGGGTTCCAAAAGATGGGCTACGGTAGCACTCGAATGAAAATTTTCAACGCACGAAAATGCCCAGGAGCTAGTTTTTTTATTTTCTGACTTATGTACTTCACACGAGAAGCTAAAATTTTGATAAAGCAAGGTTAAAAAAGAACAATAAACAAAAAAAAAATTAGATCACAAAATGATTAAATAAAATGAAAGAAAGAAAAATGATTAACTTCCTACAAAGCAGTTATTTTAGCAAAAGTAAATAAATAAATGCATTTTCCGGATTGGTTGTCCCATGACAGTAAGATGATAAGCTAATGACTAGTTCATTTGTTTCTGTAGATTACGAGTGAATAGAAAAATCAGAACTGGGAACTATTTGAAATGTAACCTCTGTGACGACCGTAGGAGTGAATATTTCCGTCGTGATCCACAAGTATCTGGATCAGGTGATAGATGTCCATCTGCTAAACACCAAGCACCGAGGAGATCAAAGACAGGATGAGCATCATAGTTTCATTGTTGTTATAACTGAGATACACCACAAGACACCGCACAACAAAACACTACCCACATCGTAAAGGTTAACCAAAGAAGGCCATAAGGCACGGAAAAAGAGATAATAACGAACAATAATAAACACATAATGGATAACACCACTAATTGAGAAATCAATGGTAACAGATCAAAAGTAACCGGGCATGCCAGAATGTATGCTAGGAAAATACACTACTAAACAGGAAGTAAAACACAAACAATATTACCTCCTCTTTTGTGTTTCGTAGCAAACCTCAGAATGGGAAAGGAAACATGGATGAGCCCTGATTGTGTGATATGTAGGTGCTTTCCTCGAACCGAGCAAGGCCTTCCTGCAACAAGATCCACTTACTTTGCACCTAAATGGACAAAAGGGGTTATGGATTTGGGATGCTTCAAGATGAGGCTATTTGGGCATTAGGACGAGATGGTAAGGATGCTCTTTGCTCAAAGGATGCAAGAGTTCAGACAAGGCATTCAAGCTTATTCTCCATGTCTTTAGAGGGGAGGGGTAAGGTTGTATTTATAGCCTGGGGAGTGATTAACTTAGAGTAATTTAAGTAATCATGGTTTGAAAATGTGGGAAAAATTAGGTGAGTGGGGACCATGAAGAATGGGTGAGGATTTGATTTTGGATTTCATATGTGGAGGATTTTAGGTGAGTGGGGACCACAAAGAGTGGGTGAGGATTTGAATTTAAATTTTTAATTCAATAGTAGAAAAACATGGAGAATAATGACATGTGGTGAGGATTGGGTTATTTTTTAGATTTTGAAATGGATAATTAATCAAATTATATTTGATTAATTCAAAGTGTATTTTGTGGGAAATGAGGAAGGGAATTAATTGATTTAGAAAAGATGTGAAATTAGGGTGTCTAAAGGTATTCTTTGGCCGAATGCCACGAAAAGAAAAAAACATAATTGAAGAGTTAAAATTAAAAATATACATAATTTTTGAAAAAAATTAGAAGGGTTTCACCTAATGAAAAATATGTTTTAAAAAGAAGAATTGGTTCTCGAAACCATGAATCACATCCCAAACATTTTTTGGATATGACACTAGCATAACTTTTTAATAATTTTAAAGAGAATCATCTCGAAATAGAAATTAGTCAAAGGTATTTTGAAATGGAAAAACCTTTTTATGTTAAAATAAATCACTACGACTACTTCTTATTGTAGGACCCATATTAAATTTTTTATGCATTACGATATTTTGTGGCATATATGTGTTAATTTGAATACTAATAATATTTTGCGGGAGTGTATGATAAATGTTCCACCTAAATTAGTAAGAGATTTCATCTCGAGTGTTTTTTGTAAAAGATAAGGACAATTTTTTTAAAGAAACCTTGTTTTGAAGGAACTTTTGATAGTTGTGGTGGTTTTGCAACATTTGCAAAACAAGTATACACACACAAAAATACATGTAATCAAGAGATGAACTAGTTATTTTTGGAAAATATAAGTCACCGGCATATACTTCAAAATATGGTAAAGAGGCTAAGAGGTGTGAATTAGTGAGTGTAGACACAAAATAATGCACTTGGGTACATTTCTTGGTCCTAATCACATACTACTATTCATGTGATTCCTAAGTGAGAAAAATAGCAATTTGACATGCTATCTTTGGCCTTTATTCGTATTTCTTTTTTTTTTTGGCCTTCTACACCCTAAAACTCAGACGACACTTCACTTTATTTTATCTTTTATAACTCTAGACACCAACACCCAAGCTCCCCTATTTTTTGGGTGCCCCTAACCCTTTACTATCTTACTCGCTTCTTTTGGGGTCTATTTCATCTTTTGAGCATCTTATTTTCTTATGGTTTAGCCTCCTAGTTTTAAATTGTGGAATTCAACCAAGGGAATCATATAAATAAAAAGCTATGTGACTAATATAAAGGACCAAGCTCTAAGCATCGATTATCATCACCTAAGGTCACATCCAAATGCATTCTAAAAGCATCAAGGAATCCATCTAGATTTCACTCAAGGGACAAGGGATTGCATTTCTTGCATACACGTATAGGAAGGGGGTTTCATTTTTCCATCCACATATCAATTTACATCGGTACATCTAGCTATCATCCACTATAAAGTGAAATTGCACGGTATTACTAGGGCATGATTCTTGCACACATACACAAGAACTATACATGAAGTCTATAATTTAGTGCATCACTCAGTTGTAAGTTCACTCAATTGGGTGACCATCAAGTCAATCTAACTCCTCATTTTCATCGTTTATTTTTTGGATTAGATGTACTTTGAGGGTTTTGTATGTCATTATCTATTGCAGAGTTACAACAGAATTTTACGGTCATAGTATGACATACATGTGACCAAAAGATAAAACCAATGACACCAAAAAAAATTTAGGTTCATACCATTTTCACATTCATGAGAACCCAATAGAGGTCTCCAATGCCCAGGAACCCTTGTGAAAGCTTGAGACCAGATTTGCAGAATAAAATTCACCTAATAATGATATTACTTTCCATTCATTTCAAATACAAAATACAATAGATAGATATACAAATATATAGGAGTTTCTTTCTCCTAAAATATAGGGAGCTACAAATTCTCCTTTAACCAAATCTCCTAAATGTGTGAGTGGTTTCAACCACCACTATCCACATATAACCAAAAACAATTTATTCATAATAAACATTATTGTTATAAAACAATAATGTAACAACCTAACAACCATTTTACTTTTTCCATAATAATAAATACACATGTATATATGTGAAGCACTATAGTTTTCCTAACATTCCCCCCCTTAGTGCAAACATGGGAGAAATAATTACACTTATTTTGCAGCTTGCCACCCGTGTGTGCTTATGATCTTGTCTCTCTTTATGGTTTTGAAAAGGTTGACTAATAACCTCAGTATGAGTCCTGCTCATCCACAATGAACCCATGTTCACTGTATGAACCCTTGTTTGACAAAAATGGACCCCGACTAGTAAAAAAGGAACACTTGCTCCATGTATGAACCCGTGTTCATCCTCTTCAAGAATCATGATGTTGATTTTTCTCTGTGATTTCATCTTTCTACAATATCTTCACATCAGGGAATTAACATAGGAATCTACTCACTTTATTATAACAGGAAAAAATTGTAAACTGAATAACAATAGGTAAACTACGGCTGGAAAAAACACATCAAGTAAAATGCCACAACCTCATTTTGTGGCCCCTTCATTTACGGCTAGCGAGAGGATGTTGCTTGTGCCTCCATCCTCTAGTAAATACACTTCTTACTCAGTGAAGATGGAATTTGAAGCTCCATGATTTCCACATTGTATTTATTTTATATCCCCCATGAACACATCACTATACTTGGCTTGGTGATCTGATGCAAAAATCAAACCATGTATTTCTCTCGTGGTCAATTGGGAATCACACCACATCTTGACAATTTCGAGAGATGATCAACGACTTGTAATTTTGATTAAATATTTTTAGTAGTTAGCTTTGTACAACGGAGAGTCAAGCCATAAATGGAGGAGATCACGAATAATTCTATTATCAGGAAAAATATATCTCCACGTGGATTGAACTTGATGTAAACCGATGCAATATTTTTCCTAATGACAATTATTGATTTTCCTCTCTGTTAGATACACATGCAAGGGCTCATAAATGAATCTCATAATCCATGGATCTATGTATAGATTTTTTTGGAAAAGTGGATATTGGAATGGTAGACCAAAATAATGCATACACCATGAAACACGAGCAAAACTAGAGAAATCAATGGGCATACCGATCATATAATTCCATCTAAATGAATCTTTATCACCACATGCAACCCCAAAACTAATTTTGAATGCTATTTTTAGCTATATGAAGATGCATAGGACATGGGTGTAAATGAAGGCCTTTGAAAATGGGAAGCTTTGGCAACTGGAGAGTTTGAAGGGATAGAATATAGAATCAAAAAATATGAGAGTCATGACATGTAGAGCTCACGTCCAGATCTTGTCTCCTTATTTCCTTTAGAAACTCTTCAAACTGAAACATCTTAGAAGATCAGAAAATGTTATCAGTTCCATACATATAAGTGTGATGCAATACAAATTATTCTCTGACACATTGATTGTATAGATTTGGAGGATTGTGTCAATCAATATAGTTGTGACCCTCGTGAATGCAAGATTATGCTAAGATTGTAAGCTGATCCATATCTTATTCAGGAGGATGAGAATGTAATGCAAAAAAATGTTAAAATTGATACAACTCAATGTAGATCCACCCTTGACGCAAATGTGAAATATGAGGCTACCATCAACAGGAGAAAAATAGAAGTATATCTGCCCCAAAAAATTGATTAATCTCCCAGGTATGCTCGCTCTTGAAAGCTTGAGACAAGATTTGTAGAATAAAATTCACCTAATAATGATGTTACTTTCCATTCATTCCAAATACTAAATACAATAGATAGATATACTGAGATATATAGGAGTTTCTTCTCCTAAAATATAAGGGAGCTACAAATGCTCATTTAACCAAACCTCCTAAATGTGTGAGTGGTTTCAACCATCACTATCCACATATAACCAAAAACCAATTATTCATAATAAACATTATTGTTATAAATCAATAATGTAACAACCTAACAACCATTTTACTTTTTCCATAATAATAAATACACATGTATATATGTGAAGCACTATAGTTTTCCTAACACCCGACCTAGTCCATGCACCATGGTTTAGGCTCATCCGGCAGATTTAGAATTTATTGTGCATGATTACAATAATATTCCATTTTTTCATTAGTTCTCCATATCGAGATAAGTCCCGACATCAAGCAAAATCAGCTAAGTCACTCTTTCCCTCTCTTACACTTAGGGTTTCAAACTTATTATCTTACTTGCTTGTGTCAAATCTGAGCTTTATTATTTATTATCGTAGATTACTCTGCAATATTAGGGTTTATACAAAAATAACATTTTTGTTAAATCATTTGGTGAACCTGTCTATTCAAACCATACCTTTTTAGCATGTATCAAAATTTCTCTTCTTCTTATCAATTCATGGATCAATCTTCTTATCTTTCTTTCACCCCAACTAAGGTTTCTGGCATGGTTACTATTATTTTGGTGATTTTATGCAAGTTCATACTCAACATCCTCCTCACTTCATTACTCATATGGCTGATCCCACTATCAATGTAGTCACCACTCATCATACTTTTTCCCTATGGTTTAACCTATTTCTATCCCACCACCTATCACTTCTACCGCTCTTACCACTACTTTTGATGGTTATGATATCATAGAGCAACTTAAGAATACACCGGAAAAAATATATCTTTATGATTTATTATGTAGTGCACCTATTGTTCATCAAACATTTGAGGTTGAGCTTCACTCTATTCACATTGAAAGTAACAATTCTTTAGTGTCCTCACATCTCATTCAAGATTACCTCAAAAATATATCACATGTTATATCATTTAATGATGAGGATATCCCACCATCTACTATTGACAATCCATGTGCACCTCTGCTTATCACCGCTACCATTGGTACTACTTGTATCAAGTGTGTTCTTATTAACAATGGATCTAATATAAATCTATGTACTCACTCCTTCTCGGGAAAAATGGTATTACTAATAATCTATTTATGAAAAATTCTACTCTCATTTTTAGTTATGATTCCACCACTCGCACATATCTTGGTACTATTACTTTACATATACACATTAGGCTAAGATCATTCCTACAAGTATTATTTGTTATTGATGCATCCTTTCAGTTTAATATCTTGTTGGGTAGACCATGGATTCATGTAATACACGTTGTCCTACCTACACTTCATCAATGCATTAAATTCTTACATGATGTCTATAAACATAGCATTGCTTTACTAAACGGTATCCATTCAAGTTTTACCACATATACCATGTTACTACTATGTCCATCCCCCATCACAAGCTGTTCCATATATAAATATTGGTGCTTATGATGTTGGAAAATCTAGTGCTCCATAGTCTTCTTCCACCACCTGCAAGTGTACCATCCATTCCCACTCATACTATTGATATCATTTCACCCACCTTGTCTCCTTCCATAGTTACCACTATTCTTCCTGCCGAGAATCCTCTCACTCCTACACCTGGTTTCACTCCTAATATCTTGATGATGTTATCAAATGTTATAATTTTGGCACTAATGATTTTGATGATGAAGTTGATGTTGTGGAACTTAATGATGATACATTGCACAATCTTAACTTTACTTCTTTAGAGATAGATGATTCATATTTCAATGATACTTTTGTTGTTATTGGCCCCTGGTAGTTCAAGAAACCCCCTTCCACTAATTTTTTGGTAATTTTTTAGGTTATTTCCATACATTGGACATCATATCACCCACCTCATCTCAATCTACTTGAAAATACCTCCTTTCACATGCAATATTTTCATAAATAACTCTTAGTGGCCTCACATTCCATTTGATCCCAATTTATCTAATAATGTTTTCATGCATGAAAAATTGGCTTGGCTCAAATTTATACTTGATGATCTTCTTCTTCCACCTCATTCTCCTCACATATATCATGGATATGTTTGCATCACTGCTACATATTGTCTCTACATCTTCTATCTATCAATATTTGTTACATGCACTTCTCCACATATACATGGGTAGTCTTGGCTTGAGTACATTGGTGGCATTTTGGATCACAATCATATTGATATCTCATTTTCCATGCCCTTCGAGCATGTTTCTATTTGAAATGAATCATTTCTTTGCTATACAAAAATCTTACTCGCTAGTATGCACATGGTTTTCCACTACCTCCTTTCACTAACAAAGAATATGAAATGTGCATGTATAATTTACGTTGTAATGGCTCTTTATGATATCAGCCCCATACTATTACTTATCAAGTCTTTGATACTTCTCCATTTAGATTCGATCATGACAATGAAAATGTCTTGACGATGTTACTTGGTTATTATCTACATCATACACTTGGAGGCATCTTGTTTGATTCCTCCCCCCTCCTAGCACCATCCCACATATATCATTTATACTTATATGCTATGTGCTTTATACTCCCTATTTTTAAGAATAATTACACAACTTGATATATTTTGTATCGTCATTACCCAATGAATGACTCTTGTGTTACACTTGACTATTGAGGGAATACTATATCCATGAATCATTCACACTACACATTTCATGCTATGTTCTTCACGATTCATCTTTCTAGTATCTACTATCACAAATCATACACACTTCACACTCTTTACATTCATGATATATATTTCTAGACTTTACTATCACACACTGCAATTGATACCCTATGACACACTCTAGTTACATAGTTCATAATTAGTTGTTGAGGGTCTAAATCTGAGATGAACCTCTCTTCATTCACACACTTTAATCTATGTTATTAATTGATCTACCTATCTAGCGCACATGTTTAAACCATTTCCTAATGAAACACTCTTGTTATATGGTTCATTCTTTCTTTGTTGAGGGTATTTTATAATTAAACCTCATCTCATACTCATCAATATTCTCTCAGGGGCACTTTGCTCCTATCACATTCACTTTGCATTCCATTCCATTCACACTCACATTATGTTGCATATCTTGGTTACAATTATTCTTGTTTTCTTATATTCATATGCTACACTTTTCTTACCATGTTAGACGGATATCTAGTATGTCGTTGTTTTTCTATATATCATGAGTTGCGCAAATCTCCTTATAAATAACTCATCTTCTATAGTTTTTTTAAGCCATTATAGCTATGTCCTTGTATTTCCTAGTCATTTTATTGAACATTATCATCAAAACCATCAAACTTATGTCATAATTGCTAATCAATATAGTTATAATTAGTTATCTTTATTTTTTGGTTTTGGTGTGTGCATTTATTCTTATGATTGCAATAATTTATTTGAATGATGATATTTGTGATGCCACTCTTGGTTGTAAGAAACTTTATATAAGTAACAAAGGAACCGTCCACAACAATTCATCGTATGAAAGGACTTATCTCAAAGAACCCATCCATGACCAAATGGAATCACCTACAACAAAGAATCCACGTTATGAAGATATCTTGGAATGTTTGAATGACACTCAAGTCTATATGTTTTGTTGAAGGAGAGGTTACAACTACATTAAGAATTGGGAGATAAATCAACCATGGATCTAATTATTCATTGCAAAGAACTAATTGATCAATTTTACACGTGACTAAAGGAACTGGTCAATTAACTAGAGATTAATTGAACACCTATTATTAGTTTTGTTGTATGTGTTAAATT
The DNA here is from genome assembly GCA_018340775.1 of Taxus wallichiana var. yunnanensis. Classification (NCBI taxonomy): domain Eukaryota; kingdom Viridiplantae; phylum Streptophyta; class Pinopsida; order Cupressales; family Taxaceae; genus Taxus; species Taxus wallichiana. Next base: position 50,448,549 of record CM031236.1, read on the forward strand.
TGTTAATGTTTTCTATTTGATATCTTTCACTTGTTCTATTGAATATCTTTCACTTAATTTGTTTGAAATCCTAGTTGAACTCTTCTTCTCACGTCTTGTTGTAAATGAGATGTATAAAATAAAAGGGTTAATGTTGGTAACATATAGATGATATAGAGATAATACATAGATATATAGAGAGATCATTTTTTTTTTCTAGATGTAATGTTCATGAAAATTCAATAAAATATAAGCTTATTTATTAGCCTTTAGTTACAAGATTTAGGAGGGATTAACACCCAAGGAAAGGCCCACTTGTGGTATACTAAACCCCTCCATAGTTTTTTACTCTGTTTCATTGCATGATTAGACTAGGAAGTAATTTATCTTCTTTATCTGCATTCTAAATTTGTAATATTGTCTTAGTCATAGTGTTTAGAAACCATTTTCTTTCAGTTCTAATTTTTGTCTACTTTCAAGCATTGTTCTTTCAAGTATAGTGATAATTATTTCTTTCCATACCTCCTAAATTCTCTATAACTATGCATACAAAAACATTATTTAAAGTTTACATCCCTGGTTTGATGATTAAATGACTATGATTCAATGAATAACATATTAATTTCTAAAGTTGATTTGCACCACCATTTTTGGCATCATTTCTAGGGATACTGCCAAGTTATAGGGTTTTTGAGAGGTTTTCATTCCTTAGAAACAAATTAGGTTTAGGAAATTCCACCTCCAAAACCCCCACTAATGTATGTTGATTGAGTTGAGTTAGTTGATGCATTCACTATCTAAGAGATTCCCATGGTAGATTCTTACCCAATCCACAAATATACACATGTTACTTCATCTGATTCTGAAGAGACACATCTTCCTCTATACAAGGTTTGATAGTAGAAGATCCCCCTCCAAGTGAGACTTCTGAGGCTACTCCTGAAAAACCAATCATGGAAGAAGAAGTGAATCAAAATGTTGAAGAAGGGGAAACTACATTTGAGTTCCCAATCTCCAATAACAATCAACCTGTTGTAATGAAGAATATCTCTCCATCATCCCTTCCTAATTTCCATGGATCCATAACTGAAGACCCAAACACTTTCTTGTTTGAGTTTGATGTTTTATGTAGGAGTTATGATTATACAACTGATGCACACAAGTTGAAATTTATTTCTTCTACACTCAAGGATGCAACCTTGAGATGGTTTATGGGCCTAGGAAGAGATGTTGTGACTACTTGGCAAAGAGATGAAGGAAATTTTCTCACTAAGTACCAAGACTACTGTTTGAGGCCAAGTAGAAGAGGAGGGGATGAACTCTTCAGGATGACACAAAAGGAAGATGAGCCACTGGAAGATTACCTGGAAATATTCTTATTTAGTGTTCAGAATTCAAGACACACAAGGTTACCTCATGAGTCTCTCAAATTACTCTTCTTAAAAGGACTCAGTGAGGAGGATATGGATGCTTTGGACCTGATAGGAGCAGGATACATTTCAAAATCTACCTTTGATGAGATTTTTGAAGCCTATAGGAATTACTCCAGAGAAACCATGAAGAGAATAAGAAGTGCTAGATCAAAGGGTGGATCAACTACCAAAGGAATTGGGGATATATCTAAATCAGAGATTGTGAACATGTTCAAAAACATGAAACAAGAGATAGTTAATGACATGGCCACCCAAATTGATGCTTTACATGCTAAGAAGAAAAGAGAAGATGTAGAGGTAACACTTATAGAGTTTTGTCATGCATGTAGAAGAAATAAAGTTGATTGCAGATGTAGAGGATTAGCCAACATTGCACAAGAGAAGGAGGATGCATCTAGAATTCAAGATGATAGAAATAGAGGATGGAAAGTACTTCTATGTTTCTCAAAGAAATCCTTGGCCACAAAGACAAGGAGGTATGCCATAAGATCCCATGCCATATTTTAAAAATTGGGCTAGTAATCCATATATGTAACCCCCACCTTGGGCTAATACTAGAAAGGTTTGGGCTCCATACCATATCAATACCAACAACAATGGAAACCTCAGTTTTTAGGCCAACCAATAACAATAAACAACCCCCTTATTCATGGTAGTCATCCTTGGAGAGGAGGGAAGAAATGGAACAACCCACCTCCAAACTACCAACCAATCCTACCATCAACCTCCTTACCCATAACAACAAGCTCTGATGTCAAACCCCAACCTAGATCTCAACCAAAATCCACTTAGCTACCAACTCAACCAACACCTAACCCCAACAATAAATTTTCTCATCCATCATATACCACTAAATCAACCCAATACTCTTTTATTTAGTTGATGTTAATGACATCCATCTTCACTTAAGGAAGATCACTTCTCCCACCAAGTAAACCCACCATCACAAAAATTACAGATGAACCATAGTTTCTACATACTTGATCCACAAGAAAAGCCAAAAAGCTCTGTAAACTGATATTGGAAATGTGAGAAAAGTTCCAGTAAGGATAAGATACAAGCTAATGAACCACCATTTTAAGATAGATTACAAGAAAATAAAATTGACCCTAAATCAGATTATGATTTTATTTTTTTCAATTAGTTGAAGGATATTTGTGTCAAAATTCCACTTATTCAAGTTATCAAGGATGTTCCCATCTATAATAAGTTGGTAAAGGATCTATGCATAAAAAAACTAGAAAAAAAAGGAAATATCCATCCACTGTGTAAGTTATTGGACAACTGGCTGATATCATGCTTGGAAATTCAGTTCTACCAAAGTACATAGATCCAGAAGTCCCTTGGTGAATGTTACAATTAATGGCACAAAAATAAAGAATACTTTGATTGACTTAGGGGTAGTAATAAATGTCATGAAAACAAATTATGGATGACCTGAAGTTGGAAGGACTAAGGCCAATAGCTAAGATCTTATAACTAACAGATAGATAGATCAACAATGAGACTGAAGGAATCCTTGAGGACATTGTTGTAGTGGTAGAATCTTGGGAATACCTAATTATTTCATTTTCCTTCAACCAAAAGTGAATCTTAGGAGGTTATCCTATTATTCTTGGAAGACCATGGTTATCACATTGTTGATGCATTCATAGGTTATAGGTCTGGAAACATGATTATTTCAAATGGAAGTGGCACTAAGAAGTTGATTCTCTATCCTCTTGCCAAACCATTGAGTGATGAAGATAAAATAATTTGGGTTGAAGAACTAAAATCTGATCAAATCTCTGTACAACAAACTCATGATGCTAGAGAAATCTTGTACAATTGAAGAACATGAAGAAGATGTTGTTCTCTCAATGTCTTGTAGAAAACTATGGAAGAAATGAAGAAGTGGATGATAGATTAAGATGCTTAAGTTGTCCCTTGAACCAATGTTCTACCACAACAAATCACCATGGATGTTCTAGGTAAGAATTGTATTCTTCATCAACTTCTTCCACATAACTGCATACTGAATTCGGTTTAGCAAGCAACGTGTGTTCAATGTTGGATCTCTCAAGAAAGTGGAAATAACACCAGGAAGACCACTTAATGTAAACAAAATATAAGTATGTAACAAGAGGAATTTTTTGATAACTCTTCTTCAAAAGCATAAGACAACATTTTATTGGGATTATGGTGATATGCATGGGATTCATCCTAGGATTTTCACTCATAAGATCTATATCAAGGAAAATTGTAAACCATTTAAGAATCCACAAAGGAGGATGAACCCAATAGTAAGAGATATTGTAAAAGGATAATTGAAGAAGTTACTTGGATGTTGGATTTATATATCCCATATCATAAATTCAGTGGGTATCACCTCTTGTCATTATGCAAAGAAAAATAATGGAAAATGGAGGATCTGTGTAGATTATAGAGAGATGAATGCAACAAAAAAGAAAGATCACTTTCCATTGCCTTTCATTGATCAAGTGCTTGACACTTTGGATGGTAAAAAGTATTTCTCTTTTCTTGATGGATATAGTGGCTATAATCAAATTCAAATTGCACTAGAGGACTAAGAAAAAACTACCTTCACATGCCCATGGGGAACATTTTCCTATTCAGTTCTTCCATTTTTCTTGTGTAATGCACTACTACATTCCATAGGGATGTCTTGAGCATATTTTCAATTTGACAAATGACTACATGGAATTCTACATGGATGACTTCATAGTACATGAAAGCACTTTTGAGGAATCTATGTAAAATCTGGACAAGGTTTTGAAAAGATGCAAAGAACACAATTTTGTCCTTGAGTAATGAGAAGTGCTTACATGATGATGTCTGAAGGTATAGTTTATGGGACACTACCTTTCTTTTGAAGGAATTCAAGTTGATCCAACAAAGGTATATGTTATAATCAACCTGCCAACACCAAAGAAATAAAAGGATGTTAGGAGATTTTCTAGGCCATGTTGGATATTACAGAAGGTTCATATACAATATTTTAGCAAGATTGGTGCCACTTTTTGCATTACTAGGGAAGGATGCTGATTTTTTTTGGACTAAACATTGTGAAGGTGCTTTTCAAACCTTGAAACAAATGTTAACTACTTTCTCTTGTGTTGAGAGGACCTATTGGAACCTACCTTTCCACATCCACATTATATGGTAGATCATGTTATTGGAGTTGTCTTAGGACAAAAAGATGGAGTTATGAATTATGTAATTTATTATGTTAGAAAGAACTTGTAGCATAGAGTTAAATTATATAGTAATATAGAAGGATTTCTTAGAAGTTGTATATGCTATCAATAAATTCAAACACTACATCACAAGTTATCCAATGTTCATTCACATTGATCATGTTGCAATCAAATATTCTAATAAATAAACTAGTAGTAAGCAACCAAATCATTGGGTGGTTACTCCTCTTGCAAGAGTTTGATGTCACTATTGTGGAAAAGCCTAGAAAGGATAATATAGTAGCATTTTTTCTCTCCAGGATGGATACTAATGATGAATAAAAAGTAGTTGATGACTCCTTTCCAGATGAGGACTTATTTTGCTATCTCTAAAAAACACCTTGGTATAGACATAGCCAACTATTTTGTCTTAGGTAAAACACCTCCACATTACTTATATTTTACGAGAAGAAATACATAGTTGAAAAGAGTGTACATTTTCTTGGATATATATTTATATTTCATAGAAAAGACAAATCATGATAGGTGTATAGATGATGAGGAGATATTTTATGTCCTCGATCTTACCATAGTGAACTTGTGGAGGGCATTTTTAAAAAAATAACAATGTAGAAGGTGTTGACTACTGTTATTTTTGACAACATTACATAAGGATACAACACTACACACAATGAGATGTGATAGATGTCAGAGAATGGGAAAAGCCCACTAGATATGATGAGATGCCATTGCAGCCTCAATTGGTCTTACAGCCTTTGATAAAGTGGGGCTTAGATTTTATTATCCCTATAAACCCTAAATCTTAAAAAAATACATCTTGGTATGCACAAATTATCTAACCAAGTGGACAAAGGTGAAGGAATTGCCAAATAAGAAAAGTGAGAATGTTTCCAAGTTCATATATGATCACATCTTCACAAGTATGGAGTTCCATGGTAAATTGTAATAAATCAAGGTACACATTTTACAACTAGTGTAATTTCTGATCTGGTCAAATAATATTAAATTAGGAATAAGAATTCTACACCATACCATCCCCAATCTAATGGCCAATTAGAGGTTACAAACAGAGAGATAGAGGCCATCTTGACAAATACCATTAGGAAACACTCCATAAGGAAATATTGGGCATTTAACAAAATGGAAGACTTCTTCACACCATTTTAGCTAGTATGGGCATTTAACACAACATGGAAGACCACAACTGGCTTCACACCATTTGAACTCTTGTATGGAAAGACTATTTGTTTTTCCAATTGAATTTGAGCACAAAACACTGAGGACTAAACTTGAGCTAGGCATAGATTTATCATAATCTCAAAGATAGAGAATTCTCCAAATCAATGAGTTGGATGAATGAGAAGATAAGCAATATATAACAAAAAAAGTAGTGTAGAAGAAAAGAATTCAAATGGCATGACTAGTACATAAATAAAAGACAATTTTAGAAGGTGGCTGGGCACTCTTGTTTGATTCAAAATAAAAATATCATCTAGGGAATATCATAATAAGGTGGCTATGCCCATATGAGATTGAGAATATATTCCTAATGGATATATAAACTCACTACCATAGATCATATAAGGTCTGAGTTTGGTAAATGAATTGTATAAGAATCTAGTTGATAGATTCATTCATGAAAATTTTTAGAGGAGGTCCAAGCAAGATGGAAGTAAGGAGTCAGAGTTAACCTTAGTTTTTGATCCTGATGGCTCACCTTCTGATATTGCATAGGATTGAGAGATTTCAGTGGCTTTATTGCATTCATCTTACTGGATATTCTAAGGTGGAATAAAAGTGTTGTGATTAACCTTAGGGGTGATCAATAGTACTCTTCTAACACATTTATTTCATAGAGTTTTTTTGTAGGGTTTGATGTCATGTGATTTAAAGAGTGCATGATCTCCATTCATAAGAGAAAGAAAATCCACTTACAACAAGTCCCTATTTTTTTTTGTGTTTAGGAAGAACTCATGATTGCATGAAAGAAGATCAAGGATGCATAAATGTGTGGGATATGGACAAGAAATGATTGACACCCTAAAATATTAGGAATTCCCTCTCTGGGATTCATATGAGTTTTAGTAAGGAGAAGCCCACATAATATAACATTATGCTCATGCACACATTTGTAGCATCACAACAAGCTTACATGCATCCAAGGCGTAAGTTCAAATAATCATGCACAATCATTATGTTCCACAAAGATAGAGATAAGTGCACTCAACTATCATTTAAATAAAGTATAATTAGTTTAATTATAGTTAATTAAATTTATACTGAAGTCATTCACTATGCATGTACTAAATTTAATGACCACCACCTTTCAAACTATGATGTGTCCCTCCACATAAGCCAATATTTTCAAATCACTTCCCTTTGCATGCTTTACATGGTCACATAAATTAATTATTTCTCTCCGTAATCATGGTGTGTGTCCTCGCAGTCCCTAAGTTCAAAAAAAGGGATGAAATCAAATCAGCACAACTCAATTGTGCAACATAATTTCAAAGTAGAGTTGTATTTATGCATATTGAAACCTAGAACATTGCATAATCACCATGGGAGGATATTTGATAAAAAATGAACCCTTGAGCATTCCCAACTTTTGAGTCATCCTCTAATTTTGCGGTATTTTTAGGATAATGGTTGGCTAGACTACATCAACAAGTTTCAAGGTTTTAATGAAGAAATGGTGGAAGGAGTTACCAACACATTCAAGAATTGGGAGGCAAAATTAAAGGTATTATCATTCAAACTCAATTGATGACATTTTGGTGGAAGTAACTAGTCTACTGACCTAAGGAGAACCATTTCAAGAAAATGCCACCAAAATCATCCAAAAGAGAATTCAAATATGATGATGATGAATTCATCACCGAAAAGAATGCTACTCATAGAAAATTCCTTAAACCCTTATGGATTGAGGTTATAAAATGTGTAATTAAGTACTCTACTTGTGAAGGAAGGTATTTTAGGTTGAATATAGTTCATTTCAAATTATTAAATCATATAAAGAACAATAGGCAAGTAAATGTACCTAATTTCTTTCATAAAATGTTGAAGAGAATGAGTAAAGAAGCACGAGAGGGTAGAGCTACATTATCACACCATTTCCTTATAACCTTAGTAGTGAAACATACCCTGCAGATGGATTATCCTCAGCTACATTGGGGATATTTTTCAATGATAGATAGTATAGATAATATTTTGGGAAGCAAGGGAAAGAGGAGTAAAATAAATGAGAGAAATTCCACATATGTAACTGAACTTGTAGCATCTTCCTCCCAACGACAAGAACCCCTTTCTTCTAAAATTTTTCCATCTACTAAGGAAACCCATGTCCTTGTCTCTCTTGAGAGAATTTTTTTGTCACATTTCCTAACTCTCGTTAAACCCCAAGTCTGTCATCCTATCACCCAACATGATTTTCGAACTCACTCGAGGTGCACGCAAAGCACCGATCCCTTCTTTATGTAAACCTTATAACAATTATTTTCAATTAATGGAGGAATGTTTGCAAAGACAAAGATACATGCATTTATTCTAATACAAAGGTGAAGAAACTAGTTTTAAGTAAAAATACACCATGATATAAATGTAAACATTACAACAACATAAGAGAATTATATCGAACCATGAGAAATATGAACACACTAGGGTTTAAACCCATAAACATAAATATTCAAAATAACCCTTTATATATTGATTAACGAGATGTTTACGGTAGTGATTACATCAAAAAGGTTTAGCAACATAATATTTACATCATTCTACCATTAGCATCCTAGCCTTCACATGGTTCTAATCCATAAAACTTTTATTGCCCCTAGAACCATTACATTTTCATCACTATGCATAACCCGTTACATATGTACTTGCACTCGACCCTCTCTAGCACTCCCCACCTAGATCCAAATATACCTCCTTAAATAGGATAGGAGCTCTCCTAATCATCATTTCAGAAGCAAGCCCACATGCCAAATGTTATCATATTTTGTTATACTCGAGTGTCCAAACCATGCAGATGTCAGCTAGCCATAACAACCTCTACTTCATAGCCCATAACCATAATGATTCCCTAGAATATTCTTTTCTTGAGCTTCACGTCTCCATGTAACAACCTTGTCATCATTATTCCTACCTGAAGCTTCACATGTTTTTCATGTGATACCCTTCCTTAACTGAAATGTGGCTAAGTCCTTAAACCCTGAAACCATTTCATGTTCATGTGTGCAAACCCATTTTCCTTGCGCGCATTTACTCACATGCTTTTTTCATAGTGACTTCCACACGCGCTCATCCTCTTCTTTAGTACTTAGTCATTTTCTAGGCTCAACATCACCCCACACTAAACATTTTATCCATCCTTAGAAAAAATCTATCCTTCAATAATTAAAGAATAAAGAATGGAAGGAAAGAATAACTTGTATCTTGGCTTGTGCCAAAGAATAAAAGAATTTTGCTATTGTTGTACAAGGATTGGGAAGTCTTTATTCAAGGATGCTTCAATATTATTTCAGGCATCCACCTCACTCTTTGTTTTATTGAAATAAATCCCCCATTAGTGTGTTGACTTGATCGGATGATAACTCTTCACCCTTAGCCTTTAGTGTATCAAAATATTTTCCATTTTCTTGCTAAGGTTGCTCAGCGCGTCCATCCTTCATGTAACCTAGGGATATAATTCCTTCACTTTATTTTTAATCAAGACCCTTAAGCCTTCGATCACCTCAAACTTCTTCTTGACCTATGTTATGATCTTGTCTCATTCCGCCCTATTACCCTTGTTATTTTCCTGGAACTCCTTTAAGTCTACCTTATGGGTAGTAACCAATACATTTGTTACTATGTCCATGTTGTTAGGAAATAAGAGATAAAATATTGAGAATAATCCCTTACGAATCACAACAATGAATAAATAACACAACACTGAGATAGACAAGATTTAACATGGTTCACCCAATTTGGGCTACGTCCACCAAGAATCACTTGCTCATATTTTATTATAAGCCTACACTCTCTCAATACAATACCTAGATCCGTTTGGAGCTATGCTCAAAAAAACTCTGAATTCACACCCAAATTCAAAGCACATCTCGTAATACATTTGCTTGTATATCTATCATATGCATAAGACAATATAAATAGACAATTTCTTAAGAAATTTGATACAAAACCGTGGTATAAAAACAATGGGTATAGAAAAACCATGGGCCCAAAAATAGCCCTGGGCCCAAACAGCCCATAACGGATACCCATTACCCATGGGTTAATAAACCACCCATGAAAATTTGCTTTGGGGGCTTGCCCCCGAGCCCCCATCGATCGTGGGGCTTCACCCCCTAAACCCCTTGACCCACTCACCAACGAGCGGGACCGTCGTAAAAATACATGAGTGTAACACATAGAAGTTGTACCACACTCTAACATGAAAACAGCTCCACAAACATAACAATCTCCCACTTGGAGACTAATTTCCACCGAGCAAGTTTCTCAACCCTTCACTATCATCCCATGAAGGCCAACCAAAGCTAAACATAGCTTTATTTTATCCTTGTGACCACCTTGGTCATCATGTCTGCAGATTTCGACTGGTATGAATGTTCTCAACTTCAACTTATCTTCTTCCAAAGCTGTCCTGATGAAGTGATATCTCAACTGTATATGCTTCATCCTGGAGTGGAAAGCGAGTTCTTAGCTAGGTGTATAGCACTCGAATATCACTATGCAGCTTACATTCCTTCTACTATGCCCCAACTCCTCCAGAAATTGTTGTAACCAAATCATCTCTTTGCTTGCCTCTGTGGCAGCAACATACTCAGCCTCTGTGGTTGATAAAGCCACCAGCTTCTGTAGTCGTGAAATCCAGCTCACTGCTGTCCCACCTACAGTGTAAATATAACTGTCGTGCTCCTCATTGTTAACATCTCCACCATGTACGAATCTACATAACCACGTAAAGTGGTGTCTCGATCCATCAGTAGCACAAAAGCTGTCCCCATGGTCCTCTCAAATACCGAAGGATCCACTTTTACCGCTTACCAATGCTCTTTACCGGATCACTCATAAATCTACTCACAGCTCCCATTGCATGGGAAATATTAGGCCTAGTGCACACCATAACATACATCAAGCGCCAACCGATGATGAGTAAGGTACCTTAGACATCTAGTTTCTTTCCTACTCGTCTCTCGGGGACACTGCTCCTTTGATAACTTAAAATGGCACAAAGGAGTCCCAACTCAAGTTAGTATCCCGCATGTTAAACCTATCCAATACCTTCTTAATGTACTCTTCCCGAGATAAATTTAGCTTACATTCCTTCCTATCTCGATTTATCCACATACCAAGGATTTTTAAAGCTACCCCCAAATCCTTCATATCAAAGGATTCACTTAGTTGTTTCTTGAGTAATTTTATTTCTTGCATGTTTTTACCTACAACCAACATGTCATCAACATACAAACATAGGATAATATAACTTCCATCCTCAAATTTCTTTGTATACACGCAATGGTCAGAATGACATCTAATATAACCTTGCTCCATCATGAAGCTATCAAACTTCTTATACCATTGACGTGGAGCTTGTTTCAGGCCATACAAGCTCTTCTTCATTTTGCACACCATCTCCTCTTTACCTTTGACTTCATATCCTTCTGGCTGCTACATATATAGCTCCTCCTCCAAATCACCATGGAGAAATGTAGTCTTTACATCTAACTGTTCTAAGTGCAATTCTTCCGTTGCCACTATTCCAAGAACAGTTCTGATAGAAGTCATTTTTACGACAAGAAAAAATCTCATCAAAATTTATACCTTGTTTCTGTACAAACCCCTTGACTACCAACCGGGCATTATATCTTTTCTTTCCTCCTTCTTCATATTTAACTATGTACACCCACTTGTTCTGCAATTCTCTTTTGCCTTCCGGTAGCTTCACCAAATCCCAAGTCTGGTTCTCCATGAGAGACTTATGCTCCTCATCCATGGCTTGCTCCCACTTCTTACTGGCATCTACCTGCATTGCTTCATCAAAGCTCTCTGGCTCTCCACTATCAATGAGTAATAAATAATAAAGAGAAGGAGAAAAATGTTCAGGTTCTTTTCTTACCCTAGAAGACCTCCTCACTGTAGGAGTTTGGGGTTCTTGTTGAGTAAGTTCCTGAACTGATTCATGGGTCACTGTCCCATCCAGAAGATCCTCTACCACTGCATATTCTTTCTTGGATTCTTCCCTATTTTCCTGCAATTGTTGCTTATACATGACTTTCTCATTAAAGACCACATCCCTAGATCGAATTATTTTCTTGTCTTTAATACTCCAACATTTAAATCCGAGTCATCACCACCATAACCAATAAAAGTGCATTTTTCTCGATTTAGCCTCTAACTTGGTCCTATCATCCTTGTCAATATGAACAAACACATCACATCCAAAGACTTGTTAGTGCAAAATCACAGCACCCCGGATACGAGATCAGGTTTCTAGGTTGATCACTTTGTCATCCATTGTGATTGCATAACATTGAATCCTTTCTCCAAGTGTGGGACTTGAAAAATTGAGAAAGGATTCTCCAGGAGAAGGTTGGTTCCTATTCTCTCTGTTTAGATGCACACGAAATATGCAGAGAGGGTTTTCTCAAAACCTAATCTAATATGCCAAGGAGACAAGGTAAGAAGATGCATAAAATAAATCTAATCTAATACGGGTGATGCACCAAGGAATGAAGAACACCTATTTTGCCAAGTAAACACGAGACCATTTGAATGTGATATAAGATCATGCACAAATGACAAAACCTGCAGTGAAAGACCAGGAGGATGCAAAAATGAACACAGAGAGGGTTGAGAATCATCCACAGACATGTATTACTTGCTCCAAAGATTGATACAATACACTACAGAATGCCATGAGGCAGAATAGTATTACAGTTCAAATGAGAGGTTCGAACTCCACAAATTCGCCTAAAGAGAAGAAGGGAGAGGCAAAACAGAAAAATGTTCGACCTTTTAAAAGAAGCTCCTCTTTACAATATATAGAAAGAATGAGAGAGGGAAGAGAGAGAGGAAAGCCAAATCTACCCCAACCACCTCCAGGTTGCATTCAATTCATCTCATTATGGCGTAGCGGTGGATCTCGGCAAAACGGCATCTTCAACGTGCGGCGAATCTGTCTCGCCGCATTAAAGTTGTTTGTTGAAGCATTACTTCTGCTTGTTATTTCACGCCAGAGGCGTTTCTTGATTTTCTCTCTCCAAACTAAACCAAAATGCAAGATTGACCCTGGAATCGTGTAGAGAATTTCACCAGCTTTCCATTGATATAAAGAACGTGCAAATCCAAGCTCTGGATCGAAAGATATGATGATCTGAAGATTTAGGGCACGGAACAGACCAAAACGGATTTTGAAATCTTTCCCGCGCTTCGCCACCTGGATGACACGTGGCAGGCTCTGATTCGCTGAATAATTCTCTCTCCTCCACCTTCGCGGGCTTTCTTTTGAAATTTCCTTCAGGCCCCTTAAACTTGGACATGTGGCACTACTTCATTAGTTCGGTCAGTGCTTGAAACCTTACCTTTTGACTTTTGGACTCTCTCCCTTATGACACGTGTCGTGATCGGTTGGTTCTTCGCCCTTTTGGCTCCTTCGCGCCCTTCATGTCTTTATGTCTTGGATGTCCCAAATCTGCTTGGAACAAAATCTTCGGTTGTTCGGCCGGTTCACGTACCTTTGTCCCAGATGTCCCAAAGCAGTTAGTGCGAAAGTTCTCCTTTTCGGGTGAACCAACTGGTTTGTGTCATCACGGCCCAAATGTCCCAATTGCTTCCAGACTATTTGTTCTCATTTTGGCGATCCAGCGGTTCGCGTACTTCACGTACTCTTGTCCCGAACTGTCCCGCTCAGCAGTTAGTCATTTTTCTTCCTCTTTTGGCCGGATCGGCTTCCCGCGTCCGCCGCGTACCTGCGGCCCAGATGTCCCAGTTGCTTCCGGACTGCCTAGCGGCAAGTCGGCCGATCCGCGTCTTCCGCGTATATTCGTTCCAACTGTCCCAAAGGAAACCTTGAGAAAGACTTAGCCAATTTTCATGATTTTTCCTGTTTCAATCTACTTGCTTGGAACTGAAAAACTCTGATGCATGTTATCGAAATTTACCCTGGGGGGGTGAAATTTTGATTACAGATTTTGAGCGACTCGCTGGGGTCACCCGCTGCTAGGTAGAAGATCAGTGGCCTTTTAGCGATCTATTGGGCATGGAGTCATAAGCAATAACTCAAACGACCACGATATCTAATCCGAGCCTCGACATCGCAACTTCTTCTCCAATAACACTCGAACCGTAGAAAACAACTCGAGAGCAAGAAACCTCTCTCCAAGCACTTAGGAAAATAGAAACCTAACTACCACGGAGACAATGTGCACAAGCACTTGGAGGAATGAAAATCTAATTAATATTTACAAGGTAGTGAACTTCCCTCTAGAGGCAACGCTTGAGATAGATTCCATTGATTTGGAATCTACATTTCTTCACCATCCAATGAGGCCAATTGGAAAGCATTGTTTTTCTCTTGCGCTTCGTGACCATGTATGGGCCACTCCAAATGGCATCAAATTTGGAATGCCTTCCCGGTTTTTCCCGATCTCGCATCCCATTTCGTAACTAGGTCCCCTTCCTGAAAAGATCTATCCTTGGCCTTTCTGTCAAAGGTCTTCTTGATCAAAGCTTGATCCTTTTCCATTGCTTGGGATGCCTGATTTCTGATCTCTTGCAGCTCCATCAGCTCTGCATATCTCACCTCCATAGGCTCAAATTCAAGCAACTCCAAGTTGCTTCATGAGTTCCAATGTTGGCAACTCAAGTGACATGGGCAAGATTGCCTCTCTTCCATAGACAAGCTTAAATGGAGAATTACCTGTGGATCTTTTGGGAGTGATCCTATCAGCCCATAAGGCTGATTTCAGTTTGGTATGCCAAGCCCTCTGATTCTCATCAAGAGTCCTCCTAATGATCCTCAAAGCAAGTTCTTGTTTGTAGACTCGGCCTGGCCATTACCTCGAGGGTAATAGTTTGATGAAGTGCTTAGGTAGATCCCTCTTGACAGCCCACTACCACCTTAGATCCAATGAATGCCAATGCATTATCGAGATTATTGTAGCAGGTACACCAAATCGGTAGTTATCCTCGTAAAGTCCAAGATGCTAGACTCATTCGCCTCTTTGAGTGCACTCTTTCATCTGTCCATCCGGTGAAGTAGTTCTGTGTGGCTGTCAAAATCCATTTGTGCCCTTGGCTTAAATTGGGATTGATGGCTCCAATGAACTCTAAACCCCATTGCATGAATGGCTGGTCAACCGAGATTGGATGTAATGGAAGGGCAGCGAGTCTCTCTTTTCCCCGTGAAGAATGCACAATTCTTACATCTCTTGATCCATGCATAGCAATCACTAAAGATTTTAGGCCAATAATAACCAGCCTTCATGATTTTTAGAGTTGTCACTCTTGGTGCAAAATGGCCACCAGCTGATCCATCATGAAACTCTTCTAATACCCTTTGATCCGACACGTGCTAATGCATCTCAAAGAAAGACTCCATTCACATCCTTCTTGAACAAAACTCCATCAATGATGGTATATGGAACAGCCTGCAACCTGAAGTATCTCCTCTTCGCTTTGCTCATTTCTGGAGGGCATAGGCCTGTTTGTAGGAAGTGCATAATGCCTTGGGTCCAGCAAGGAGTCGGGGCAGCATTGTCTTCTTCTTTCCTGCCACTCGGCTCATGGCTGTCTTGAACTGTCAAAACAGCCTCTTCTTCGTTGCATACTTCTTTTTGCTTCCCCAAAACCAGCTGCTCACACAATCCTTTCCCTCTTACCAGCTTGGTGATCTTGATCTCAATGTCATACTCCATGACACGGGTGATCCAACCTACCCTTTTCTCATTCAAATCCTTGTTGAGGAGGAAGTCCTTAACCCCAGCATGTGAGACCAGCAACTGGACCTTGTTGTTTGAGACTAAATGCTTGAATTTCTTCAAGCTTCTGATTACTGCAAGCACATGTTTTTCAATAAAAGAGTACCTCACTTCACAGTCATCTAGGCTCTGGCTGAAGAAGGCAATCGGCTGTTCATCATTATCTTTGTTCTGTTGTACCAGAATGGCAGAAATAGTGTCATCACCTCCAAATGCATAGAGGATGAAATCCTTGGAAAAGTCCTGGGTTGATGAGTGGGTGCTTGGAAGATGGCTTCTTTGATTGCTTCAAAACTCTTCTTGCCTTTCTACCGCCCACTTGAAAGCCATGCTTTTCCTTAACATTTTGGTGATGGGCTTTGACAAGGGCTACTGCAAAAACTGGGACAAACCTCCGAACAAAGTTTATCCTTCGCAGGAAACTCTGAAGGGCTTTCTTGTGGCTTGGCAATGGTAGTGCTCTTATGGCTTCAACCCTCTCTGGATCAAGTGCTAATCCTTCCTTGGAGATAATATGGCCAAGGAGCTTCCCTTCATGTGTAAGAAAGATGCACTTCTTAGGATTTAAGGAAACTCCGAACTTTCTACACCTCTGAAACACTTGCCTGAGGTGAAAGAAATGGTCTGCTGCATTCTTTGAGAAGACAGTAATATCATCTAGGTATACCAGCACTATCTTGTTGATCAAGCCTTTGAATGCCATATCCATAGCTCGGGCATTTGGAATGTTGCTCGCATTCGATACCCAAATGGAATCTTCTTGTAAGCATATGTGCCCCAT
Source organism: Taxus wallichiana var. yunnanensis (assembly GCA_018340775.1). Taxonomy (NCBI): domain Eukaryota; kingdom Viridiplantae; phylum Streptophyta; class Pinopsida; order Cupressales; family Taxaceae; genus Taxus; species Taxus wallichiana. Next base: position 50,464,918 of record CM031236.1, read on the forward strand.
TTGGTTGTGAAGGTTGTCTTGAATCTGGTCTTCCTCCTTCACCATAATCGATTGAAGCCCGAGTAACCATCAAGTAGTGAAAACCTTTCTAAACCAGCTACGACCTGCAATATTTGCTCCATGGAAGGGAGTGGATAATGATCCTCGAGAGAGGCTCTATTCAAATCTCTCAAGTCAACACACATAGCCCGATCTCTCCACTCTTCTTTCTGACTGAACTAAGTTGGCAACCCAACTGGAATGCTTGATTGGGAATATGATTCTTGACTCAATCAGCTTGTCCAATTCTTTCCTCATGAGAGGCTCCATGTGTGGATTGACTGGTCTCTGTTTCTGCCTGACAGGCTTAGTATTTGGATCCAATTCGATGGTATGCTGAGCTAAGTTGGGATTGAAACCTTTCAAGTCTTCATAGCTCCAAGCAAACATGTCAGGGAATTCTTGACATAGCTGTATGAACTCACACCTTTCTTGCTCAGTTGTCATCTTTCCAATTTGCAATGGCTTGTTCTCTTCTACCAAGATGGATACCGAATCTTCTCTCTTGACCTGAATGTTTGCTTTCTCCTTTCTAAACTGATCATTGGGGTTAAAAATGGACTCCAAAGTGATAAGTCCCTTGGGCAGCTTGTCAGTTCTCAGCTGTATCACTTGGTCACCATATTGTTGTTCCAACTTTTCTTGATTCTTAGCTGAGAACTCAGCTTCTTCTTGCAAGAAATGGATGATTTTCTGGTCATTCTCAAATACTTTCCAACTGACATCGTTATCCGGCACTGAAGGCCTCACAATCATGTGGATGTTTGGCTGTACCTTGTCTTGTTGAATGTTTTCTACAATGTCAAAGGCTGCCCCTACTGTTGCAAGCCTGTCAGCAGCTTGATTCTCTTTTCTAGGAATGGCTTTGATGCCGAAACCCTCAAAATCTTCCATGAGGTCCCACACCCTGTTCTTGTAGCACCTGAGTAGATCATTTTTGGCAGCATGCTATCCCTTGACCTGATTTACAATCAATTCACTGTCCCCAAAGACTTGCAAGTTCTTTATTTTTTTCTTGATTGCCCAATGCATCCCTTGCACCAAGGCTTCATATTCAGCAGTGTTATTGGAGCATGCAAATTGAAATCTAAAAGCTGAATAGTACTTAATTCCTTGAGGTGAAACAAGCACGGCTCCACCTCCTGCACCTTGTCTACTCCTTGATCCATCAAAAAACAGCTGCCATACCTCATTGTCATCCTTGTGGTCTGGCTTGGTGATGCTAGGAATAGGTTGACTTTCTTCGTGTATACAATAGACTCCTAGCTCAGATTCTTCTACTTCTTGATAAGGATCAAAAGCATGTACCTTGCTTGCCCATTCATCAAGAGTTAAATCTGGGATACTTCCAACCTTAGTGTCAGCTTCATCAGTGCTAGGGTGATCTTCTTGATCAAATGCCGAGCAATTGACATTAATCTGACTTGGAGTGTAGGGCTCAATATGGAAGTTTGCAATAGGTTCAGATCTGATTGTGGCCTTAGTTCCATATCTCGCTCAATAGCATGTGTGACCAATCGGCGGACAAATATCCCCAATCTTGGGCGGTGAAGTCCTTGACAAGCATAGGGCAAAGAGTGGTGGAAGGTCTATGATCGACACATCTTGTAAAACAACAACATTTGGACATGCATGCAAGGTAAGACTCAAATTTCTAATCACTCCAACTATTGCTATTGCTGTCCCATCCAACTGCACTACTCCCTTAGATGTTATTTCATACTGGAGCCCTAACTGATCAGCTATCTGTTTAGGCATTACTGAGCTACTTCCCCGGAGTCTATCATGCAATTGTGCACTAGCTGATTTCCAATGATTAACGAAACATAGAAAGGAGGGGGTTTCAACATCTTACCTTGTTGTCCTCCATGATTTCCCTCAGGCTGGGCAGCATTTGTAAGCACTTTGTCTTGTATCTGCTGATTCGAAGTTGGCCAGTCCTTCATGGCAGCTTGCAGCAGATCTCTTTGGCCTGGGATAGCTAGGGATTCCCACATAGATATATTGACGTTTGTTTTCTTCATCTGATCAATGATACTGAATGGTGATGAAGGATCTCTCTGCTACCCCTTGGTTTGCACATTTACTCCTTGTATGTGGGCAGCAACAGCTGGCATTTGAGTTGGCCTAGGGGTTGTTCTTGGTTGTCCTTGTGCATTTGAAGCGGGACTTTGCTTGCCAATCATTTGTGGAGCCATGGAAGGTTGTGGATTGGCTGGGGCTAATGGCTGTTCTTCACCCAAATTTCTCCTTTTTGACCTTGTGTTTGCTGCAACACCTTGAGAAACTCGCTCAGTTCATGCCACAAAAATCTCGCTTGCCAATTTAGCAATGTGGTGTCATTTGGGGCTGATTGTTGTTTGAATGTTTCTTGTTGTTAGCTATTTTCGATCGTTATCACCCTCCACACCAAAGTAGTTGTTACCATTAAAGCTTGAGTCAAAGCACCATTGAAGCACATGGATTGATTATGAGGCTCATTACATGGAAAACACCAATCATACTCCTGGGAAATGTTGTTTTGTGCTGGTACTAATGCCTTAGAGGCAGATATGGCATTTGGATTATAGGGCTGGAATGGTCTATTGGCAGGAGGCCTTGCTTGATTCTGATTCAGAGCTGGATTGGGTGGCCTTTGAGGCTGATATGGCTGTCTATTAGGTTGAGCTTGAGGCTAATACGAAGGTCTAAAACCTTGAGCTTGCTGTCTTTTGAGAGTAACCAGCTCATTACCTAAATTTTGCAGTTGCTTCATGACTTCTTAAAGTTCATTTGGGGCACTTGGAGATGAAGTGGAAGCTTCATTTGAACTCTGATTTCTAGGAGTGGGAATAGGAGCTAAGACAGGTGCTTGACTAGTACTTGGGCTCTCTAAACTTGGATATAATGGCATTGGAGGCCTAGGAGCTAGCTTGCCGCCCTTGAATCGTGCAATTTTCAGCTCTAATGGCAATGCTATAAGCAGCAGGATAGTTGTGTCTCCCATAGATTGAACCAACATAGAAATATCAGAATTTAAAGCTTTAAGGTAATATAGAAAAGCACCTTCTGCTATTGGCCTGACTGCTACTGGAATTCTATCCCAAGACCTTTGAAATCTGAAGTTGAAGTCAGTTAGCTGCTCATTGGAAGCTCTCTTGATGGTCATCACCTGCTCCAAAAGAGACAAGTTGTCTCCCTTCTCTCCAAATTGACCATGAAGTGCAATACACAACCGATTCCAGCTTTTGTGATAGAGCCACTCCAAGGCTCCTAAACCATTGCAATGCTTTCCCCTTGAATGAAGACGCCAACAATTTGACAGCTACTTGCATCTCATCAATCTCATGGATTGCACAAATGTTAGCAATGTCCTTGACATGATCACCAGGAGTGGTCTGATTTTCTCCAGTGAAGTACGGAATGTTCTTCAATGCTGCAACTGGGATTGGATTTTGTGCATTGAGAGCAAGTGGGCTGCTGCCTGTGAAGTTGACATAGGGGTTCAGTGGTTGCGCCATTCTGATTGGTCGAAGAACTCTTGAATACTGAATGAAAGGCCGATCAGGTGGAGGAGTTGAGAGAGTTCTGTTTGGTGGAGATGGAGACCTTTGAATCCTTCTTCCTCTTGGCCTTCTTCTTGGAGATAATTGCAAGTATTCAAACAGCACTTCTTCTTCTCCAACTCTTGACCTTGTGATTCTTCTCATAAGCTTTCAGGCCTGTACTGCTGAAACCAGTTGATTCTTCCTCTCGGAGTCGCCAGATATGCAAACAATAGCTTTTTTCAAGCAAGAAAATTGCAGCAGATGCACATCAACTTTGCTGCAATAAAATTGAGACCTCTAGGTCCCACCGAGTGCGTGCTAAAAGCTGTTAGTGCAAAATCACAAAGCACTCCCGGATGCGATCAGGTTTCTAGGTTGATCACTTTGGCATCCAGTGTGATTGCATAACATTGAATCCTTTCTCCAAGTGTGGGACTTGAAAAATTGAGAAAGGATTCTCCAGAGAAGGTTGGTTCCTATTCCTCTGTTCAGATGCACACGAAATATGCAGAGGGTTTTCTCAAAACCTAATCTAATCTGCCAAGGAGACAAGGTAAGAAGATGCATAAAATAAATCTAATCTAATAGCGGTGATGCACCAAGGAATGAAGAACACCTATTTTGCCAGTAAACACAGACCATTTGAATGTGATATAAGATCATGCACAAATAACAAAACCTGCAGTGAAAGACCAGGAGGATGCAAAAATGAACACAGAGAGGGTTGAGAATCATCCACAGACATGTATTACTTGCTCCAAAGATTGATACAATACACTACAGAATGCCATGAGGCAGAATAGTATTACAGTTCAAATGAGAGGTTTGAACTCCACAAATTCACCTGAGGAGAAGAAGGGAGAGGCAAAACAGAAAAAATGTTCGACCTTTTAAAAGAAGCTCCTCTTTACAATATATAGAAAGAATGAGAGAGGGAAGAGAGAGAGGAAAGCCAAATCTACCCCAACCACCTCCAGGTTGCATTCAATTTATCTCATTATGGCAGAAGCGGCGGATCTCGGCAAAAACGGTGGTGGCCTATTTGTCCAAGCGGCGAATCCCTGCCGTGCATTGAAGTTGTTTGTTGAAGCATTACTTCTGCTTGTTATTTCACGCCAGAGGCATTTCTTGATTTTCTCTCTCCAAACTAAACCAAAATGCAAGATTGACCCCGGAATCGTGTAGAGAATTTCACCAGCTTTCCATTGATATAAAGAACGTGCAAATCCGAGCTCTGGATCGAAAGATATGATGATCTGAAGATTTAGGGCACGGAACAGACCAAAACGGATTTTGAAATCTTTCCCACGCTTCGCCACCTGGACGACACGTGGCAGGCTCTGATTCACTGAATAATTCTCTCTCCTCCACCTTTCGGTGGGCTTTCTTTTGAAATTTCCTTGTGGGCCCCTTAAACTTGGACACGTGGCACTACTTCATTAGTTCGGGTCAGTGCTTGAAACCTTGCCTTTTGACTTTTGGACTCTCTCCCTTGCGACACGTGTCGTGATCTGGTTAGTTCTTGGCCCTTTCGGCTCCTTTGCACCCTTCGCGTCTTTATGTCCCGGATGTCCCAAAGCTGCTTGGAACAAAATCTTCCGGTTCACCCGGTTCGGCCGGTTCGCATACCTTTGTCCCAGATGTCCCAAAGCAGTTAGTGCGAAAGTTCTCCTTTTCGGGTGAACCGGCCGGTTCACGTCATCACGGCCCAAATGTCCCAATTGCTTCCGGACTGTTTGTTCTCATTTCGACCGATCCGGCAGTTCACGTGCCTTCGCGTACTCTTGTCCCGAATCGTCCGCTTTCAATAATTAGTCGTTTTTCTTCCTCTTTCGGCCGGATCGGCTTCCGCGTCCGCCGCGTACTGCACTCCCAGATGTCCCGGTTCCTTTCGGACTACCTAGTGGAAAGTCACCGATCCACGTCTTCCGCGTACATTCGTTCCAACTGTCCCAAAGGAAACCTTGAGAAAGACTTAGCCAATTTTCACGATTTTTCCTGTTTCAATCTACTTGCTTGGAACTGCAAAACTCTGATGCATGTTATCAAAATTTACCCCGGGGTGAAATTTTGATAACAAGACTCTAATAAATGATTAATCAAATTTCTTACCGTACCAAGCCTCCTCAGGTATGCCTCCATCCAAGGCACTTGAGGGTCCTCTATTTATCAAGTACACAGTTGTGCTCACCACTTTTGCCCAAAAATAAAGAGGCAGTCTTGCATGTATCCTCATGCTCCTAGCACATTCCATTATTGTTTTGTTCATCCTTTTTGACACCCCATTCTCACTTTGTGGGGTTCTGGAACCATCTTTTACTGCATGGATTCCATTCTTAGAACAATAATCATCAAATTCATTGTTGCAATACTCCCCTCCATTATCTGACCTGAGACATTTTAACTTAAGGTCTGTTTCATTCTCTACCAAGGCTTTCCATTTAACAAAAGTATCAAATACATCAGATTTTTTTCTAATACAATAAACCCAAACTTTCCTTGTTGCATCATCAATAAAAGTAACATAATAACTTGAACCCCAAGAGATGATACCTGAGCCACCACACATTAGAATGTACCAGCTCTAACTTACTCTCTTTCTTCATAGGTCTAACCTTGAGAAACCTTACTCACTTCTATTTCCCATATATGTAGCTCTCACAGAAATCCAAACCTATTTTTGTATATCTAGGAAAATTCTTCTTTATGATATCCATGCCCTTATGGCTCATATGATCGAACCTATAATGCCATAATGTTGTATACGTATCTGAAGCCACAAGATTACAATCATTAGTACTATCAGTGGTTAAATACAAGGTTCCAACCTTATTACCTCTTGCCACCATAAGATCACCCTTGGTGACCTTCCAAGAGTCAAGCTGTAAATATCACAAGTCAACCATCACTTCCTAATTACCCCACCGATATCAAATTTCTCCTTAATGTAGGCACATGTTTAACATCCTTCAATATCCATGTATTCCCATTCTGCATCTTAACTCGAACATAACCTTTTCCAACTATACTGCAAGGCTCATCATCACCAAGAAAAACATGCCCAAAATCCCCTTAAACATAATCAACAAAATAATGCCTATGTGGAGTAGCATGAAAAGAAGCCCCTGAATCTAAAACCCAAGATTCATTAATATTATGCAAAGAAAGAATCAAAGCATCCTAGCATACATTACCCGATGCCACATTTGCCTCCTTGTTTTCTTCTGTTGTTTCTTCTTATCCTAAAGCTCCCAACAATCCTTCTTTGCATGCCTAGACTTTCCACAGTGCCAGCATACTATCTTGCTTTTGGATTTTGACCTTGCCCGATCCTTTGATTTTCCATGGTTTCCTCTATTCTTCTGTCTCCCTCTAGTTTCCATTGTCAAAGCATTCCCTGAAGTAGAAGATTCACCAGAGATTTTTCTTCGCATTTCCTCACTTAGAATCACCCCTACAACATCCTCAAACTTCAACTTCAAGTTAGTGGAACCAAGTTTTTACCGTCATTGCAGCTATTCCAACTTTCAGGTAAAGAGCATAGAATTAATAAAGCCCTAACTTCTTCATCAAATTCTATTGTAACCAAAGCTAGCATATTCACAACTATATTGAAATCATTTAAATGATTTGCTACTGAACCATTCTCAGACATCTTCATATTAAACAACTTTTTCATTAAAAATATCTTATTAGAGGTAGAGGGTTTTTCATACAACTTCCCTAATACATCCATCAGTTCTTTTGTAGTCTTTTCCTTTGAAACATTAAATAATACCGAAGATGCAAGACACATCCGGATCATTCCAAGTGCCTTCCGATCCAACAAATCCCATTCCACATCTATCATACTCGAGGGTTTGTTCACCTTCTCAGATAAGCGGAGTATAAAGATCCTTCTGATAAAGGTAATCTTCTATCTTTATCTTCCAAAGACCGAAGTTCTACCCATTGAATTTATCAACCCTAGATCTTCCATCATCTGCCATAGCTCCCACTCAAGATAAAACTTTCCCTACGATTCAACACTTCAGCAAACCAAACTAGGCTCTGATACCAATTGTTAAGAAATAAGAGATAAAATATGCGGAATAATCCCTTACAGAATTGCAACATTAGAAACTAATATGCAGAAAATATTACAGATCTCAAATAAAAGTATAGAATAAATAACACAACACAGAGAGATAATATTTAACGTGGTTCACCCAATTTGGGCTACGTCCACCAAGAATCACTTGCTCAAATTTTATTACAAGCCTCCACTCTCTCAATACAATACCCAAATCCGTTTGGAGCTATGCTCAACAAACTCTATAGAATTCACACTGAATTCAAAGCACATCTACAATACATTTGCTTATATATCTATCATATGCATAAGACCATATAAATAGACAATTGCTTAAGAAGTTTGATACAAAACCGTGGGTATCAAAACCATGGGTAAAACCGTGGGTATCAAAACAATGGGTACCGAAAAACCATGGGCCCAAAAACAACCCATAACAGTTACCCATTACCCATGGGTTAATAAACCACCCATGAAAATTTTCTTCGGGGGCTTCACCCCCTTGACACACTCACCAGCAAGCGAGACCACCGTAAAAATACCTGAGTGTAACACATAGAAGGTGTACCACACTCTAACGTGAAAATAGGCTCCACAAACATAACACGTGTCTCCATAGTTGTCATAAATAGCTTCAGCCATGTGCACGTGGTTTTTACATAGGTAATGGACTCGGAGCACCAAGTTATGGTCTCCTAAATATTCAACTTCTCTTATTATTTTTTTCATGCCAAAACTTCCTCTTCCGAATCCAGTGCAAGTGGTTTTTTCTCCATTTAATAAAGCGTGTCAAATCCTCTAGGAAGTGGAAAGATGACTCATACTATTTTTTAGGAGGGGCCAAATCTGGGCATGCTAAAATGATTGAGTCTAAGATAATCTGTGCTTTCTTGTAGGCCTCGTGCACTTTCATCTTTTCTTCCCTTAACTCAAGCTTTAATTGTTCAATTATAAATTCCTTCCCCTTTATCTCCTTGTCTCTCTCAATTATCTCCTTATTCTTTTCCTCCAATTATTCCTCCAAGGCTCGATTCTATTATTCCTCCTAAATAACCTTTCCTCTACTTCCACTAACACCTTGTTGAGTGTGTTACAAGCCTACTCATTTGTTATCCTCTAGGAATCCATAATAGGATTCACCTTATTAGGGTTTTATGTTTCTATCACTGCATCCATCCCAGCTTCAAATTTAAGCTTATCAACATGGGACTTGAAGGTCCATGACAAAGCATCTTCCTTATGCATGTGTACAAGCTACCTCTATTAAACGATGACTAGAAATTGATTTATTCTATGGGCACCATGCTCTGGAAATGCGTGCATAGGACCTTGTTAGGGTCATTGGCATAATTCATCATGGGTCTTTGAGTCATTGTCGTGCCCTTGCCACTGGTGAGCACTACCTTTGGGAATCTAACCACTAGACTCTTCTCCTTTTCTACACTCTCTTTTTCCTCTCTTAATATTTCTTGATGTTTTATTCCACCTCGTGCTCCACCAAGTTTTTTATGATATCTTCCACTTCCTTTTCCATAGTATCATCCAATTTTCCTCCGTCCAAGTGCGGGGTCTTTTGTGTATTCATATTCACCTCTTCACTTCCTCCCATATTATGAGCACCCTCCTCATATTCATTCTGCTCCTCATCAGATTTGTGTACATTAAATACAAGGAGATCCTCACCTTCCTCTCACTCATCATTCCCCTCCTTAGACTTGTCACACTTCATACTCTCCGTCTCCTCAAATTCTGAACTCTGCACCATCTTTTTCTTATTCTTCATTGGTGACTTCTCTATCATAGGGGACCTTTCCTTCTTGGGTGACTTATCCTTCATGGGGGAATTCTTCCTATGGGTGTAAGTACTTTTCATGTGCCTAACGCCTTTGTGCCCTGTAGCCTTAACTATACATGCGCTCGGCGCCTTGTTTTTTATAGTTTCCTCTCTTTCTCTCTTCATCCCTTTATTCTTGGAAAGGCCCTCTCAAATGGATACACCATCCTCAATGTATGCACCCTTCTCAAACTTGGGCCTTAGGTTTATATACACCCTTGATGTTATTTTTCATGCAATAGGTATTGTTACTATTTTTAACATTTATACGTCATGGGAGACATACTTCTCCACATAAGTGCATTTCTTAAGATAAACCAAAATTTTACATAGCGTGCAGTGCTCTTGATCTACCTCACTTAGATCAAATCTAAGTTTCTTGGCTTCCTAAGACCGATTAACCATGCTCAAAATATTACACTATGAAGGCAAATGGTAACTTACACCATGGGATTTTTGTGCAATCCACCAAAGTGAATCTGTCGATGCAAAAGTGATGGTATACGAGAAAATGCAGCCTCACCATCCACCAAGGTTGGAATTTGTTCAAGGATTCTCCATTCTACCCCAAATGCATCGCGCATTCACTTGTACCACTTCTCCAAGTGCACCTTATATGCAGCAGTCATTGTATCACAAGTGTATGATTTAAATCTCTTAGTGAGGGAAGGGTTCTCATCAAGGAACTCCTAGACATAGCTATTTGGCCCATCAATCACTCCAATCTCTAAAAATATAATAATAAGAAGGAAATTACCATACATGATTTTATCCCCATCACGCATGACATCTATGATATCCTCTACAATGAAGGTCGAGAGGTTGTAGATTGTTCCCTCTAAAATCTTCCTGCAAATGTTCAACCATCTCTTGTTCACTTGTGTCCATCGCTCTTGTCCATTCAACTTGGTGAACAGGTGTACGGCCATCTTCATGGCTGGGTTTGTGTTCTTGGTGATATCAAAGTAGCGTGAGCCCTTCTTATATTTATATTACGCAGCTTGTTTCATTGACAACGTCTTTTTCACCCACGTCATCCTCCGGTGATTCTCCCGCGGATAAGTCTAGTGTATTTAGAGATCAACTGAGAAGTTAAGCACATTCTCCTTCCTGCAAAGTAAAATTAATCTTCATGCACATGTGACATCATCTATTGGTATAACATTTTGGGTTTTCTGAAATATGGCAACTCATAGAGCAGTAAAATTCCATCTTTCTCCAATGTGGTCTTCACAAAGTCCTCATACACATATTTGTTATCTTGTGTCCTTTCTCCCATAGGGCTAACTAGCTCCAGCCCCATATCCTTCTAAGTGGTATCTATCCTATGGTTATAATCACTTATAACAATCTTTCGTACATGAGAGACCCATTCTATCCCCAATAAAATGCCATCTAGGTATTGCATCTCCATGTACCATTCCTCATTAAAACTTGTCGATTTGAGTGGTTTTTCCTTACCCTTGCCTTTATTCTTTGGTGAAACATTTGATCCCTTCGTTGGTGCGCTTTTTCTCATCAAACCCTTGTAATTTATACCTTGCGTCTTGCCTCAACACTTCTCGGTCCTTTGACTCCACTCTTTATGTGAAATTTCTTCAAAACCTATTCCTATATTTGTAACCCTAACTTAGAAAGCTCTCCTTCCACAATACATTGTAAATACTCATAGGAACCCACCAAAAATCTCCTCTACACATGCACGTGTACTCTCTGTTCCACTATGATTCATAAATATTTCATATTCTCTTCTTCACATGTAACTCTTCAACAAACAAACACAAGGTAAAAATAATAACTTACCCCGACCTTCTATTTATATCTTTTCTTTTTCCCACATTAACTCCCATGCCACCTACCACCTTACTACCGCATTAAATTTGTTTTTTCAAACATTCTCCTCCCTTGTATTTTGTCTAGCACTTTTCCTTCATGCACAAGCTCACGTGAAACTTCCACAACCTTTTAGCGCGTAAAATTGCATTGACCATAGATCCTTATGCACACTCATAGCACCAAGTCAATATTCCTCTATGTCTTAAGCCTAGTTCTTGTCATTGCCTACCTCATGTTTCTTTGCGTTTTTATCCCTATATGTGGTTCTTATAAATATTTTGACACCAATCTCCACTCATAGTCACTTGATGTGTGCGCTCCTCTTAATCCATGTGTGTTTGATTTCCTCATCTGGGACACCAATAAACATCACTCCCAATACTTGCTTCATATTGCACTATTCTCTTAAACTCTTCTTTACACTCTCTACCCCACACTAAAATAGATGTGCAGTCCTCTATGCATACAACCCCTTTTGATAGTAACTAGCTACCGGCGTGCAAACATGCCCACAACAAACAAAACCAAAGGAAAAATAAAAGCAACAATGAAAGGAAACACATATAAATGAAAATGCATTAAAGGAAATCCTAAGCTACATGGAAACATTGCCTTATTTACAAACACATTGAATACTTATTTATAATAGGGATTCAACCTTATCCGTTGAAATAACCAGAAACCTTGTTCCATCCAAAGACTTAGAATCTGGAAAACGTCTAAATCTAGTATATAAGATATAACATACGGTCCTAACCAATGCACCTTGAATTTCCCTAGTTGGCATAGAAACTTAGAATCATACAGAACCATCTATCCAACCTCAAACTTCTTGTTTTTAATATGAAGATCATGTCATGCCTTCTTTGTGTTTTCTCTGTCTTCTAACTCCATCTGGAAATGGCCCACCTCTCATCCAACTCGTAAGTTTATCAATGTCCTCCTTTAAAGCTTTTTCATCACGTTAATCCTCCCCATGCATAATATGCAGGGATGGTAACATGAATTCCATGAGCGAAAGAACTACCTCCGCGCCAAAATCAATTGAAAATGTGTGGCCTTGTTCAATCATTTATAAGTCATGCGATATGCCCATAGTACTGCAAATACTTTTTCATCCCACTCCCTCCTTCCAACCTTGAAAATTTTAGTTAATGTGTGGCTCAATATCTTGTTAAATGCCTCAACAATTCCATTATCCTGAGGGTGATAGGGCATAGTTTTTTTGAGGGCCAAGATGAACTCTACCAACAAGATTCTAATTGTTTCATTTAAGAAGTGGGTACCCCTATCACTTGTTAAACTCAATGGGCATCCATACCTACTAATTATATTCTCCCATAAAAACCTAGTTGGTGTAGCGCGTCATGTAATCCTTTATATATGTTGCTTCTACCCACATGTAAGATAATTTGTATAAGTGATAATATAACATGAACCCATCCTTCACACGGTAACTGGGGAAATAGGGCCCACAAAATTAATTTCCCATTCAAATGGCTTTGCACTAGCAATAGGTCTTAATGTAATTTCATCTCTCATCCTTTTCTTACCAAAGTGTTGGCAATGGTCACAAGCCTTGCAATACTCTATACAATCTTCATAAATCATCTCCCACCAAAGCTCGCCAATAGAAGCTTGTGCATGGTCGCATTCTCTACATAGTGAGCTTCCTCCATGATTGTAATGCGTTCATGTTCTAATACACACCTTTGGTGAAAAACCTCATCTCGACCTAGCTTATACAGATTCTCGCTAATCAACATATAGGGTGTGCGCGTATATCCAAATACTTTTTCCCCAAGTTCTTCATTCCTTCGCACTACACTCATTCGTAAAAAAATAGCAATATCCTCCAAATCAAAGGGTGCATGTTGTAATCTAAATAATTATGCATTTGCAATTGTTTCCTTAATGCTTTGCGCATCCTCACCTGATTTAATCATGATAGATGCTCGAGTCCTAAATTGATCTTACCTAGTCACACGATGACTGAAAATTAAAACTCCTGAAACAAAAAGATCTAAGCATATGTGCTCTTTTAGAACATGTTTTTCACCAAGTACTTGAGCATCATATGATCTATGTAGTAAACGATGTGGCCAATGAGTATTACCTAAATTTATGCAATGCATAAATCATGGAAAATGCTTCATGCTCCATTGTTGTATAATTCCGCTCGGTCGGAGTTAATTTTCTACTCATGAAACATAGAGGATGATCAACAGTTCCTTTTCTAGGATGTGCTAGCACCGCTCCTATTGTCATACCCAATGTATCAACATGCACATGAAATGGCTCATTCCAAGAGGGAAAGTGAAAATGGGTGAAGTAGTGATTTGATCCTTTAGTGCATAAAAAGGTCATCTGTTGCACCTCCCCCCAATGAAATTTACCATTATGTTTCAACAATTCTTCCAATGGTGCGACAGTCTGGGCATATCCTTTGATATATTTTTGGTAATATCCCATATGCCCTAAGAATCTATGAACTATGCTTTGATTGGTAGGATCCTCTAACCATAAAATAAAGGCAACTTTGGTAGGGTCTACCAATAATCCTTCCCGCATATAATGCGACCTAGTAATGTGTTAAAAGGAGTAAAGCAAAGACAAATTTCTTAATATTTAGAGAGATAATTAACTATTTGCACCTCTCAAACATAAATCTAAAATTGTCACAATGGTCCCTAACTAATTCATACACCATCCAGTCATCCAGGTATACTTGTAAAAATTTATAGATGACGTCTTGAAATTCATGTACCACAATGCACAAAAACACAACATGCACATACTTGAGTCCAAACGACATAGCGATATAAGAAAATATTCCCCACTTTGTCATGAAAGTGGTATTCTCCTGGTCTTCCTTCACAATTCTTACCTGATGATATCTAGAGAATCCATCCGTGAAAGAATAGATCTCTCGCCCTATGACACCTTCTAAAATATCCTCGTAAACATGGTTGGAAAGGGATCTATGACACATATAACAATAAAATCCCTATATTCAACACAAATCCTTATCCTTCCATCCTTCTTGATACTAATCACCATTAGGCTTACCCATTAAAATTCCTCAATTGCCTCAATTATTCCAGATTCTATCATCTTACAAATTTCCTCCTTAACCTTTACGCATAAATTCAGTTCATTATGTATGGCCTCTTCCTAACAGGGCACACACCTTCTTTTAACTTAATCCTTATTTCCCCTAATGAGTGATGATTTTTAGTGTAGGTTATTATTTATCCTTTTATTTATTTATCGGGATAATTCTTACACTTGTGTTAGCCCTACACTTGTTGGGTTAGCTTGCTTAGGTTTACTAGTTATGTGGAGTTAGCTTACTAGTTGTGTTGAGTTAGCTTCTCAGTTATGTGGAGTTAGCTTACTAGTATTTTGGAGTTAACTTAACTACTGGTATCAGTTAGTGGTATTTCTTCACCACTGATTTAGGTAGTAGTTGCACTTCCCTCCTCCTATATGTGCATCTTTCTTATTGAATAATTCAAGTCATTCTATTGTAATGTATTGAGCATTATGGATTATGATGGATTTCCATATATGGTATTTTAGCTCTTCTATTTTGTAAATCTAATGTGGTGTGCTATTATCATCTAAGATCACGTCTTGGAACAATCTTCTTATCGTTCCTTTCATGGTATCAAAGCGATAGATGATGTAGACATCTAGTAAGTTTTTCTTTGTAAGCAAGGGTTTATTTTTTCATGTATATGGAATTTGTTAGAAAATTTTTGTAGCATGCATTTTTATGCAAAATAGAGTGTGGAATTGGATTTGGAAGGTGCCAAAACCCTAGAATCGATTGTAAACTTGACCATGTTTTGAGACAATCAAATCTGGGTGCATTCTTTTATCCATTAGATATAAGCGTGTACCTTCCGGATGCATTATTTTACCCTCTGGGTATTTCAGTTTTGGATGTAGTCTTTTATCCACTGGACATAGATTTATACCCTATGGGTGCATTATTTTATCCATTGGATATAAGTGTGTACCTTAGGATGCATTCTTTTACCCTCCAGGTATTTCTGGGTTTTGGATGCGATCTTTTATCCACTGACCAGATCTGCACCCCTATGGGTGCATTCTTTTATCCATTGGATATAAGTGTGTACTTTTCAGATGCATTCTTTTACCCTTTGGATATTTTGGTTTTGGATGCAGCCTTTATCCATCGGACACTGGATCTATACCCTCTTGGTGCATTCTTTTATCCATTAGATATAAGGGTGTACCCTATGGACGCAATGATTTACCCTTTGGACATTTTAGGTTTTGGGCACAAGATTTTATCCTTTGGTTGCAAGCATGTATTGTGTGGATGCACTCTTTTACCCTTTGGACATTTGGGTGCCACGTGTACCTTTTAAAAAGATCAGCATTAAAATATTATTTTAATAGGAAAACCTTGTAAAGCTCATAACTTTTGATCCGTAGATCGATTAAGGTGATCTTTGTTTTGAAATTGTGTATTTTTTCAAGATCTACACATTAGTGACATTTTATACACATATTTCAAATGTAAAAGGTATTGTTACTCATTGTAATATTTACATGCACTTAATTATAAAGTGCCAAATTTGGGAGGGTGTTGTGATCACTTGTGGATGCATTTTTGGTTGAGCCCGACGTCCTAAAATTTTAGGTATTGCATTATTGTATCTATGGGTGTATACATTTATATCTCTCTTGTTTGTTGAGATATTTTGGATCTGTATTTTTGACACTTTTTTTGCATGTTGACAGTCTCTCTTATGGGGGAGCTATTCTGGTGGAGCCCAATGTTAGTTTATCAATGTTCAAGTAGTTAATTTTGACAACTCATACAGATCTGTGGTGTCACTCTACCCATTCTATAGTATGGGAGGGTGTGGTGTTGATACTGCTTCTTCAGGTTTCGTGCCCTTTCCTTGTTACCTTGGTTTTTTCTTGGATCGTGGCACACCTATTTGTAGAAGTTGATCAAATTATGTTTGGTGTTTGTTTTTCACTTTTCGACATCACTCCATTAATAGTCTCCTTGCATGGAGCTATTCTAGTGAAGCCCAGTGTCAGTTTTTTTTGAGTTATATGATCAAGCAGTGGATTCAAACCATAGTGTGCACCACACTTCTTCAACATTGTACAAGTTTTTGGAGTCGAGCTTCTGAGGATATCTTGTAGTAAGATTTTTCTCTCTACTTTGTTATTACTGGTTTTGGGTACCTTGCGGTGTCTATTTTTCCCATTTGTTGTACGTGGGTACCTCATCAGGCCTTGTTACCAAGACCCACCTTCTTTTCGCCCACCTAAGCTATGCTTATGGGAGGGTTTTAGTGTAGGTTATTATTTATCCTTTTATTTATTTATCAGGATAATTCTTACACTTGTGTTAGCCCTACACTTGTTGGGTTAGCTTGCTTAGGTGTACTAGTTGTGTGGAGTTAGCTTACTAGTTGTGTTGAGTTAGCTTCTCAGTTATGTGGAGTTAGCTTACTAGTCTTTTGGAGTTAACTTAACTACCAATATCAATTAGTGGGAGTTCTTCACCACTGATTTAGGTAGTAGTTGCACTTCCCTCCTATATGTACATCTTTCTTATTGAATAATTCAATTCATTCTATTGTAATGTATTGAGCATTATGGATTCTCGATGGATTTCCATAAATGGTATTTTATCTCTTGCTTTTACAAATCTAATGTGGTGTGATATTATCATCTCGAGATCGCATCTTGGAACAATCTTCTCATCATTCCTTTCAATGATCTCCTTCAATTCATAGAACCCATAAGGGAACAAGTCTTAGAAATTGTGTAGTAGTTTAACTATTTTTGAAACCTCCTTATTTGTCTAGTAATCCCCAATGATGTCTTCCTTTAGCTCTTCTTCCGTACTCAATTTTAAATTTATTTGTTTTCAAGGGTTCGTGGTAGGTGTGTGCCTTCACATCTGATTTTTCCAATACTTCACATAAACCTTCTATATGAGCGACATCCAAATTTTCTATTTCATCATCATCTATCGTGCACACCAACTTACCCTTTCCTTTCTTTAAGAAGGTGCACAAAAGTTGTAGTTTTTCTTCCTCATCTTCTATAAATCGAGCCCCCAACTTAGGTTCCCCTAAAAATCTAGGATGTGGAATGAGGTGGATTTCTTCCCATCATATTTTCATATCTTAGTTAGTGCATTGCTCATTACCCTGAAGAAACCTAACAAAGAATGTAATTCTCACTTCACACCACTCTAGAAGGTTGTATCGGTGGGTCAAGGGTCAACCACTAGCGTGCCATTGTCCTACGCAAGGTATAAGTATATTCCTCCTTTCTCGTTTAACAAGTCCATTATACCTCCATCACATACGTAAAGATGTCAAGGTTACCCTCTCTAGTGTAATTGGTAATGCCTTCCCAGTGCTTAATTGAATGCACCTCGCGATGTGAATCACGTGTCCTTTAATTTTCTTCCAACCAATTCATAGGTCCTTGCACCCAATTTTCACATGTAATGCTAGTGGTAGCACTCATGGACTAAGCATATTCTCATTGAATGAATCCTTCTCCTAATGGATGAACAATCTCGGGTTCTTTAATGGTGCGCAGATAGATTCTATCCAAGTGATCAGGATCATTTTTGAAAGTTCCCTAAACATCCCTAAATGGTTTCAGTGTAGAATATCATCTCAAGAGCTTTCCAACTACTATGAGAACGTGACAAATGGACATCGGGAGCTCTAGATATGTTCGGTCAAAGTTCAGACATCGGGAAAGTCAAACTATAGTCAACTGGTCAATATTGGACCAATTGCACTGTGACACGTGGCTTGCCACCACTCGTCAAATTCACTTGATTTTGCCTATCGGGAGACGACAAGTGGACTACAGGATTACCGAGTTAATTATTTCTATGCCACATTGTATGGGTCGAAATTATATTATCTTGGTAAGTCCACTTTCCAAATGGCACGCATATATGCCAAACCACATATATACATATTAATGTTTATACATTAGTATTATTAACCACCAACATAGGCTATGACCACGTGGATGGGAGGATGAAGTGGTTGTTGGGCTAAGCCATGCGTGGTACCAAATCCACGTGGAGATGGGGGTGGTTATACCTCTTATGGCCCTTTGACCACTTCAAACATATGCGTGGGAAGGCTATTTAAAAGCCTTAAAACTTTATCCCACCTCAAAATGTGGGATATACCCACTTACCTTAGCCGCTCAATGGGGATTTTAACCCATTTAAAATGCTAAGCACCCTATTTGGGATTTAATCCCATTAAAACATGCAATCCGATTTAATCCCATTACACATGCTACGGGATGAGGCTATTATTAGCCTTAGGATAATTTTTAATGCATTTTTTAAGGGCCCTATTTTTGTATAAATAGGGAACCCATTCTATTGTAACACATTAGTCCAACGAGCTTATTATTTGTTAAGCTTTTATTTGTGGGATGTGTCCACAAGTATTGTCTATTGGCCTATTATTTTAGGCAATAGTAGATGAAATATTTGTAATTGGGAGTAAATTATAAACTACCCAATAGGCCCATTGAGCCACACCATTTACTTGCAAATCCTCGGATAGTCGGTGAGTGCTAGCTTCCCATTGATAGCGCTGGGAAGGCCGATCGAAGCCAAAGGAGATTGTACGCCAGGAAGGTGGAAGTCGGGTGCTATTTTTCACCCTTGTCGTTTGAAGGTCTAGTTATTCTTCTAAGAAAGTTTAAATAGTTTCCATTAGGTTTTCTTGTGAAAGTACTATTGTAACTTACAAGTTTTGACTAGTGGAACTGTTCGACCATGAACTCGGAGACGTAGGCAATTACCGAACTAAATAATCAATCTGTGTGCAATTGTCATTATTGTCTTGCATTATTTTAAATTGATTACTTAAAAGGAGTAAATTATCGGAAAATAATTAAAGCCTATAAGGGTCCGAGATCAGGTAGTAATAATCTGGTTATTTTCGGATCGCGAAGTGCTCTTCTCCTAAGGGTTCCACATAGGGCGCAAACTTCCCATTCATGAGTGGAATAACGACACACTTCTCTTTGTTCTCGAAACTTATGTACCCCTTATTGAAGTGCAAATCAACATTATTTTTATAACACCTAGGGCACACAAGTAATGTAGGAACATTAACTACCTCGTAAATAACTAAGACTTCAAAATATTTGGTAAACATGGCCCCTTGGATGGTTATGGATGCATCCTTCAAAAATCCAATGGGCATAGCCTTCGTCCTATTCACCATATATATAACATTTGAAGATGGTTGTAATGGGGGTCTCCCCATCTAATTCCATGCATCTAAAGTGAGAACATTGACCTCTACACCCATGTCAATCAGAATGTATCTCAAGATCCATCCATCAACAACTTCATTCAAGGTGATTTCTTTGTAATCAATACTATGATGGGGCAGGATTGGCATGCAAGACCAGCCTCTTACACTTGCCTCCAGTGCGTGAGACTTTTTCTCTTAGCCACTCTCCTAACAGAGGGATAATATTCTCTAGGAAAACATCTTACACACTTCTCTGACCTCATCCATGTCCTTTTGGGGACCTCAACACTCTTCTTCTACTCCAACTTCTATGATTGGTCCTTCAAACATTGAATCTCCCCTTGCAGGATCCTAATCACCTCCATGGTCTCTTGGTAGACCTCTTTCTAATGAGTTGGATCAATATAGTTTCCATGTAATACTTCCTCTCATGTAATGAGGGGGATTTACTTTGGTTCTTCCCTAGCGCGCGCGTGGCTTCCACCTACGTAGTTATTAAGAGAATTTCTAACTCTGGGTTATATGCCATTCTAGGAATTCATTGTGGATCAGCTTGCTTCACACTCACCATCCCCATCCCTTGTCATTCCTTTAGTTCTAGCTCATGTGCTCATACAACTTATGGCATTCCTCATACTTATTCTTCTTCCTGCACCATGAGCACTATAGAAAATCAAGACACTCGCACTTGTAGTGTTTAGTAGATCCACAATTGTAATAAGTTCCACATGAAAACTCAATTCTACCTCCTTAACCACCATGGCCTCTGAATCCTCCATGAAAACCCCTTCCCCAACCACCTCCATCTTTGTGCCCTTCATACTAACGACCTTCATTCTTAGAATTGCTTCCAATTTTGGTTTGGTGCACACCAATATCAATAGCATCATGGATTTGGTCTATCAAATGGCAAAGTCCTTTGTATCATGAGTCGTATATGAGAAAATATTACAATAAGAAGACACCATTTTTACAAAGCGTGTGTTACAACAACAGCATCTACTTGGATCATGATCTCCGTGACAGATTTCACAATCCAATGACATGATGTGCACCAAATTACGTTGGAAATTATCCTTTGTGTGTCCTTCTACCTCACAATTTGTACACCATAGTCCACTGCGAGTCTCATGAACTAAATTCAAAGATAATTTCTCAAGTTATTTTTCCATGGAAGTAATTTGTACCTCTAAAAAGGGACTCACCCCGACATCAACACTTCAAAAGCCTCAATGCATAGAGTAGCCTCTAAGGCCCTCCTACACACTTTTCGCCATACCTTTTTGTATCTCTTTTAGTACACTAATTCTCTTTTTATCAAACTCAAGAATATGAAATTCTACTAAAAATCCATCACGCAACATAGTATAATCCACCACCATCTAATTGGGGTCATACTTATGGTGCCAACTATGTGCCCGCCCTTATAAAGTAGTTACAAACCGGCTTTCCTTTTTCTCGGGGTAGTGATACCCTTAGCATGCAATAGAAATTTGCATTTGTGTACATTTTTATAGCATTCTCAACACCTTTGTAATCAAGAAAGTGAAGATACATTTCATAAAACACCTTCGATGGTGTTTTGGCCCTTTCCACAAGATCCAAAACCTTAATTTTCCTCTTATATTGCCTCCACCACCAGATCCACTAGCTCTTATTCCTCTAGATCCACCAGATTCTCCTCCCATAGTAGGTAAGGGTTTTGACACAATTTCTCTCTCGTATATCCACCATCATGTTTAATTACTCACCAATAGTCTATGATATTGAATTAATCCTATATGTGTTTCCCACACTTTGTGCACCCACACCTCATCTAAATGATGTGCCAGACAAAATACATCCGAACACCGAAAATGTCTACATGGTCATAGATGGGTGTAACGTAAAATGATATCTACCTGATGCTACTTGCTCACCAACACCAACTAGACTAGAAATGCATGTCTCAGATACTAGAAAGCTAAGCGCCATGGTTTGGTCACCAATTGGGCTAAGATGTGTTCCTATGGCTCTTCTCCTTCCTTCATACGATGATCTCTCTCAAAAATCCAAGGGGGTTTCTCTCTCATGCTTTCCAAGATGGGGTAGCACAAATTTATTAGGTTCCACACCCTCCTCGAAAACCTCAAATCCTCTCCGCAACATCTTCCTCCATAATTCCATCACTCCCGTAACTTCATGTTATCTCACCAACTCCCTCTCTCGCACTTCATTATACTTGAGTCGCCTCTCCTCTCTCTCCATTTCGCCGCAAGGTTTTCCATCTCTACCACACCATATTCATGTACCTCGTTCCTTGTAATAAGTTAGCTAGCCATAGGAAATACATCCATGATCAAAGTGATGATCAATATCTTAATAGCTAACAATATAACATGTAAGAATAATTGTCTTGCTCCCTCAAGAACTCAAACTCAATAGTCTCCAAGAAAATAATACGTAGAAATTATGTATTCTAAGGCATAGCTATTTAACACTCCACTCTGCCACTTATCAACAACATGAGTCCAAGTCAGATCAGCATCATACAACCTCTAATACTCTTCTTGAGTCCAAACACGGGGTCTATAATATCAACTCTTCCTTGATGCATATCCTGATAACCATTCTTACAACTCTATTGGGAAACAACAAAAGAATGTCTCATAGATCTCATGATACAAATTCTCCTCTACCCATTTGCATACATCAAACTCAAGTCTAGTATTGAATCTCTATGAAAACTCATCCTCCGTGCTCTTAATCCAAGTCTCAACTTTGTCCACGGTCAAGTGTTTCATCATCACACACCATTCTTACAATAGCTTCAAAAGAGGTCCTGTAATGTAACCAAGATGTATTCACATTTCCTAACTCCCTTTAAACACCAAGCATGTCAGCCTATCACCCAACATGAGATGGGTGCTCAACCGAGGCATGCACAGCACCGAGCCCCGCTTTATGTGAACCTTGTAAGAATGTTTAACCATTAATGGAGGAATGTTTGCAAAGACAAATATTCATGCATTTATTCTAATACAAAGATAGAGAAACTAGTTTTAATTACAAATGCACCATGATAAATCGTAAACTTTAAAACTCTGCATAAGTAAATCATATTTGAACCATGAGAAATATGAACACACTAGGGTTTGAACCCATAAACATAGATATTCAGAATAACCTTTTATATATTGATTAGCATATGTTTATAGTAGACACATTACATCAAAAAGGTTCAACAACATAATGTTTACATCATTCTACCATTAAGCATCATACCCTTCCCATGGCTCTAATCCGAAACCCTATATAACCCCCTACAACCATTACATTTTCATCACTATGCATACCCCATTACATATGCACTTACACTCAACCCTCTCTAGTACACCCCCACCTAGATCCAAATATGTCTCCTTAAATATTGTAGGAGCTCGCTTAATCATCATTCCAAAAGAAATCCCACATGTCAAATGTCATCATATTTTGTTGTACTCAAATTTCCAAGCCATGTAGATGTCATCTAGCCATAACAACCTCCACTTCACAACCCGTAACCATAATGATTCCATGGAATATTCTTTTCTTGATCTTCAAGTCTCCATGTAAAAACCTTGTCATCATTATGCCTACCCAAGCTTCACATGTTTTACATGTGATACCCTTCCTTAACCGAAATTAGACTAATTCCTTAAACCCTTAAACCCTTTCTTTCTCCCGTGTGCAAGCCGTAATCTCCTTCCATGTGTTTACTCACATGATTTTCTCCATAGTTCCTTTCGCATGCACTCATCCTCTACTTTAGGACTTAGTCATTTTTGGGCTCAACAATTTTCATTTTTGAAACCCTATTAGATTTCTCCACTCCTAAATCCTCTACCTCCAAGGGTAAATGAAATTCCTCTAAATCCACTCCTACACCATCATTGCACTCTTATAGGCTCAAAAAAAAATGCCAAAAATATATCCTAGTAAAGTCAAGTCCCATCTCACTAGATAGTGATGTGGAAGTTATAAAAGGAAGCTTTAAGACTCATCCAATGGAGACACAACATGGAGATATTGATTCCCATGTTCATGATCGAGAGTACCCCTGAGAAACCCATGAGGGGCAAGAAGAGCCAGCTCATGATGAGGAGACAACTCATGCAGCAGAAGGTTAGGAGGAGAGAAAAGAAGAAATTAGAAGAGAAACTAGACAAGAATTCCCTAAGTAACCCATGGAAGAGCATGAGGAGAAAATTAAGAAAGGGCAGGAAATTTGCAAAGTAGAATGTTATGGGGAGAGAGAGGAAAAGAGGAAGTGGAAGGAGAGACTGAGTAGGGACAAATAGCTGAAGTTGTTGAGCAAATCATGCAATCATAGGAGTAAGAAATGGAACAAAAATGTTAGAAGATGTTGAGCACATAATTGAGCAAGTACTACATGCTAATGTTCAACAAATACATAAAACCCTAATTAAGGCCCAAATTTTTATTCAAGAAAGTATAAGGGAACTGTCAAACCATCATGTAAGTAGATGTCTACAAAAACTATGTTGTTAGATATTTGACTATTTGATGTTGTAATATGCTAAAAGGAAGATGTGAAAAAAAAAAGAATCCATTATCTCTAATCATAAAGAAGAATTAGAAGAAAAGGACAGATAAATTAAAAGGTTAGAGAATAATCAAGAAGAGACAGTACCAAGTGGCCCACGTAATATTCAAATGCAATCCTCCATAAAATGTTTATGTTATCTTATTGAAGGAAAATATGTTGCAATTTAAACTCACTTGTATTAATTCTTGCATACCATATGATATCAATGCAGCTAGGAGCTTCTTTATATTATATCAAAACATCACCCATGAACTTCATAACTTGTTAAATGAACTTTATTTGCACAATTATGCCCTTGAATATGACAGGGATTAGATTTCAATTTTATACATTGGATATATTCAAGTTAAAGCCCTATATTATTACTTTGTAAATGAATTAGACATAGCGAGGAAATTGGAAGAGTATCATCATTTAGAAAAGGTCCAACCACTATTTTTTATCATTGAGGCCACAAAAATTGGAGAATTTGTTGAGCAAGATGAAAAGTATAGAAAGAATAAGGTGATTTGAAAGAGAGTGTGGAAAATGATTAAATCATCCCATGAGGAAGTCAAAAAAATGATTAGGGATCATGGGATTCAGGTGGTACAAGCATGCAGGATCTAATGGAATGAGATATCTCCTAAACTACAAAAGAAATAGATGCACTCTTATCCTAATATAATTCTAACATTGAAAAGAGTGAATACATATATGGAGATTGCTACGAATGTGTAGATAATTGGTTTCTTATTTGCTATCACTCACCAATATTTCACTTTCTGATACCTCCATAGATAGCTGACAAACCACTAAGTGAAAGGATACATAACATTTTTATGCATAGGTTCATGAAAAATGGTGGTTACCTCTGTCGGAAGAAAAAGGGACAAATACCCTAATTGATTTTAGGATTGATCGATATTTTCAACAACAAAAATATGAACCACTTGAATGAGGAAATTCAAAAAAATAATCTTGGGGGTGTTATGAGTTACATAAATATCTTTATAAAAAAATTATCTTTTGTACTTTATTTAAGCCATTGTAGCTATGTCCTTTTTTTCCCAGACATACCATCGAACATTATCATCAAAACCATGGAACTTATGGCATAATTACTTATTAATATAGCTATAACTAGTTATATTTATTTTGTGGTTTTGGTGTGTGCATTTATTCTTATGATTGCAATAAGTTATTTGAATGATGATATGTGTGATGCCACTCTTGGTTGTAAGAAACTTGCTATATGCAACAACTCATATGCGAGTAAAAGGAACTCGTATGTAATAACTCATCCGCACTAAAGGAACTATCCATATAAACCCTTATGTATCCAAAGGAATCACCATGTTAAGAAGATCTTTTGAAACGTGAAGAACACCACTCAATTTTGTATGTGTCATTAAAGGATAAGTTACAACTAGAACATTAAGAACTGGGAGATAACTCAACCATGGATCTGATTATTCATTACAAAGAATTGATTGATTAAGTTTACATGTGACTAAAATAATGGTCAATTAAGCTCGGAGATTAACTAAACACTTGTTATTAGTTCTGTTGCATGTGTTAAATATCTTGTTGTTCTATTTGAGATCTTCCACTTGTTCTATCGAATATCTTTCACTTAATTATTTTGAACTTACCTTCTCACGTCTTGTTATAAATGAGAATAATAAAAGAAATGGTTTAATGTTGGTAACAAATAGAGGATATAGATGAGAATACACGGATATATAGATATTTCTTTAATGTTCATGTCAATTTAATAAAATATCTTAGTTATGTTTATTATCATTTAGCTACAAGATTTAGGAGAGATTAGCACCCAAGGCCGGCCCACTTATGGTCCTCGATAAACCCCTCCATAGTTTTGCTGCTATGTTGCATTACATGTTAGACTAGAAAGAAATTTATCTTATTTACCTACATTATGAATTTTCAAGCTTTGTCTTAGTCATAGTGTTTAGAAACCATTTTTTTTAAGTTCTAATTTTAGTCTAATTTCAAGCATTATTCTTTCAAGTATTATAGTGACAATTATTTCTTTCCATATCTTCTAAATTTTTCCTCATGGCCACATCATTATGACAGGTATGCCTAATATAGAAACCTATGGTGCAAGATGTTTGATTGAAATTTTTATTTTGTTCACTCCATGTAATTTGGTTCTTAAGAAATGATTGAAAGGCCTTCAACTGAAAAATATCCCACAAATAAATTAATAAATAAATAAGGCACATTGGTGACCAACATGTTGTGGAGGTAAAATTCACACAGTTGATTTTGTATCTCAAGGGTACTATTTTGATAAATTGACAAAAAGGTTTTTCCATCAGGGGCTTCATGAGGTTCTTGACTACACATTCTCATTAATTTCAAGCATAGAATTTCTC
This sequence comes from Taxus wallichiana var. yunnanensis, assembly GCA_018340775.1. Taxonomy (NCBI): domain Eukaryota; kingdom Viridiplantae; phylum Streptophyta; class Pinopsida; order Cupressales; family Taxaceae; genus Taxus; species Taxus wallichiana. The sequence continues at coordinate 50,491,513 of CM031236.1, forward strand.
TTGAAAAAACATGTTATAGATAGAAGAAGGTTTTCTATAGGCTAGAAGCTTACAGGACAAAGGAAAAAAAGAATTCAAAATAGATTCTAACTTCTTCTTCTCATTTGAACTGACTTGAATATCTTCTTTTAGATTTTTATTTTCCTTTTTAATTCTTTATTATAAAGATATAATTGAGTTAAATCATACCATACTTTAAGGCCCATATCTCTTTGTCTCTTGAGATTGTTAACCTCTACCTTCAAAGCAGTAATTTCCCTTACTTTTTCTACAGTTATTTGTGTAAATGCAGTTTGCAAAGAAAAGTTGGTTTCTTGCATACCTTTTAAATTTTCCTTCAAGGAGGAAATTTTGTCCAAATAACACCTTAGTAAATCATATCCATGTGATTCTTGGCCATCAATCTCCATTGCAACAAATTTGAGAGTTGGGGTACATGTCTCTAGTGTTAAAGCAATTTATGAAGCTTATGAATTGGTTTCCGGAGCTATAGAAATATATGGACTCCATGTTGCAGGGATAGTTGTTGTGAATGTATCATCCTTAGATTTTTCATCAGGGACAGTTGAGGTACTAACCTCTTCCTTATCCTCCACAATGGGAGTAGAATCTTCATGAAAAACTTCTAATCGAGAAACTTCAGGTCTCTACAAAGTATAAGACCTTCTTGGCCTCAACAAAATAGAAGAATGAACTGGTAAGGTGCTTTTACCCTTAGAATTTTATGGCATAGAAGATGGACTATTCTGACTACTAGGTTCCTCCACATTCTCCTGTGAAGGGCGAGGAGCTGACTTGAGCTTAGGTCAAATAATGGGAGATGGTCCCTTTTTTTGTTTGGAACTCTCCTTGTAGTTATTTGTTTGATCCTCCTCTTGGGTCTGTAGAAAACCTGATGTGAACATATTAATTAAATAAGCCCTAGGTGTTTCAATGCATCCCTACCACCTCCATTTTTATATTTCTACCCCATTTTAATGACTGCATTAGCTAAATATTTAGGTAAATGCATCCTTAGTACATGTTTTATGTGGCCTTTCTTCAAATGAATTAAAATCTTCCATGAATTCCCTCCCAATACAGATGGCTATCTATCACAGATAAAGTACCTGTTAACCCATTTAATAGCTTCCTTCCAAATATTAGGAAAACTTTCCCAATTAATCCCCTTCTGGGTATCATATAAAGTGAGGATTACTTCCAGAAGATATTTTCCATCCTCATGAAATAGGGGAATAAGGAATTTAAGAGTATTAGTTATCATAACCTTGAGACTGAAGTCTAGTAAACCGGATAGGTCAGAAACAACTTGACTATTTATTTCTACTCTTTTCTCCCCAATTCACTAGCAGGTGGATTCAAAATTTATCAGAAACTCATCAACTAAATTTTCATCAAAGCCCTCAAATTTCTTAATAAATTTTAACTAGCCAACATCATAAAATACCTAGGAAATTGCAGCATTCCAAAGCAGGGAGTATGGAGAGTCTGGTTCATATTTCTTCTTTTTCCCCATAGCATAGATGGATTTAGATTGTTTGTACAAAAAAAATGATGTTGTGTTCAAACTCACAGAGCAATGGCATGAAGTGTTTGGTGAGTGACAATTTGAAATATACTACAATATTTTAGTTGGCTTAGAGTCATGTGCAAAATTTACAAGTGAAATTTTGATAGGACCATGTATGCGTGGGAATTTTTAATGCATGGTATGGTACACATCCAGTCATATTGAATAATGATGCCACTTTCCTTTCTATAAATTAACCCACCATTTTCTTAGAGATTCAACACATGCGATATCCTTGCTCATTATGATTCATTACACCCCACTCGTGTCACAAGATTTTGAATTATATTCCCAATAAATGTATTGAAAATTGTGTATTGATTTAATCATGTTAAATAAATGCAATGGGGGAGTGCTTCAAAAGTTAATATCCATAGTGAAGTAAAATTCACTTACCCTTGCTAGCTCATCTTCCCGATATCCATAGATTTCCACATCATGCGCTCATAGAGAAAATATGATTAGTGTACATTCTAACAATGAATATTCCTACCTTTATTGAAAGCATAAAACAAATAAAACATATACAATCTAAAGGGAAGAATATCGAAAGCATGATCATCTTCCTTTATTCAAATTCAAAACAATGGCTCCTGATGGGAAGAGCCAAGCTCCTCCACTGAATCCATTTCCTCACATAGTAGCATATATTTGTTGAAGGTTTATTTATCCAAATGATACTAATACATCCTTAATCTATGTCCATTCACCAAAATATTTTTTTGTCTCCATCAATCGGAAATAATCTCACAGATCCATTATCAAACACCTTTTTGATCTGGTATGGTCCCAACCATCTTGTCCTCAGCTTACCTTTGAATTGTTGATACTTTGAGTCAAAAAGTAAGACCCAATCTCCCTCATTGAACTTCATGTGTTTGATACGAGAATCATGCCAATATTTTCTTTGGTGATTAATAATTACGGCTTAGTTGTTATGCCTCCATCCTCATTTCAACCAACTCATTCAATTGCATTACTCTCTCACATTGTGCTTCATCTAGATCAATGCCAACTTTCATTGTTGTCCTCCAAGTCTGTAATTCAAACTCAACTAGTAATAGTGGCTTCTTCCCATACACCATTTCATATGGGGAGAAACCAGTAGTGGTCTTCCAAGTTATATTGTAGGCCCAAACTACTTTTAGGAGTTTTGGTACCTAGTTCTTTCTTTCGCATTGACAAATTTGGTTAAGATATTCTCCAGCTCTTTGTTTGTAACTTCCACCTGCCCATTGGATTGGGGGTGATATGGTGATGATTTCCGATGCTTGATTTAGTAGATCTCCAAGAAAGACTCAATCATGTTAGACACAAATTGAGGTCCCTGATCAGATACAATGGCTCTAGGGGCACCAAATCTCAGCATAATCTTGTTGTACAAAAATTCAGCTACAACATCTTCATTAGCAGATGCCAATGCTTGAACCTCGGCCCACTTCATGACATAATTAGTGTACACCAATAGGTACTATTTCCCAAAGGATGGGGATCAAAAGGTCAAATAAAATCAATTCCCCACTTCTCAAATGGTCCTAAGACTAGCTAAGGGTTGAGAGGCATTTCCATGGACAATGTAGGCTTCCCCATTCTTTGACATGCATCACACTGCCACACATACTTCTTGACAGACTTGTGAAGAGAAGGCCAATAATATCCAACTCCAAGGAACTTGGGAATTTTCCTCTTTACTGAGTAATTTCCCCCTCCAGGCTTGTCATGACAAGCTCTCAATATGTCATATACTTCATCCTCATGAACACACCTACAAAGAACCATATCAGGACAACATTTAAATAAAATTATGTTACACCATTTATATTTTGAGTTGTTTTTAACTAATCTCTTTCGTTCCTTATTAGTAAAGAAAGATGGAAACTTGTTTATAGTTAGGTAGTTCTCAAGATCAGCAAACCATGAAAGTCGAGTTGATATTACAAACAAGTGTTCATATGGAAATGATCTTGAAAGGAAATCAACAACAATGTTAGCCTTCCTGGCTTATCAATAATAGTTAAGTTAAATTCTTGCAACAAGAGTAACCATCTAATAATTCTATCCCCCACTACTAGTTTATTCATCAAATACCTTATGGATGAATGGTCTAGTATAAACAAAGATTTGTAATCGGAATATAATGTCCGAATTTTAGTTGTGTAGTTTCTCTCTATAGGGGTCAGATTCTTGCTGATAAAATAGATGGCATACATCTGATCTTCCTCATTTTTTCCAAGAAAAGATCCCATTATTGTGTTAGATACATCAATGTGAATATGGAAAGGTTGCGCCCAATTGGGTCCTCTCAAGACCGGAGAAGTGGTTAGCTTCTCTTTAATAATCTTAAAATCATGTTGACATTGAGGAGATCATTCAAAAACACAATATTTTTTTAGCAAATAAAACATAGGTGCAACAATTTTATTAAATTCCTTGATGAACCGCCTATAATACCCTGCATGTCCAAGGAAATTCTTGATGTCAATCTAATTTTTGGCATAGGAAGCTTAGTAATTACTTCAATATTTTTGGGGTCGACTGTATTCCTTTGGAAGAAATATGATTACCTAAGACAATTCCTTGATCAACCATAATCAAACATTTTTCATGACTCAAGGAGAGTTGGTGTTGCTCACATCTAGTTAATAATTTTTCAAGATTGTTCAAAGATTCATCAAAATTAGAACCGTGGATAGTGAATTCATCCATGTAAACTTCAACACAATCATTTGTAAGATCTACAAAAATGGCCAAAACTGCTCTCTGGAAAGTAGCATGTGCATTACAAAGCCCAAATGGTATAACTCTATATACAAATTTAGCCCAAGGACAAGTGAAGGTAGGCTTATCCTGATCACTAGGGGTTATACTAATTTGGTTATACCTACTAAACCCATCCAAGAAGGAGAAATATTTCCTTCCTGCTAGATTTTCCAAAACCTGATCAATAAAGGGTAGGGGAAAGTAATCCTTCTTGGTGGCCTTATTAAGTTCCCTATAGTCTATGTAAATTCTCCACTTACCATTTTTCTTGGGAACTATAACTAATGGTGATACCCACTGACTATCAAATATAGAATAGATGAATGCTACCTTGCATTTTTGCTATCTCATTTTTGTTGTCTCTAATTGTTGGATTAATTCTTCATTATGGTCATCTCACAAGTTTAACATCCTTGGTGTAAATATGGTGAGTGCATATGCTTGGATGGATCCCTTTAATATCACTATAATCCTAAGCAAAATCTTTGGAATGCTTCCTCAAGATTTCTACAACCCTAGTCTCTTGGTTAGCTTCTAAATTGTTACCAATGGTCAATTATTTTCCTATGTCAATAGTCACTTGTTTAGTATCTTTCAGAATAGCAAGCTCTACATCAACAATTAAATAATTCAAGGGAAAAATATGAGGCTAATGAATGTGTAAAATAGACATGTTCTAAAGGGACACAACCTTAGATAAAGGACATTAGAAATCAATGATTGTATATTCCTCATGATAAGCATAGATTTCTTTATAATTTCCAATAGAAATGTCACTTACCTTGGTGATATTATCCATTGAGCTTGAAAGCCAAATTGATTTTCGTAGCCTCGATTTTAATTTCCGAGCCATATTTCTGGTTTCCGTAGTTGTGGTGTCTTCATTATCAAACATGGTGTATGACTCAAAAATTTCCTCCATATGATTTTCCACGTAATGGTGGCCGATAAGAGGAACTCATATTGGGAGTATCGGAAAAATCAACCCATAATTGGTCAAAAACATCCACATATGGTTAGGAAGGAGGATAAAGTGAAATATTCTTTTCTTTTTACCCATTCAAAATGGTCATTTTCCCCGACTGGAATCAATCTATACAACAACATGAGCCAACCATGGCCTTCCTAAGATGACTGGATATCCCAACTTCTGAGATTTAGGCTATAAGACCATAAAATTGATAGGATACTCCCAAGATTCAACCATGACCATTACATCCTCAATCACTCCATCAGCACAAGTAATAGATTGATCTCGTTAATTGAAGAATGGTATTGTTTGGCTGCAATCATGTTAAAGACAACAAATTGAACATATATGTTGTTATAACATTGATAGAAACTCCTAGATCTACCAAAACATTGGATATTGAATGACCATTTACAAAAATGGTAATGATTTAGGACTCCCGTGATCCCCATATTTTTGTGAAAGGAGATTTCCAACCATAAGGTCAGCTAGATTTCCCTCCACTTTGACTATTTTTGGGTACTTCCTCTTCCTTCTGGTGTTTTCATGCAATGGCCTCTAATGGTCTGATTTAACTCTAGAATTTCCCGTATTGCTCTTAGAAGTGGGACCTCAATGTTCATATTTTTCAACTCCTGAACTAGTTTGTTTCCTCCTCATTCTGGTTTTTTGCAACTCGCTCAAGGAAAGGAGCTTCATGCACATTTTTGTTCCTAGTGGTGTATGTTTATGAAACATGTTTAGTTTCCTTGTTTTCCTCAAGTATATCATCATTTTCCTCTCGGTATATTCTCATTTTCCTTAAGTAACCTCGGTGATAACAATACAAGGGTTTTTATTATTCTTCCGACATCAATTATACATTATTAATGGCATTCATCTTCATATTCTCACCTTGTCATCCTTCATTAATTGAAGTTGTTTTTTATTTTGGGTTTTGAGACAAAGTGAGTTCTTAGTTAAGTTTGTGTTCTTTCCCTTGTTGATAGTTCTGTTGTGGTGAGGGCATTAAAGTTTGTTGTTTTTCTCGTAAACCTCTTGGTTGATTAGCATTTTGCCGAGGTGCCCATTATTGGTTTTTCCATGGTGGTATATTAGCTGGAGGTGTATGGAGGTACCCATGGTGGTGGTTTTAGATACGCTACCCAATTTGGTGGTGCCCATTCAGGTTGTCCCCAAGTTGGTGGAGGAGTCTGATTGGGCCATGGCATCATCCATGGGTTCTGAGTAGGTAGAGGGGCATAACAAGATTGATTATTTGATCTTTGCATGAAGTTTACCTCTACATTTGATTGAGCTATAACATTTAATCTCTCTTTTAGTTGAGGTAGGAGATTACAATGGTTGGTATCATGATTAGAGACATCACAAATCAAGCACATGTATGTGACATCTAATGGGAATTCTCTCAAAGGATGTCTCTTTCATCATTAGGATAGTAGATATCTAGAGGATCCTTTGTAGCATTAGTCTTGAATTTCAAACCATTCTATGGTTGATTTCAATTGCGATAGTATGTCAATTTTCATGTTAGCCATTTCCTCGAGAATTTCTAAGGTACCTAGGGTAGTCTTTGATGTTTTTCTCTTCCTTATACCTCCTATTTTTTAGATTAACTTCTACATAACTCATTGATCTCAACCATGTTGAGTTTGTGCACATCACCTCCTCCCATAAGGTGGAGGGGTTCCTTGATTTCTTCATCAAGTTCTTTCTGTAAATGGTCTTAGTTATTTTTGTATGTAACTCATAACCACTCCTATGGACAAATAGAAATTTTTCTAGATAATCTTCCAGATTTTCATCTTCCTTTTGCTTTATCTGGAAGAATTCTTCCCTCCTATCTCTTCCCCTACGGTAGTCTTGATATTTTTCCAAAAAAAATTGTCTCCATGTTCCCCATGAATGAATGGAGTTAGGGGTCAATCCCATGAACCACCTCATATCGGAGTCTTTGAGGGTAGAAGGAAATAGTTTACATTTTTGGTTATCTATTTTTTAATCATATGTTTGGAAAATACTTTGAATTCAAATAAGAACTGGTATGGGCCTTTTTAGTCATTCCTCGAAAGATAGGGAGGATGGATGGAGAGATATTTTTCATGGGTGCATCCTCATCTTCATCTAGGATAATGGGATAGGAAAAGGTTCTCCCCAAGGGCCGGTCCTGATTATTCCCATTGTATCCCATTTCTTAAGGTTGTTTCGCTTCTCTAAATAGGATGATGCGTAATGTTCAAAATGGATTCCATGCATTCTATTGGATCTAGTGTCACTTTCGACATGCCCTACTTGTGCTCTGTCTAGATATATTATTTGGATATTACAAGGTATAAATCTCCTCGAACGTACCTTGTCCTGCGTGCATCAAGGTTGGTTATGTAAACAATGCCTAGGACTTCTACCGATTGCATAGATGAACTTCAATAACATCCATAACATGTAAGGTGAATAAAATGGTGTGTTGTGCTTATGGTGTCTTGAGCAATATGTCGAAATGATGGGTCATTGTATTCTCCAATCATTTAACTAATAGATTCTTCTATTAGTGTCATTATAAAACTAGGGTTGTGTGTCCTAGGTTGTATGCAATGAAGCCTTATCCAATTTATTTATTTGGTGGTTCCTTTGGGGGATTTGGTTTATGTGTTTCTCCTTATTTATGTTAATCCATGGAAAATTAGTGCTAAACTACGATAACAACGTTATTGTAATGTAAATGAGTTTGAAGAAAATATTTTAAATAAAATGAAAATGTGCACACCGAATTAAGATAACATAATTGAAGTAACACACTCTGAATTGAAATTGCACACTCTGAATTGAAATTGCAAGAAAGGAAATAACACACACTGAATGGAGATTGTGGTAAAGGAAATAAGTAATTACATTCAAATCGTAACTTATCGAAACCATGAGCATGTATAAACGTAAAATCCTCCAATCACCTTGGGCGAGTGGGCCCTTTCTCTTCCTTGAGATGGATGTAACCTCAACACCACAAGGTATTCATAACAACATCTAATATATTGATTCAGAACACTTCCAAAACATACTTAAGACATAATTGGAAAATATATACTAACTATTATAAATTATACTGTTGATTACTAATATCAACTAACTACCAAATTGTTCTTCAAGAAGATGTCTTTATAGACATATTCGGTTACACATCATGCCAAAATTATAGGCATTGATTTCTTCCACTAACAACCATATTAAATCTCATTAAATCCTACATAACTACTAAAAACAATATCCATGTTTATAGGTTGTCTGTGGAAAAAGTCCTCCATGACTACATGATGGCTACAGACTCAGACTCCTTGATTACAATTCCTAGCATTGGCAACAAATGTCCACTATTATCTTGCATATGTCACCACATTTCACTCACAGAGGTGATTAGTGGGAATTTATATGGTCAACAAGTTGCATGAAACAAGAACAAGAGAAATGCATTGAACTTCTATATAAAGCATCCTCATACACTAATTAATCATGTTTAATGACAAAGAAATAACCACATAGATGATATAAATAAGTCAAATAATGCACTCATCATTTTGATTCAATAAACAACATATTAATTTTTTATTTGATTTGTACCACCAATATACACATACACATTCACTTTTTATTTAGTTGTGAATGCAGAATTTCTAAGGATTTTTACATGAAACAATGGTGTTTAGCATTGTACCTCTTACCAATCCCACCGAGACCTGTGGGAATCTACTTTCCTAATTTTACACACTACAGTGTTATTTTTCCAAAGTATTTACTACTTCCTATTATTACTAGCACACTATGTCACATTGATATATACACACTTTGACATTCTCTTTATCATTATAACATTTTATGGGATGCTTCATGTGCATCATTTTCTTTGTAAGAACTATTTTCCACCATGGTTTTATGATAATTTTATTCCTGCTATTTTCCATTGTATGTTATTGTTTATGGGCTATGCCCTTTGCCTTATGTGCACATTGTATTTTTGGCTAATTCATCCCTGATTGTCTTGTGACATTGTGAGCGTTGTCCCATGTATGAAGCCCAATTTTTATGGTCTATCTTGTGTAATTGCTTGTTCCACTGATTCTCTATGACATGTTTTCTTTTTTTTACTAACACATTGATCTAGCTACTTTTTTACATGTGCCTTGGTTCCCACCAAACATGTTCCCTTCCCCGAAAGGTACACAGCTTTGGATCCACATCTAGTCCTCTCTTTGGGCCACATTATCCTAAGTGACATCTCATGCACCCCAAACAAGGGGGCATAGATTGGGTGAATAAATCACCCCATATGGGATAGTAGAGCTACAACAAAGTACAATTCAACAAAGAAACATAATAGAGTTATACTCATAGAACGGCCCGGAGTAATTTTAATTGGGTCCTTAGTTTAACATAGACACTAGTACCCAACTATAGACACTAACGTCCTGGGTGCTCAGCACCTTCCTTGGGAACCTATGACTAGGGGAATTTACATTCACTTTATCATGTCAGTACAATCTATTGTAGTTTTCACAGTACAGGCATAGTCCTCCAACAATCGAATACATTATATCTTTGGTTTCTACTTGGATCGAACACGTAACAACATAGAATTAAACATAGATCATGGTGGTGCACTTCAACTTATAGAAATTAATATTTTATTTATTAAATCACAGTCATTTAATCATCAAACCAATGGACGTAAAATTTCAATAATGTCAGTGTTGTATGCATAGTTACAAAGTATTTAGGAGGTATGAAAAGAAATAATTGTCACTACAATGTTTGACATAACAATGCTTAAAAGTAGATAAAAATTAGAACTCGAAAGCAAATGGTTCTTAACATTATAACTAAATCAAATCTTGTAAATTTAGAATGTAGATAAAGGAGATAATTTTTTCCTAGTCTACTCATGTGATAAAATAGAGCAATAAAACTATCGAGGGGTTTAGTAGACCACAAGTGGGCCCTGCCTTGGGTGTTAATCCCTCCTAAGGCTTGTAACTAAAACCTACTAAACATAACTTAGATCTTTATTGAATTGGCATGAATATTACATCTAGGAACAAAATTACCTTTGTATTTGTGTATCTTATATTTTCTAATTCCTCTCTAGATCCATTATACATTCTAGATAGATTTCCATCATTAACCCTTTTCTTTTATACTTCTCAATTACAGAAAGACGTGAGAAGAAGATTTCAACTAGGAGTTCAAACAGAACTAAGTAAAATATCTTTGATAGAACAATTGGAAGATTTCAAACACAACAACAAGAGATTCAATGTATACAATAGAATTAATAACAAGTGTTTAGTTAATCTCCAGTTAATTGACCAATTCCTTTTGTCACATGTAAACTTGATCAATCAACTTAATCAATTAGTTATTTGCAATGAATAATTAGAGCCATGATTGAAGTTCTCCTGTTCTTAATGTTCCATTTTTAACTGCTCCTTCAATGACACATATACTTGAGTGTATCTCTTCATGTTCCAAGAGATCTTCATAACATGGCTTCTTTGTTGTAGGTGATCCTCTTTGGTTGTGGATGAGTTGTTGCGAACAAGTACTTAGCTATATGTGATTCCCTTTAGCTACTGAGATGGGTTGTTGCAGATAAGTCCTATTTTTCATATAACAAGTTACTCACAAACAAGAGTGACATCACACAAAACATCATTCAAACAACTTATTGAAATCAAGAGAATAAATGCACACACAAAATACCACAAAATAAAGATAACTAGCCATAACTATATTAATCAGTATTTATGCCATAAGTTCAAGTTGTGATGATAATGTTCAACAATATAACTGGGAAATACAAGGACATGTATTCAATGGCTTACAAAAATTTAAAGGATGAGTTTTTTAAGAAGGGATTTTCACAACTCATCACACCCCTAGGATTAATTTCTTAAATATTGAATCTATAAACTTATAACTTTTCGTATATTTACAAACCACAAAAATTCTATTTTTCTACTTTCAACTTTGAAAATGAAATATTTTGAAGTTAGTTAAAAGTTCTTTGTGCTTAGAATTATTTGCAGTGAAGGGAAAGAAATTAAACCAACAAGACAACCAGATTTTTATCCTAGAAACCCCCAGTTTGAGGGAAAACCAGTCGGGAAGGGAAATTTCTCTTTCTTCCCACTTGTATGTATTGGCCAATTCAAAAGATACAAATTACAATAAGATGAAGGAAAGTAAATAATGTAAACACTTCCCCTCTATACTTGTTTGCTTTGTTCTCACACTCCTTGCTCCTACAATTCAACTCCAACACTAAATTCTTCTTTCTTACTTCTCTCATGAATTCGATGATCCATTCCACTTACTCCCCTTGTATTTATAGTTGTTCTCATGTCCTCCTATGCACTAGAGGATGAGAAAGGTCACTGAGGAGGAGACACAGTTCAAACGCTTCCAATCCATGATTTTTCATGGATTTATTTTATTTTTCACCCAAAAGTTACAGGACTTTAAGTGTCAGATATACCAAAGAGTTACGCAAATGTCAAGGTTGTTACGTAACAACCGCTTTGTGCAGGGGTGGTTACATAACTTTTTGGGTGGTTACACAACCACCTCTTCATGAGGGGAGTTTTTATAACTTTACAATCTGCTCTACATTTTGCTAACGTTTCCTTATAGTATTGATTACTTTGATGAATTAGAGTCTTCTTAGATCCTTATGGATCACACCTCCCGATGAGGAGGTTTCGGTCCCAAAAATATTAGTGGGGGAGTAGATGAGGAAAAATTTCCCTCACTTACTCCTTTTAGTACCATCGGTACTACCTTGGTGTCATCCCTTTTATTCTAACCTACCAAGACTCCTATGGACCTCTCCTTGTCTCTTTAATCTTCTACTATGGCACTACGTCCCTCCTCCAACTTGCCTCATGAATCCAAGATGCAATCTTATATGGAAGGTAGAAACCGACATCCTTCATCTTCACCAATCATGGATGGCTCATATAGGTGTAAGTTCTCATAATTTACTATTGAGTACATTTGCATTAATGGTGGAAAATAAATCGTGAAGGCATTTTCTCCAACCTCGCCCAATATATCGAATGGTCCATATCGTAGTGGCTTGATTTTCCTTGCTTGGCCTTCTAGTCTCTCCTTTCACAACTAAAGCCAAAATATATCTCCAACATGAAGTTTTTGTTCTCTCCTATGATGATCATGTCAAGCCTTATACTTGGCTTGATATTTTTCCAATTATTCTTTCACCTTGAGATAGATTTTTGAATCCTCTCAATGAATTTCCTCTAGTCACCTATGAATCACGTATCTCCCTTCCTCTTGTTTCCCAACTGTTATGTCCATTGGATTCATAGGTATATATCCCAAGAATGTTTCTAAAGGTGACTATAGGCTATATATCCACTATGAATCATGTATAGTGGATGTTTTTATATGCCCGGTCAGTAAGAAAGTTGAATATAGGTTAAGGAATCATCCCAAGCCCGTGGATATTTTCTATTATACCCTCGGATAAAATGCACCAAATTCATGTTCACTACCTCATTTTTTCCATCTATCCGTGGATGGGAGTTTTTCACACGGAATGTTTCAACTTTTGGGAATAGAGTTACTTCTATCCTTTCATTCCTTTTAGAAACAAATAAGGGTTAGGGCTAGGAGGAATACCCGTTGAATGTCGAGAGGGTGAGGCTTGCGCGTACCGTAGAGAGAGATCAGGTTGATTGCGAAGAACTCCTTTTTGTCTTGGAAGGACTACCTGCAAATAAGAATACAAGACCACCCGATTTTGATTAGACAATAAATGAGGGAACCGCCTGGGCCCGTGAAATATAAAACTTCCTTTCGAAGGTGGTGGTTCCCCGCTAATATGAATTAACACAAACGCATCAGAAATAACAATTTAAATATCTCGTTAAAACAAATCAATTTATTTTCTTTGGTAGTAGATCTAGGAATAAACTTATGACGGCTGTGACTCAAAAGTTTAAGAAATGTTATTAAAGAGGACATACAAGATACTACTTACTGGTTATTGACGAGAATGCAGGTCCAAGAACTGTGATGACAAAGGCAGAACTCAGGTAGGATGACCTGACAATCAGAAGATGAGATATCTTCCCTCCCGATGATCAGATGAGTGTCACAGGGCTCTAGTTATTCAGTTGCAGTCTTGGGCTTGATGTCCTTCTCTGCAAACTCTTCTTGTTTCTTCACTTGTCTCTACTCGGCCAAGTAAAATCCATATTTTTTGATCACTTCGATGATCCCGATTAATCAAAAATCCTTCTTTTGCTTTTCGGTTAGGGAGCTCATTTGGCAGGGAACCGATGGCGGTTACATAACCAACGGGTCGAGTAGGAACCAGTATCGGCCAAAGTCAAAGTGGGCTATTTTTAGTAAAATAGCCAACTTTCCCTCCTTTTCTCCCGAGGGATTAGTTGCGGGCTTGGTCAAGTAACTACAAGGTCGGTTTTGGGTGCGAGTAAGGAGGCATTAGTCATGGGTGTGGATGTAGACCAAGTTATAGGTCTTAATTAGGTTAGTTTAGGGTTAGGACTAAGTCATGATGAGGTGGCAAAATGAGGTGGCAGGTAAGGCGACGTGGATTTATTAATTATAAGGTAATTAATAAATAATTGTGTAAGGTTTAGGTGATGAGGTTAGGTTGCGAAATGAGATGCGAGTCACAGGGGGTCATAAGACACAAATTTGGTGTCTACATTAGCCCCTTATTGTCGTGGTAGTTTGTTTTGTAAAGTCGCACTGACAATAATATGAAGTGGTTTCCCCGTTAAGGGTATAGGTAATCCCCTCAAATCTATCACTGATTGAGATAGCGTGAAATCGGGGATAGGGTTGATAAAGGGTAAATGGTGTGGAGAGGATGGTGAGATGGTGGGGTAAGTCCAAAGAAGTAGACGCACGTTGAAATGCAAGAGAGTGCAACTAGGGTACATGATTTGAAGAGAAAACCAAAGAATTCATAGGCAAAGGTCGATAGTTTATCCAAACAAGGGTGATATAATCTTGGTATCCAAGGCATAGGAAGTAGCTCTAGGGTATATAACGGTAAGGCACAGGAACGTTTGGGCATGTTCGGCAAAGATTTAAATGGTTGGTTTGGTTGAGATAAACGTCATGGTCTAGGTCTAGGCAGAGTTGGTCGACCGATCAAGTCAAGGACCCTAATCAAAGCTAAAAACACAAACAGTGAGCTAAATTGAACAAAAAGCTACATGATGGGTGGATAAAATTATATTTTGTTGATGTTGGGCGAGGTATTTAATTGTTGCGGCCTTGGGTCGGGCCAAATGGTTGGTTGCGGCCTTGGGTCGGGCCAAATGGAGTTAACAAAGGGTTTTCAAAGAAAGGTGGATATAAAGCGATGTTGTGAGAAAGGGCGATTAGTAAATAAGGGTAGAAATTGGGGAAGAGTTGGGAATAAACCAAAGTTGTCGATTGTCTATGACCGATATCGGTTAGGTGACTCGATACCGGTTCGTTAGGGTAGAATAAAACCGATATGGTTATAGGTGAAAAACCTATAAAAAGAAAAATACGCCTATCATTCTTACATTGTCAATTTGAAAACCAATTTGAGTGGTCTCGAGGTGGAGTGTTGAAATTGGAGCATTTTTCGGTTGAGGTGGCGCTATTTGAGTGGAGAAGTGAGTGGTTAGTGGGCCCGAGTGAGTAGGAGGCAGCAGTTGATTGGTGAAGGACCCAAGAGAGGAGAGTTAGAGCCACATGCATGCCCAGAGGGAGGAGCAGGAGGCGCTTGGACCACTGGACCACCACCACGATGTGTCGTCATACCGGTAGGTTCGAAACCCTTCATTGTGTGAATTTGATTGTGTTAAGTTGTATTTGGGTTTTGGGTAGGAATGTAAGGTTTTTAGAAAATAATTAATAAATGGAAATTATTTGAAAAAAGGAGAGGGTAGATAGGTGAAATAGGCCAAGGTGGCGTAAGGTGGGTAGGTTTTTAGGGTGTTTGGGTGCGTATATAGGAGAAATAGGAAAAAAATGCATTGGGTGGTGGCGCGTCGGGTTCAGTTTCGGGTATTTTCCGGTGGACGATGCGGTCACTAAGCGACCGACATCGGTCCGAAGTTTTAAGCCAGCAGTGGGGTTTCAGGTGACCGATGTCACGAACGTTGACCGTCGTCGGTGGAGAGGGGGCGGTGTCGGTTATGGGTGACCGTGCACCGGTTCATAGTCAAGATTGTCTATTTTGGTGCGTGGTTTTGTTGTGGTTTTGGATGTTAAGTTCTTGTTGGGGTTGGCGTGTTATGTTGTTTGTTGTTATTTATGATTGGGTCTTATGTTTTGGGCGTGAAGAGGCAGGGGATATTGAGAAGATAGGTGGGTGGAGGTGTGTGTTATAGAGTCGGGGTGTGGTCGGGGGGATAAAAAAGGGGGTATAGAGGGTTAAAGTAGTTGTTGTGATAAAGAGTAGGGCTAATGCAGTTAGGTGGTTTTGCAGGCACGTCAGCAGCTGACGATGCGGGATAGGATGCCCTCTTTGTTGAGACGGATGCGCCACATGTGTCCGCAGCAGCAAAAGATGGGGCATTATGCGCGAGGTGGGACTCGGCAGAGTCTAGCGAGCAGACAGGCGATCGATAGGGATCACAGTTTGATGGTCGCCTCATCGAGAGATGGGATCCGCGACCAATGTGTTCCATCTCCGACTGGAGAGATGACCATTGCATTGGAGGATGTGTATCGCATCCTTAGATTACCAATTGATGGAGAGGTAGTCTTCCGTGTGGATGCAGCAGATCATGGACAGCATCTTACATGTATTTGGTGATGCAGCCACGCTATTGACCTATCACAACATGTGAGCATCGTGTATGGGGATATGTACCGTGCCCACCGACATGAGACACGGCTTGCCGTGTTGATGATGATCGGCATCACATGCTTCGCCCTCCCGCACTCGAGAGGGAGGCCGCTTTCACCGGGCGTTGATGGGGGTGTTACACGAGATGGTCGAGGAGCATACATGTTATGCTGGGTACCAAGATACCGGTGTAGTTATACCGAGAGTCTGTGGGGCTATCGCCGGATGAGGTGATTCGGGGATTTTCTACGTTTTTGTTACACTGCATTGGGCATATGAGCATATCATATGCATTAGACCAAAGAGGCTGCCCTGTGCAGCCTGTGTCCACAGTGATCTGCGATATGGCTTTGAGAGATGGTTGGGGGTCGTGGGCCAGCCACAGTAGTTCTCACCAAACGAGATATAGCATATTACCGGCATGTATTAGAGGGGTTGTGGCGTTAGATATTGTATGGAGACCTTATAGAGGTCATCACCCCTCCCCCGGAGGAGCCCGATCACGGCCATGCGGTGGATCCAAGATACATTTTGGATAGCGGGACGAGGCTAGGGGGAGCATGAGCGGATTCCCTGGAGAGAGGGTACGCCAAGTAGATGGGGCTATGACAGATGAGCCACCTCCCTTCCCCTCGCATCGAGGGATGATGTAGAGGCCCCACCGCCCGCACCATAGCCCGTGGACCCAAATTGGGTAGCCGAGAGGCCTCGCATATGATACCGTGGATGACGCCGCCGCACGGGAGCATTTTGGTATGGTGGGTAGGAGAGAGAGATGCAAGGAGAGCACAACCCGCATGTGCCAAAGGACTTGGCGGCGGTGATAAGCAGAGAGGACTAGCTCTGCCGGGGCCGTGCATATTATTACGAAGGCTTGTCACTGCTTCGCACAGCACGTATAGGTGTCTTACAAGGGCTAGCTGCAGTTTAGGCACCACCAAAGTGGCACCAAAGACAACCACAGTATAGGTACCACCACACCCACAGCACCACTAGCGGCACCAAAGACACGTGCACAGGGGGTACCTGGTAGGACATGGGCCATTGTTATTGGGGAGTCGGGGACCAGCCCCAAAGTATGGTGGCACGGGACCGTTATATGGAGGCGAGAGCGGAGGGATCCCGGCTACGGAGGAGATAGATTTTTGTTTTTGTACATTTGATATGGGCACCGAGCTCGTAAACCGGTTATGTTTATAGAGGCTGCGTGCCTACATACGATGTATTCATTCATTTATTCATTTATTGTATACTCTCGCGAGCCGAGTACAAAGTTGTCAGATTGATACCGGCCTGCGAGCCGAGTATGTTTTTGATATGAGAGACCGGCTGCGAGCCGAGTCGAGATTATTGATAGTTATTGCGGCCTCGCGCGTGCGGCGTTGTTATATTATGAGATCACAGAGGCCCTATGCAGGCACATAAGTGTTTTAGTGATGGTTTGTGATATTTAATGTACGATGAGTGGATCCACATGGTTTATATATTGATGGTGTTGATGTATTTTGTTGATGAGATGTATGTATATATAAATGATGAGTTTAATTGACATGTTGTGTTATGAAATGTTGTATGTGTTTTGTCATTAGTTTTTAAAATTGAATGTATGTAGGCTTGAGTTGGATCCAAATGGTGTATAGATTGATGGTTTTTGATATCGTTTGTTGATGGCTTGTTTGTTTTTGTAATATAGATAGATGATGTTGATGAAATTGTAATGAGATGTGGATTTGATGAAAAATTATAGATAATGGTGTTGTTATGCAGGAAAAAGGGATGGGCGCCACAAAAATTAGGTAGAAAATAAAGAAAAGAACTATGTAAAAAAGGTATGTATGTGACCGATATCGGTTATATAACCGATGTCGGTAGACAATAGACCGATATCGGTTAGCTAACCGATACCGGTTATTCAAATATGAGCTTTTCTAAAAATAGAAAAGCTTGGGTGGCAACTTAAGTTCTTATTTTGAGAGCCATGCAAGAAGTTAAATACACGAATGCGACGCTATTTGATGACTGAGACAGGTAATTGCATGAGAGAATTGAGTGATAAGGAGGAAAGAGACAGGGAAAGTGAATGTGTGAGATTCGTAAAGCGTAAAGGCCAATTTGAAAAGGGTGGTGAACATGGCGTAACGAGGAGAAGCATCCAAAGCGGCAGGACGAGAGGGAAGACAGCCAGGTCCACCTCAAGCGCTGCAGCCCAAGAGGTAAACATTTTGGTTGTAATTTGATTCTTGCATGTTTTGTGAATAGGATGAGGGAGATTAAGTAGCTAAAGATGAGAAAGAAAAGGTGATAGGAAATGAATCGGGATAGGGTGAATGTAATGGGGTAGGTAAGTCGGGGGTTTGTATGTTTGTATGTACAGAGAGGGATAAACGATCAAATGATGTCATAGGTGGTGTTTTTAGCGGTGGTGTGTAAAGTTGATGTTGATCGATATCGGCTTAAGATAACCGGTATCGGTTATGGAACCGATACCGATCATCTAAAACCGATGTTTCATCGTAGGAATTTCTAGAATGTGAGAAAACCCTTGGGGATTTTATTTATTGAATGGTTGTATGTCGCTTTGATGTGCGCAGCGGAGGCGGTGGTTGTGGATGAACGACATCGCGCGTTGTTGTTGTCACTTAATCCGAGTGGACGTAACACCGCACCTGAATGGGCATTGATAAATCGGTTGGGGTTAAGTGGAATCCGTTATTATTCACAAATCGCACGTAACCATGCTATGTTGCAGGTGTTGATTGAGAGATGGAATCCAGAAAGGAATACCTTCTATCTGCCAACAAGGGAGATGACAGTGACATGGAAGATGTGTTTCGTATTTTGAGACTCCCAATTACAGAAAACCAAGATATCAGCATTACCTAGTGCGGCACGGGGAGCGATAACAATAGTATTTGGTCCATACGCACGAGATTTGACACAGCGAGGTTTGACATTCACGTATGGTATAATGTATGCAGCACACCCTGAGGAGACAAGGTTAGCAGTGATATTAATGATAGCGGTAGGGTATTATGCGTTGCCGAGGGCGGATGGGGGAAGATTTCCAAAAGCATTGATGTGTGTTATTTGGGAGATGATAGAAAGGAATGTGACTTTTGCATGGGCACCTGCATATTTGGCGGAGCTATACAGGGGTTTATGGGCTTGTAGACAAAATCACAGGACGACACTGGATTGTTCATTTTTATTACATTGTTGGGCTTATGAGCACATTATTTGTGTGCGACCAATAGGCCGACACATCCAGTTAGGAGAGACAGGAGTGCAGAGGTTGGGATTCAGATGATGGGTCCAGATAGAACAAGAGGCAAGATCCGTGCCGTGACAGTAACTCTTGAGTATTATAGGCGGGGATGGGAGATGGTGACGATTGCAGATATCTGTTGGAGGCCTTACTGGAACTATATGGTAAAGCAGAATATAGCGAGGAGTTGGTTGTAGAGCGATTGAGGTGGATTCATGGGCACAGCCGAGTGAGTATGAGAGAATTCCTCTAGATCGCAGGGCGACAATTTGGATTTGTGCAGGATATACCCCTGGCTTATAGACCATATATGAGGATCGACGCCGAGGCAGCATTCTCACCTCCCCGGCCAACACCTCCAGAAGGGCCAGAGGAGATAGCAGCCGATCGTAGGGTAATGGATGCAGGAACGACAGAGGCCTATAGATTATGGTGGGTAACAGAACTACGAGGTGTACGTGATCGTCCTGACATAGCTGTGATTATAGCGGAGAAAGATCGTCTGCAGAGTTTAGTTCATCAGCTCCAAACGCAGGTGAATGAGACAAGAGGATTGTTAGTGGTTGCGGAGGGACTAGAGGTGAGATACCTCCATGCGAGGGAGCGTATTCACATGTTACAGGAGAGATTGGCAGATCAGTGGGCGGTACCAATAGCCGTGGTACCTTTGAGGATGGAGAGGCCTGGTGAGAGGCGTCGACGATCACGATCATCACCTGGTTCGGGATGAGGCGTGAGGGTCTAAGTAAATGTTATCGAGGTATAAGAATAAATAAGGATGCCAACTGCGTGTCGATGATAGAGAAGATGTATTTGTTTAACATCTAAAAAACTGAATATGTATGTTGATTTGAGTTATGATAATAATAAGAATGTTTATGTTTTGAATTTTGTGTGTGTTTTTTTAAAAAGGATAAAGAGGAATGTGATTAAATAGAAATACACAAAAATATTTATATTTACCACACATGATAGGTTATGGTAGGGGATGGTCGAGCTAACCTTGGGAGACCCCATGTCTCCGAAGTGCTGCCTACATAGCCCATTACACAAAGCAAGGAGGGGCCTCAGACCGATGTAGTTCTCCCTTAGGACCAGGGAGAGGTGAATTCAGGCAATTTAGGTATGGTTAGGCAATTTGTTGGTTGGTAAAAATATTGATATTGATATTGGTAGGGTAATGTTGTTGGTGTTGGTAATGAATTGGTGATTTTGGAATAGGTATAAGTGACGCGAAAGTTAGCCTACCCAAGTGGTAAGGAACCATGTCCTGATTAAGATCAACACATAATCCTAGATTCGAGTCAAAGAGGAAAGAGTGCTCCGTAGGTGAAAAGAGCTAAAAAACCACATAATAACATAGAATGAGCTTAAACCCCTAGGTACCGTGCATAGACGAGAAGTCAATAGGTGAAAAGAGTTGTATGATCACAATATATCGGGTGTACGTCATGTCCCTGAGTTAAACAAATGGTGAGTGAGGTGGATGGTATAGCTGAGGTATGGAGAACTTGTTATAAAGTGAGTGTTCGGCGAAAGCAATTTAACCTAAATAGACAAGTCCATGACTCAAAAGTTCTTTTGAATGTGGCTTTATTTTACTGAATATAGACTGATCGATGTGGGAAGTCTACAAGGGATATTGATTGTATTATTCTTAAGGTCTTCACTGAAGTGATCAATGCGAGAAGCTTCGATAAAGGCCGTGTGTATAGTTGTCCTTCAAGGAGCGATCTATTTATAGTAAGATGTGGTTTTAGTGCATAGCCATTGTCCTTCGGGGAGCATTCTATATATAATTTAGAGAGCCAGATGTCCTTTTGGAGTAAAGCATCTAGTTTGGTAGGAAGTTTGACTCAAGAAAATCCCATAAGAATGTGTTATTTTAATACTTTGAAGTCATGGACTAGACTAAAAGGGGAAGGCATCGTTAAGGGGAGGTGAGAAGCAAACTATGTGAGCTTGATTTTATTTTGAGATGTAGGAAACAAAGTGTATGTGGTGGTAAGTGAGCTCAAGGGACGAGCGGTAGGTAGATAAGAAGTGATATAACACTAAATTCAACAGTAGAAAGGTCGAAGATGCAAGGCATTATGGGTTCAGCTCAGTTTACCATTAGCGAAGCTAAATGGTAAGTGCCGATCCATAAGTGTGAGTGATTATGTAAGGCCCAATCCAATTGGGAGCAAATTTTCCAAGTTTTCTCTTTTCTAGTTTGGTTACATGTTGATTCTCTTTGAGGACAAGATCACCAACCTTAAAGGTATGCTCATGAAGTCGCTTATCGTAAGCACGCTTGATACATTTTGATAGATTTGAAGGTGATCAAGAGTTGTAAGACGACGCTCGTCAAGAAGCTCCGGTGGGCTAACCGCCGTGGCGGAAATCATCGTTCCGAGAATATCTGAAGAGATATTCGAGGGAGGGTATTTGTATTTCGAGAGGCAAGACAGCCTCAGTACCATATACCAAAGAAAAAGGTGTGGCATTAGTGGAGGAACGAATGCTAGTAAGATAAGCCCAAAGGCAAAAGGGATGTGATCATGCCAATTTCTTCCGACTCATTAACGACTTTCATGAGGATTTTGGTCGTGGGTTTTATTAGAAGATTCGGCTTGTCCATTCGCTTTTGGATAGTAGGGTGATGAGAAGCAAAGTTTGATACCAAAGTTTTCACAAAGGTCTTGCAACAAATTATTTTTGAAAGATTTTCCATTATCATTATCAAGCGATGAGGAACACCAAAACAGCAGCAGATAATGTGGTGGTTAATGAACTCTAATATTTTTATTTTTAGTTGAAATGAGTGGAATAGCCTCCACCCATTTTGTGTAATATTCGGTTGCTTTGTGATTATCCATCGGTAATGTTGTGAAGAGGGCTGATGAATCTCACTAATAAGGTCTAAACCCCATTGTGAGAAAGGCCAAAGATCTCATGCGCTTTGTAGCGGATGGCTAGGAGTATGTTGAAGGTTGGCATGTTGTTGACACATGACACAACGCTTAACATATTCGTAGCGATCGTTATGAGAGTAGGCAATAATAACCTAGGCGAAGGATTCATTTGGCCATAGCAATGCCACTAAAATGTCCACCACAAATACCGTCATGGACTGTTGGATGGTATAGGTGATCTCGCGCCGGCGGTTAGACATCGAAGGAGGATGCCATCAAAGCCACGTTTATAAAGGAGTCCCCCCATGACGACATAATGAGAAACACGTTTAAGAAAAGCGTGTTTGCGGTACTAGTAAGGTCAGGTGGGAGAACGGAGGTTGTTAGGTAGTCATGAAATTGGTGATACCAGGTATCCTGCGAATTAGCAGACACATTATTGATCATACAAACAACCGGGGCTAAGTAAGATGGGGCAAAGAGTTGTTGGACCAAGACAAAAATGTCAGAGTCCGTTGATGAAGTTGGAATTTGCGAGGCTAAGCAAGCCATAGTATCCGTAAATTTGTTAGTGGAGCGGGGAATGGTTTGGATAGAATAATGAGTAAATAAGGTTAGAAGTGAATCCACATAATGTTTGTACTTTTGAAGTTCCTCATTTTTACATTGGTAGATGCCCATAACTTGATTGAATACCAATTGAGAGTCGCCGAAAATATTGATAGATTTGACACCTAAGTGTAATGCAACTGGAGACCCAAAACAAGGGCCTCGTATTCCGTTGTATTATTAGTGCGGGAAATCGAGTCGAAATGAAAGAGACATAGGCTCAGCGTCGAGAGGAATGATAACAACGCCAACTCTCGCTTGCTACCGGCATTTGGATCCATCGAAGAAGAGGGTCATTGGATACGACTCCTCCCTGAGGGAAAGAGTAGCGATGAGTTCGTTGGGAAATTAAAATTAGTAAATTACGCCCTAGGTACAGGGGCTTCCACGAGTTGATCGGAAATGGTTTATCCTTTGATTGACTTTTGGTGTATAAATTCAAGGTCGAGGTCAGCAAGGAGCATAAGCCATCGGGTGATGCATTGGTTTAGATGAGGTTTGACATACATATAATGGATGGGGTCTGTGTTGGTGATGACGAAAGTTTTGTGATTCAGGAGGTAGTGTCGGAGTTTGGTGGCCACGAATGATAAGGCTAGGCACAACTTTTCTACATGTGTATACCTAGTCTCATAGTCCACCAAAGTACAACTTATATAATAAAAGATTGTTCTCGATTCTCGGAGTCACGATGCGTTAAGCATGGCCCCTACAACTGGCGTGGTCGGTGGCGGAAAGGTAAAGGTAGAAAGGGTGATCGTCCTGAGGTGGGATAAGCACGGGTGGCTGCAAGAGATAAGCTTTGAGAGCCTCAAAGGCTTGGTGGCACTCTTCGCTCCATTGAAAGGCAATATCCTTTTTAAGGAGGTGATGGAAAGGTTGACATCGATCCGAGAGTTGGGAGATGAAATGCCGGATAGATTGGAGCTTACCTTGTAAACTACGTAATTGTTTGAGGTTAGTAGGTGGGGGCATTTCTAGGATAGCTTTGACTTTAGATGGGTCGACCTCAATGCCACGCAAAGAGATGATAAAACCAAGAATTTTTCCGAGAGGACACCAAAGACACATTTCTTTGGTTGAAGACGGACAAAATATTGTATCAAAGCGATCAAAAATAATGGTTAAAACATCGAGATGTTCTCTGCGATGTTTAGATTTGCCAAGAAGATGATCGGCGTAATCCTCAAGAATAGTGTGCATAATGTCATGAAAAATGTAGGTCATAGCCCGCTGATAGGTCGCACCAGCATTCTTAAGGCCAAATGGCATAACACGATAACAGAAGGTTCCCCAAGGAGTTATGAAGGCAATTTTATGTTGATCGGCAGGGGCAACCAAAATTTGGTTGTATCCTGAAAAGCCATCCATGAGAGAGAGCATCTCATGGCCCGCAGTGAGATCAACAAGTTGATCAATACTTGGGAGGGGGAAGTCATCCTTGGGGCAAGTGAGGTTAAGATCTCAGAAATCTGTGCATATCCGAAGTCCCCCCGTCACTTTAGTGACAGGTACGATGTTAGAAATCCATTGAGGATAGTCAATAGGCAGGATGAAGGAAGCGAAAGGCATCGTTAAAGCTCTTCTTTGACTAAGAGGGCAATGCATGGATGCATTTTCTCGATTCATTTAATTGGCTTGGAATCGGGTTTCAGGGTAATGTTATGGACAGCAATGTCAGGATCAATTCCTGGCATGTCAGCGTAGGACCAAGCGAAAGCTTGGTTGCGAGTACGGAGAAAGGTAGTAAAGGTGACTTGTTCTGATGCGTTAAGGGATTGTCTGATCTTCACAATGTGAGGATCCTCCTCTGTGTGGATGTTTATTTCTATAGTTGACTCGTTCAACATGGTTTGAGTTTCAGATGGTAAGGCGCGTTGAATATAATAGTCATCCGCGCCAAGATAAGAGAGGATGGAGTCATCATCCTAGCACTCAACAACATTAATTGAAGGCGAGTCCTCTTCAATCATGTCTGGATATAGAAGGGGGATAGAAGAGGGGTCCTCATTATCGCGTTGATAAGTGAGAGGACCTAGGAAGATAGCATTTATGAAAAAAAAAAGTTAGGAGGGATAGATTCAGGATCTATCAACTCTATGGGTGACGATGGTAAAATGGGTGACGATGGTTCGGTAGGGGTGATGTCGTCATCTTCTTGGAGAAAACTGACACGAGGTTCCTTCGGTGTAAGTGTTCCAGAAATCTGAGACCACTACGATCATTGTGCTTGCGTGTAGTTATGGGAATGATTGTATGTCGGCCTTGTTCATAAAGACCAAAACCAAAGCCTTTCCAAGCACAGCGAGTCAAGAAGGTGAGGGCGAAACAACGATTTGTTAGGTATTGAAAATTGGATTGGAAAGGAACCACACCAAGAGGAGGTTCAGGGGTAACGGAAGATGCGTCGACACCCCCATATGTTAGGTTGGTGGTGGGAAATGAGGTGGTGCGTAGGGATTACTTCCCCGCCCGACGGTCATAGGTAGGATGTGCATGTAATCGTCAGTACACTCCCGTGGGGTATGGAAAGAACTAACATTATATAAGCGATACTCCCCAGCGTAAGGCGTTGAAAAATATCTACTAAGGGTCCGAGGTGGGATGTTGGGCTGCGGGAAAGGAAGTGGTTTGTGCGATAGCGGTTTCATTAGTTGAAGGTGTAGGTGTTGTTGAAGTGAATGGTAGAGGTGTGGTTGAAGTGGATGGTTGGGTTGGATGAATGGGTGTCTTGACTGGTCCAAGCACATCATTAGGGTGATATAACATATTACAAGTTTTGAAAGGGGAGGATCATCTTTTATAGTGTAGGACTTCCCTCGTACTCAAATTTTATGCATCTATGTAAAGTTGAGGAACGCATCCCATAGCCGGATCCAAGGGTGGCCTAATAACATATTGTATTGGAACTATCCCTTAAGGACATAGAATAGTTCGGGTAAAGTACGTGGTCCTACATGAATGTTAAGGATCACGGTGCCTAAGGTAGAGGTAATAGCATCATTGAATGACCGCAACATGATGGGGTTGGCACACATGTAGCTAGAAGGGATATTCATTTGTTGGAAGGCTTTTGAAGAGATGATGTTTAGGCTAGTGCCCCCGTCAATCATAACACGACATACCCGAATGTCCCGGACGTAAGCTGAGATGAAAAGAGCAGGGTCAGGATCTTCTGCACCAAAGTCAACAATTTCGTCTTCAGAGAAACCGACAGCAAAGAACATTGTATGGCTGCAGACGAAGTGGTTGGGCGGTAGGTTGTTTGGTGAGGGAAGTAACGTGATTGGGTATTAGAATGGAGGTAATAGGCAGGGTTTCATTAGGTAAGACCTCAATCCCTTGAAGGATTTCAATGAGAGCTTATCGATGAGATTCAGAAGTCTGAATGAGATCATACAAGTGTCATTTTACAGGTGATTGGTGAAGCTGTTTGATCATGGCTCGGTGGGAAACTCCATTAGAGACGGGGTAAGCGGGTCCACGAATAACCACTTTAGGTGGTAGTGCGATCGGGATGGTGGACAGAGAAAGAGAGGAAGCAGTGTGCTTTCTTTCTCTTTTCATTATTTTTATGTCCTCAAGTAGCAGCAGTAATCATGTTGATCTCATGAACATGAGAGGAGGAATATGGTTGGGATAAATCATGGTCTTCGAGAGGTGGGGTTGTAATAATGATTGATATTAGTGAGGCGGGGGACAGTGGTATAGGAGAGGGAATGAAGCTAAAGGTCTCTCCCTTCGGAAGTTGTCTTTCTTAACCTTTCTATATGAGAGAGTTGACTGAAAAAGGATGGCTTTTAAAGCTTTGCATCCCTCTACATCATGTCTTGGTGTGCGGTGGTAAGCGCAGATTTTAGACTCATCATAACCTATAGGTCGAGGTTTAGACGGGTCATAAGGTCTAAGTGGGGGTAGGGAAATGGTCGCATTCTCCACCAACATAGCAAGGATTTTGGCGTAAGATCCTTTGAGTGGGTCAAAATCGGAGGAAGATGAGGGTATTGATTGGGTGGGTTTTGGTAATGTTTGGGTATGGTTGGTTCATACGGGTGGTGGTTTAGCCAAGGGGTATTGATACGTGGTTTTAACTAAACGTGGTTTCTTTGGTGCAGGAGCTACGTTTAGCTGGTTAGATGATGAGGCTCCAGATAACGTGGTATCCGGAAACAACGGCGGAAAAAGAGGAGTGACGGAAAACAAATCCTTTGATGATGAAATTTGTTTAGGGTTGATGGGTGGATAGGATACGTGGGGTAACAGTTTTGATATACCCTTGGATTTCTATATGGGTGTAGAAGGCGTAGGTCATTTTAGAGAAAATGCAGGAGGTATGATATTTTGATGCAAGGTGGAGGGATGAGGTCCCAATATGGAAGGTAGGTGTGACGATAATTGTGATAGAGGCATAGATTGAGTTTGTCTCCTAAGTGGATGGACGGCCTTATTTTTGGATAAATCTAGCCGCTTAGGTGGGTGTGTTAGACTGGGTATTGGTGAGGTCCCAAGTGTAGGGGAAGATTTGGTTGGGCTAAGAGAGGTGGATGAGATACTTGGTAGAGATGAGGGGGGTAAAGATGAGGACATAGGCATTTTGAGTTTCTGTAAACATTTCGGGTATATGGTAGAGGCGTCTGAATCGGTCATCTGCATTTGAGTAGAATAGGGGGTACTCAAACGTTCCCATAGGACTCGTCTATCTTCTGGGGAATGACAGTCTTCAGGTGTGAATTGGAATCTTTGTATGGAAGAAAGGTGGGTTGTGATTCCAGTCCACTGTGGGTGTGATACAGGGGGTAGATGAGGCACTGTATCAATAGATGTTAAGAGGTCAACCGGTCGCTGAAAAGATTTAGGCGATGAAGAACTAATAGGTAGGAGGGTATGTTTGAGAGGATCCGTCATGATTAAAGAATTTGGTGATGTCGGTGCAAGAGGTTTCTCGTCTAAGGATGACAAAAGAAGTGGCAGGCTCTCCTCTTGTGCAGCAAGAGTAGTAGAAGGAGACGTTTGGGAAATAGATAAGTTGGATAACATCCGCTCACAGTCTTGTAGGGATGTGGTGTAAGAAGACTCATCTATGAGAAGAGGACTCTGGGCGGTTAATTCCTTTACGGATAAAGGAATGATTTCGCCTTGTCTTGATGGTGGTGAAGGAGGTTCGGGCCCCTGCGTTAGTGAAGAGGCTTGATTCAAAATTTTCTCGATAGAGGCTTTTGGCTGGGAGTCGAAGACTGCATGGATCTCATGAACACTCTCCTCGGCTAAGATATCTTGGTTTATGTTACTGTTAGAAGAGTGATTCGGGAATGGTTTGTTGAAGATTTTCAAATTTCGGTTAGCAGGGGCATTAGGATTATCGAGGGTTATATCCCCTGCATCAACCATTTCCTGCACTATGTTTTTCAACATCTTGCAGTTTTCGTGACTATGTCCCTTTACGCGGTGAAAGTTACAGAAGTCATTTTCTTTGTACCAAGAAGGTATAGCACTGGTGGAGTCAAACCCGGAGTGAGGTTTAACAGGAGGCAAGGTGATAGCTCGCTTTGAGCAATTTTTCCAAAATCACACCATAAGTTTCTCCCAAGGGAGTGTAGTTGATGGGCTCGGCTTTATACTTATAGGTGGTTTTTGGTGGGGTATTAGACGGTGTTTGAGATTTGACCATCACCGTGTGGACAGCTCCTTTTGATTTCGAAGAAGTGGATGTGTGAGGAGTGGTGGTGTTTGGTTTATTGGTGGAATCTGGAGTTCGGAAATTGGGGTTTTTGTTGCGCAACCACAATTTCTCTTCTTCTAAGGCTCGAATTTCTAGTTTCCGAGCCATAGTAAAGGCCTCGTCAAATGTGCGGAAGGTTTGAATTTGAAGGGTAGGAGAGATGTGCTTAGCGCATGCCCGCGTAAAAATTTCGATAAGTTCATGCGAGGTAAGGCATATGTAAGTTGGTTGATAAAGCCCCGCCATCGTCTGATGAAATCTGCGATAGATTCGTCTTCAAATTGTCAGATGGCATAGAGGTCGGTGATAGATACTTTCTTGGCAATGTTAATGGAGAAATGATCCAAGAAAGATTGGGCTAGTTGGTTAAAAGAGAAGATTGAGTGCTGGGTTAAAGCACTATACCACTCTCAAGCGCAGTCCGATAAGGACATGGGAAAGGTGTGGAGTAGAAGGCATCATCATGAGCAATCAAATAACAAGCATGTCCAAAAGATCGCAAAAGTGTTGTTGAGGATCCTCTTTACTATTAAAACGAGTAAATTTCGGCAATTCCCATTGAGGAGGATATGAATGAAGGGGGACAGAAGGGTGAATAGGCTCCCGACAAACTTGCTCATATGTCAAGGCGCTACGACTTCCCGAAACAGAAGCCTCCAGATTTTGCATTTTGTCCATCATTTGTTTGATGAAATCCGTGGTTGGATGAGATGATGGTGTGGTTGTGGTAAACGGAGGCAAATTGGGCCAAGGGCCTCTCGCTGACAATGGTGGGGTTAAGTGTTGATAAGGTATGGGGGACAAATATGTTGAAGTGACCGAATAGGGATGTCCTATATAAGAGGTTGAGGTTCTAATGGATACGTTTGTGGAATGAAAAGGTAAGCGAAGCTTCGAGAAGGAAAGCTCGTGTGGATAGGTGGCGAGAGCAAGTCATGAACGGAGCGATCTGCAAGAGAGACGAGATAGGAGCATCGGTGGTAATGACATGTGGGCCCAAGATTAACCAAAGGAAAGCCAATCTGTGGTCGTATGAACCCAAAGCCGCTAGATTGGGGAGACAGATAAGGATGCGGAAGGCAAAGCGGAGTTATCAAAGCGGAGTGGGAGCTAAATGAGCAGCTATACTAATAGGCATGCCAACAAGGAGTTGACCATCGGGTGTATGGTCAGGGGCATGAGACAAATAGTATTGTACAGCGCTAGGATTAGCATCCAAAAATTTGGCAAATTCCTTATCTCCTACAGGAATTTTGGGGATCTCACTGGTGTCCGTAGGGTTCCCTATAGAATGTGAAGGGGGTGATTCAGGAAAAGGCACAGAAAGTGCATGTGAAACCATGGTGGTGGCTTAGCTTCGAGTGATAATAACCATGGACAAGAGTACAGTGAGAGAGCTTTAATCGATCAGGACAGAAACAACCTCGGAATGGTGAAATTGGTAGGTTCTTTGGTTTGTCAGAACCGTAAGAGACGTAAACTAATATCAGTCTAATAACCAATGTCAAGGTTATACATATAGCCGACATCGGTCAATTAACCGATGTCGGTGTAAAATACGGTATAAGAAAATATAAGAAGTGCTGATATGATTTTTAACAACGCTTAGTACATTTATCAAATTGTTCTAAGGTGATCACAGAAGACAGTGTATAACAGAGAAAACAGAACTGAAAACAAGCAAGATGCACACGTAAATCCAGAGACTAACCCTAGGTTAATTTTAATTATTGTGGGCTTATGCCTTTAGACGTAGAATGATGTCAGAATCCTAAACAAAAGACTTAGGGGAAATGTCAAGTTTGTTTTGGCTTATAAGGTTACCTCAATCGAGCGGAGGAATACTAC
Source organism: Taxus wallichiana var. yunnanensis (assembly GCA_018340775.1). Classification (NCBI taxonomy): domain Eukaryota; kingdom Viridiplantae; phylum Streptophyta; class Pinopsida; order Cupressales; family Taxaceae; genus Taxus; species Taxus wallichiana. The sequence goes on from CM031236.1 coordinate 50,522,021, forward strand.
GGAAAAAGGGGGGATGTTTGAGTGTTGTGTTAATTGTGAAGTGATTCGGTATGTGTTGTGCAGTGAAAGTAAGATTAATTTCTTGTCAATACCGTGGATATCACCCCCACGTGTATGACCTGTTACTTAATCTATGTTCACTAGAATTGAAAACAACAAGCAAGAATGTGATGCACGTGTTTTAAACCCAAATCAAAAATGATATTCAATGAAGCAAAAGAGATGACTTTCACTAATGCAAAGATGTAAAAGCAAAAGCTAGTTCTTTTACCAAAATAACAAAAATACCTTGTGAGTATCTTTAGAAGAAGAAAACAGCAAGTATGCTCCCTATATGAAAGCAAGCAAGAAAGAAAGAAACCCGAAATGGGTCCCACCGGGCATGCCAAAATGTTTCGCACGGAATGTTTCAGCTTTTGGGAATAGAGTTACTTCTATCCTTTCATTCCTTTTAGAAAAAGATAAGGGTTAGGGCTAGGAGGAATACTGTTGAATGTCGAGAGGGTGAGGCTTGTGCGTACGCATAGAGAGAGATCAAGTTGATTGCGAAGAACTCCTTTTTGTCTTGGAAGGACTACCTGCAAATAAGAATACAAGACCACCGATTTTGATTAGACAATAAATGAGGGAACTGCCTTGGGCCCAGGAAATATAAAACTTCCTTTCGAAGGTGGTCAGTTCCCCTGCTAATATGAATTAACACAAACGATCGTAAAATAACAATTTAAATATCTCGTTGAAACAAATCAATTTATTTTCTGGGTAGTAGATCTAGGAATAAACTTATGATTGTGACTCAAAATTTTAAGAAATGTTATTAAAGAGGAAATACAAGATACTACTTATCAAGTTATCACGTTGAGAATGCGGGTCCAAGAATTGTGATGACAAAGGCAGAACTCGAGTAGATGATCGACAATCGAAGATGAGATATCTTCCTCCCGATGATCGATGAGTGTCACGTGGCTCGGTTATTGATTCACCGCAGTCTTGGGCTTGATCTCCTTCTCTACAAATTCTTCTTGTTTCTTCACTTGTCTCGCTCGGCCAAGTAAAATCTAGATTTTTTTGATCGCTTCGATGATCCCGACTAATCAAAAATCATTCTTCTTTGTTTCGGTTAGGGAGCTCATTTACAGGAACCGATGGCGGTTCACGTAACATCGACGGCGGCCGAGTAGAACCGGTATCGGTTAAAGTCAAAGTGGGCTATTTTTAGTAAAATAGCCAACTTTCCCCTCCTTTCTCCCGAGGGATTAGTTGCGGGCTTGGTCAAGTAACTACAAGGTCGGTTTTTAAAAGTGCGAGTAAGGATTCATTAGTCATGGGTGTGGATGTAGACCAATTTATAGGTATTAATTAGGTTAGTTTAGGGTTAGGACTAAGTCATGAGGAGGTGGAAAAAATGAGGTGGCAGGTAGGCGATGTGGATTTATTAATTATAAGGTAATTAATAAATAATTGTGTAAGGTTTAGGTGATGAGGTTAGGTTGCAAAATGAGATGCGGGTCACAGGGGGTCGTAAGACACAAATTTGGTGTCTACAGGAGGTTGTGCTTCTTTGTAACTTGGTGTCCATCTTGTCCAACAAAGTAGTCCAAAACTTCCCAAGAACCTAGAATCTTTATCGAAACAATATACTTTGGAAAACCAAAATTCACCATACATTAGCAAATAAAATTTCATGTGCCTCATATGATTTTCTTTTCTTTTTACATGCCATAGTAACAAAGATCTTCTTGAATCTATCTACAACAACATATAGATAATTGTGGCCATGTTTAGACATAGGTATTCAATCTACAAAATCCATATAAATATCCTCCGACGGATGGGTAAGGACCAATAAAGGCATATATACACCTTCCTTCCTAATTTTAGGCTTGCTTATACAATAAATTTTACATCCTCTTATGAATTTAGATACTTCTTGCATATTGGGACAATACACATACCTTTTGCAAGAGGGATAAGGTCTTACCAACACCGAAATGTCCCACTACTTTTGAGGTATGTGATTCCCTCATCAACATAAGTCTTTCTTATTTTGGCACACAAAGCTTCCCCATCGGTAGATTATCCCATATTTTAGGTAAAATATTTAATACATGTTATTTTAACCCTTGAGACTACAATTGCTTATATGTCACCCCGAAATATTGGCCATATGTCTCCCCATAAGCTTCCTTCGTGAATGGATCAATCTCGAGAGATAGTGGCCAAACAAGATATTTTTTCTAGTGTGGGAAGCCTAGACAACATGTTTTCCACCAAATTTTTGCTACCTTTATTATACTTAATCACCAAATGGAACCGATAAAGGAACCCCATCCACTTGTAGTGATTTTCCTACTATAATTTAGATGTGCTTGCAAATACGGAGGGGTTTGTGGCGTGTGCACAATAGTTTATTTACCTAACAAATAATGTTTACATTTATTTATTACCTAAACTAGTGCATACATGTCTTTATCATAAATATAATATCCTCAATGTTGAACTAAAAGTTTCTAAATGATAACATACTAGCTTACCTCCTTATAGCAACACTCCTCCCATAACATAATCACTGACATTTGTCTCTACTTCAAAGGGATTCTACAAATTAGGAAGAGAAAGTATTGGAGCATGACTAATCTTTTATTTCAACAACTCAAAATCCTTATCTTATTCCTTACCCCAGTCAAAACCCTTACTCTTTTCGTGAAGCTATGTGTAGAGGCACCTGCACTAGTGGAGAAGCCTAGAATGAACTTCCTCATGTAGTGTCTTGCTCCCACAAAACTTCTAGTCTTTTTGGATCCCATTGGTGTTAGAAAGTTTTTTATGGCTTCCTCCTTCTTGAATCTATCCGTATCTCTTATCCTCCAACCATGTGCCCAAGATAGACAAGTGAGTGTTTGGAACATTCACACTTATTCATATTGCATAACATGTGTTTCTCTCTAAGAACTAGCAAGACTTGTTGAAAATGTGTTAGATGTTCCCCCATGTGGCACTAAAAATTAGAATATCATCCAGATAAAAAAATGACACATAAATATATGAATTCCCACAATACATCATTCATCAATATCATAAATGTAGTGGGTGCATTACATAAAACAAATTGAATTACTAACCACTCATACAAACCCTATTTTTATTGAAGGAAGTCTTCCATATATCCTCCATCCTAACTTGGTGATAACCTAACTTGAGATCCAAATTTGTGAATAATTTTTCATGTTAAAGCTAGTCTAAGAGATCATTTATGTGGGGGAGTGGATATATGTTCTTGATGGTAATCTTGTTCAAAGCATGGTATTTAATGCACATTCTCCAAGAACCATACTTCTTTAGCACCATCACAATAGGTGAACCATATGGTGAGGTGCTTGGGTGTATTACACCTTGTTCTAATATCTCCTAGATTTTTTTCTTTACCTTTTTACTCTCCAATGAGGATTTCCTATACAACCCAATGTTTGGTAGAGGGGTCTCTGGAAACATTTGAATATCATGCTCTACTTCCCATTTTGGTGGTAACCCACTAGGAGTCTGAAATACCTCCTAAAATGACTAAATATACTATCTAAATCCTTCATCCCTTGGTTAGAAACATCTGAAATTTCCACCCCATCTTGTTTATCCTTTAATAAAAGTAAAAAAAACTGATTATGATTTTCCTGGATAAGAATTTTTTCTTGGTTAGCACTTACCCTAGCAATTTTTGTCTTAACATGGTGTTTCCCGGATGTTGTAATTGATTCCATCCTTGACCCATCCGTATTAGTTCTCCTTCTCATGAATATGGCATCACCGATATACAAGTAAGGACTCCCAAAAATAAAATTAAATGCATCAAGTGTAATTACATCAACTTCCAATAAATCTATATCGAGGATTTATCCCAAACTTGAACCTACATCTTCTCGTTACCTCTCTACACCCTTCTTCACCCATCTCAAATGATATGGATGTGGATGATCGTAAGTTTCAATACCAATCTTCTTTACAATTGCATTTGTTGATCAAAGAATAATTTCCAATGATCACACAAGGAGTCTGCAAGAGGATAGAAGGCTAGGATCGAAAGCGTAGAAAGATAGGAAGGACCCACGCACGAAAGACAAGTTCAGATTTCAGGACTTATCCGATTTTGAGAAGAAGATCTATATTTAGGAGATGGTGTGTAGAACACACCTACGAAGCAAAGACACACACGCCATGCGATATCTATCTTTGGAGAAGTGGTTCAAAGCATCTATGCATGATGACAATCTAAGAATAGAATGAACACTTTAGTTATCCGTAAGTGAACTATAGATAGCACACGTACATGTGTGGCTATAATGTAAACGGTGTATGGCTATCAATAGCATGCGACCTATTTCTAGAGTAGTTAAGTGGTGAAGGGAAGTCCCCACCCTATATATATGAGGTTAGATGCATAATGAGATAGGGATATACATATAGATATATATACGAGAAGAGAGAGAGAGAGGTGAATCTCATGTAATACGTAGAGTGATATATGCATGTATCAGATCCATACGTGCCCTGATGTAAATTGATAGTATTGTAAGGAGCTTCTATACTTATTAATAGATGGAATATATTAGTTGAATCTAAGTGTTATTATTTGTAATTGTGTAGTACATTTTAGTATTTCAATCATGGTTACTGTTCAAGCTTATTCTTTCATAAATTTGTGGGTAGCATGCACTATAGAATGATGGATTAGTTGTGAATCTATATGTTTTCATCTTCATCATGCTAACATCCTATTACAGCAACCCTAAAGAGGAATCTAGAACCTTTGCGCACTTTGGGTGAGCACTCAGTCTAGGTTGAGTGATATGCCAGTGCAACTAGGATGTTATCTTGCAAATTCTAGGTCGCATCATCGGGTTCCATCACGGACCTCTTTTTTAGTTGTTTTTAGGATGGTTCGCAATGAAGACGTGATCGACTAACTCTAGCAAGTATTGAGGAATGGATACATGATCCGGAGGAAGAGTATGCACAATGGTTTAACACCTGGATCTAAGTTTAACACACGAACTTGGGTAGAAATGTAACCCGTATGATAGTTTATATGAGAGCTTTTTTGCTATCTTTCTAGTAGAACTATATGAGTGGCTTACTCGCTTATGCATCTTAGTAGAATTGGAGGTATCGTACACTTGAATAGACACAAGAATAATTTTAGGTCCTTTAGGATTCTAATTTGATCTGGACTCACACGATGGATATGTGGTTTCGTGGTGTTCTAAACAGTTATATTCAAGAATATTCAATTTGAACGTACTCTTGCCTGAGGTAGTTGAATTCCATCTTTGAGGTATCCAAGAGGGACATACTTACACGGTATTCCATTAGAGATCAAGATCTTAATGGTAACTTTGAACCTCGAAAGTCGTGCAATGGCTAGCTAAATTTTACCACGCGCAAAGGCAGGAACAGGTTTGGTATTAATATGGCAGACCTAGCGGTAGAAAAGTAGAGAGAGGAAAGGAGGCTTAAGTATAATGAGGTGCACAAAAGGGAAATAGAGAATCATCGCTCCGTTGCACAAAGTATGGCGTTGAGAAGAGAGCGACTCATGAAGGATATATGGCTCACATGAAAGATGTGGAGCCATAGTAGAAGGAACTCCCCATCTTGGGAAGCATGATAGAGATCCCTTCCCACCTCATATGGAAGTACATCAACAGATACTACTTGGGCCATAGGCATGCATCTTAAGTAATCAACAAGATAATTTGTGAAGTAGAAGGACATGAGTAAGTCAAGGATCGAGTACATCAATGGCGATGACACGGCCTCAATGTTATTGGAGGAACCTTTTTACGTGCATCATCTACACAAAATGCAAGCGCGTAATGTTGGATTCACCTCCTGGAAGTGGTACTTCCTCAGAGACTATAGGGTTCTATATAGTACTAATATCGGTGCACATGGGAGTACATCCATACGCCCTATTCAAACTACAAAAGGTGGCAGAACAAGAGGTATATGTGGTTCTAGTTTTGGTGGATCTAGTAGTTCGGGAGGTAGATGGAACACAGGAGGTTCCCCGAATAAGTGGTCAAGGTCCACAAAGAACCACACAGAATATTTAAATGGAGATGTCTCTTCATCTTCGGAATATAAAGGTATAGATGATGTTGTCGACCATGTGCGTATGTTTGAAATTTTGTGGTGCACTAAAGGGATTATGCTACCGAGTGAAAGGCAAGTCAATTCACTACTACATTATAGGGCGTGCGCACAATCCGGTATAAGAAGCTTGATCCGATCAAACTTGTGTGGATTATGCAAAGATCGAAAGATGTGTTCTTAAAAGAGTTCCATATCCCGAGTTTGAGTAAAAGAGTATAAATGTGCTCAAGGATATCATGCAAGGCACTACCGAGAGTGTATGTGAGTATGATGCTCAGTTTAAGACACTTCTATGCAAGTTGTCTTATGATATCCATGCTAGCCAACATGTACAATGGTTTGTTGGAGGATTGATCACACTTTTTAGGAGGGCGTTTTTCATATAAGGCCTACATGGACCCAAGCGAAGCACTATAAGAAACCTTACACACCGAGGTAGTTAGAATCATCGACACCGAGTCATTCCATTCCTAGAGGTGTAGATTACAGCTATGGCTAAGCAGTTAGAAAATTTGTCAAAGCAAATTCAGCCCACAGTCGTGATTGGTAATTTGGTGTATAGATTGTGAAGTGGAAGGTCACACCAAGGATAGTTTCCTCACGTGTATGTCTTCTCGATTATCGCTGGATCGTGAAATTTTCCATTTGAATCATGATGCTACCACCGTCCTTTGTTACAATGTGTGATAAGGAAGAACGATTTTGCTTTTGCAAGATTTGCAGTTCCACGACTCATGATACCGAGGATTACCGGTTGATTGGTCGATCCGTGATGCCATAGACATTGGAGTATGACAGTAGGTATAAAATATAATTCCAAGGGTAGGAATGAGCACCGAGATTGATATCGTACTCAAACGTGCTATGAAAGGAATGAGGGGTGTTTTGAAGGAGGTCGTGGAAGGGGACATGGATATCGTGGGTGGATATGGAGGACGTGACCATGGTGGAGGGAGAGGAGAGTTTCCTCATGGAACATGTTATACATGTGGATCTCTAGACCACTACGAGGCATGAATGTCATCGGATAATGCATGTTCTTTCGGAAAGAACCATAGCTATGAAGAGTGCCTGCACCTATATGAGCATTTGAGAAAGTAGCATAAGCAAGAAAAGAAAGGCATTGGAATGGTTAGAATCCAGCTGTATGGTAGAAGACCAATGGATGCCAAATATAACCGAAGGACCGAGGCGCATAGTAAATATCACTACACACACCGAAGCATCATGCACATGAGAGGCATTGCATTAGAAGCCTACAATTACCAAGAAGGAAGTTTTGCATGCGAGGTACCCAAATCCTCGCTCATCGAAGGAAGTTTACCAGATACCATGGAAGTGCTAAGGAATCTTCGGTGGAGAGATAGAGTACCTAAAGGAAATGAAGAGAGCCTTGGAGACAGTTCAAACTAATATCGATGATCCGTGAGAGGTATGCAAGATGTTGCATCAGAGAACATTATTCCACTATTGGGGAGTTGGTGAAAAGGAACACTCCGTGTGCAAGTCTTGAGACCGAAGGAAAATTCTTCATGCCAATCTTCCCCTGATAGCATTGATTATGAAAAAGAAATTACTCGAACGTTGTTGTGGATGGATGGTTGTTGAGCAATATATTGATTAATATAGGCAAGTGTAGTAAATTTATCGCATTAGATGCTTGGGTACAAATGCGAGGCCCCTATCAGAGCCATCTTCTAATGTGTTATTTATGGAAAACTGAATAAGGCCACTCCCATAGGAGTGTTGAAGAATGCATTTATAACTAGACAAGGAGCCAAATTTCCGAAGGGATTTTGAGGTGTTAGCACTTGTAGAAGCAGATAATTTTCCAGCTTTACTGGACGCCCTTGGTGTTATGAAAATAATGCCGACTTGAGATTCAATAAGGGATACATCAGCTTTGAGAACAAGGAGGAAAGGGTTGTGATACCCTTGACAGATGGGAAGTCTACGCTATATGTAGAGCCTCTAAGTGAGGAGGATTTGAAGTATTCAAGACCCAGAGGTCAACGAGCCATCAAAAGAAGGCTATCTGCAATGGGAAGATTCTCATTTAATTAGTGATACTATGAGTATTGCTTGTAAAAATTGGGCTCATGGTAAATATGAACTAGTAGGGTGTGAGGTGAAAAGCATAGTTGTGTGTGCGAATAGATCTTGCTCAATTCGATGGATCGGTGGCACAAAGATCTTGGTATATAGGATAGAAGATCTTTCTACCTTTCGAAGGCTACAGAACGCAATGGGCATATCCATTAAACGGAGGGATATGTTAGTATATACGCTGCACACGATAAATAACGCGAAGGTGGGTAGTCCACGAGATAATCTTATAAACTCGGGAAGATATTGGAATAGCTTTATCTACTAGGTTTATAAGGAACAATGCACCCATGTAAATTTTTACTTATCATGGTAATCAACTTATTCAAAGATCACATTTAGCAATGTGAGAGACTCTAGATAAATGGCAGGATAGGAAGCATTACCACCGTCACTGGGTACATAAATTGTATTCCACACTCCAAGGATGTGTGCACACAGCTAGTATGTATATGTAGAACTACATAAAGAAACCAGAACTAGAAAATTTTGACCGCAAGTATGATGGGAACCTTTGATTATTTCTCGGCTCAACCTTCGCAAGCAGATGCATTAAAATTTATCAAGCTCTTAACTATGGGAGATAGTGCAAAAGTAGAAGGGCATATTCAAGAATTATTCGCGAGGTCGAATTCGGAGCATGTTTTACAAAGGAAGAAGAAATAGACTCCTTACTATTTGAGCACGCTTGCCTTGAGAAAGAGAAAGGAAAGATATTCTACATTGTGGATGACGAGGAGGTTGAAAAACTGGATATTAAACATTCACATGGGGTATGTGAGGTCTTGGATAGTGTAGACAAGGATACGCACACCTACCATGAACCCATGAAGACAAAGAAGGTAAATATAGGTTCGGAGGTTGAGCTTAAGGAGGCCATCATTAGTGACTACTGGTCGACTTCGAGGTAGCAAAGGTCATCGAGTTACTTCGAGATTATCAGACTTATTCCTAGAGGATATCATGAACTCGAAAAGCATGCATGAATCACTTAAGGAAATGAAGATCAAACTTAAGGATGGTGTGCGGTGCAAAGTGAGAAAGAGGCCTTATAGGATGAATCCTAATTTGCAAAAAGGTAAAGGAAGAAATTGATAAAATGTTGAAATATGGAATTATCAAGCCCCTTGATGAGTCAAAATGGGTTAGCCCAATGGTGATTAAGATCAAGAAGGACGGGTGGATTAGGATATGTTTGGACTACAAGAAGCTGAATGCTACATGTGTTATAGATCCTTTCCTACACCATTCACCGAGGAAATACCGGAAGGAGTTACAGGCGCGAAATCTATTCTTTCACCGACATATTTTATGGGTATCATCAAATTAGGATCACACAGAGGATCAAGAAAAGATGCCATTTACAACTCGAATGGGATAGTTTTGCTTATACTTTGATGCCCTTTGGATTGAAAAACACACCTATTGTATTCTCACGCATAGTTGTTCAGCATTTACGGATTTTATTCATAACTTACTGCTGTATATCTAGATGATTGGACAATATATGGGCTTGTGAAAGATCATTGTGACAATCGCACTTAATTTTTGAACAATGCAGATAATTGAATATCTCATGAATATCAAGAAGTGCATATTTTCTATGCCATTCGAGATATCAGTTAGGTCATATAATCTACAAAGAAGGTTTGTTAGTTGATCCAGCCAAGTTCATGCGGCCATATTAGGCCCGGAAGTGCCTACCACCAACGTGAGGTGCATGCATTTTTGGTCATACAAAATATTATAGGAAGTTTATAAAATGATATGAAATAATTACACCCTGGAAGAATTTCAAAGGAAAAGGTACATTTTATTAGGGGAACCACAAAGAATGCATGTTTGAGGTTTTAAAAGAGAGAATTACTACCGATCCCATTTTGTGCTTTCGCATGGGATAAATTCTTTCATGTGCATGTGGATGCTTCTAGTATGGCAATTGGATATGTGCTAGCTCAACCTAGTGAAGGTATTGTTGATCATCCAATATGTTTTTCTAGTAGGAAACTGACTCCTGATGAAAGGAATTATACAACTACAAAGAACGAAGCTTTGTCAATGATTTATGCATTGTACAAGTTTCGATAGTGCTCAGTAGCAACACCATTTGTGTTTTATACCGATAACATGGCATTAAAATACTTGGTAAATAAGCCAGTTTTACAAGGACACATATGTAGATGGGTGCTCCTATTTCAAGAATTTGACTTCACAATTATAGTAAATCTAGGAAAAGCATCTCCGGACTAGACCATTTATCTAGAATCCTTACAGGGGAGGAGGCACATGATAATTAAAGAGACACTACCGGATGCACAACAGATAGGTTACAATGCACACCCATGGAACTAGAAGACATTGTTGTCTATCTACGGATAGGTATGGCACCGAGAAGGAATGAAATCAATGGAGAAGAATCAGCTTGTTATACGCATGGCACCATTTATGTTGATCGCTGGTGAAGTATTATGATGTTGTGTGTTAGAGCATGAGCGCAAGGATATCATTTAAGAAGCTCATGGTGGTATTGCAGAGGTCATTACGCAAGTGATGTGACTTCTAAGATCTTAATTATTGGATTATGGTGGGAAATAGTATATAAAGATCAGTAAAGACTAATGTAAGGTGTGTGACCATTGTCATCACCTAGGAAAACCAAAGTAGAGATGATATGCCTTGAGACCAAATACTAGTGCCGAACCATTTGAGAAATCGGCCATTGACTTTGTAGGACCTATATCACCATCCATGCGCAGGACTCGGATCGTGCTATATCATTAATTACATATATTATCTCACACGGTGGGAAAAAGTAGCCCTACGAAAAGACTCGTATGGTAAATACAAAGTAGCTTAGGTTTATGTGGGAGAATGTTCTACACAATATGGGTGTCCTTTGAGCTTAACAAGTGATAGAGGTACACTTCTTGAACAAGACAATCGTAATCTTATTAGATGAGTTTATGGTGGCCCACCATAAAACTACACCATATCATCATTAGGAAAATGGAACCGAGGCCTTCAACAATATTTTGAGCTAGAATTTGACCAAGATAGGTGATGTTGGGAGAAAGGATTGGGATGATAAGGTGTCGGCTTGTGCTTTGGGCATATAGAACAACTTATAAGATATTGAACAAAGCCACATTGTTTCAATTAGTGTTTGGCGTGGAAGCTATTCTTCCTATAGAATGTATGTTACCTTCTTTACGCATTGTGCACATAATCGGAGGTCCAAGCTAATGAACAAGCTTTAAATGAACAGATTGAAAAAGATGATTCAACTAGATGAGTTTTGATCCATAACAAGGTGGAGTCAAGGTGAAAAGGCTAGGCAGAAAGCATGGCATGAAAAAACATAAGAGATAAAAAGTTTGAGATTAGCTTCTTTATGACTCAAAGTTCTTATGCCATTTAGGCAAGCTCAAAGTACACTGTCAGCCATATGTTATAAATTCTATACTTGACTCATGTGCATGCCAATTAGACGCACTTGATGGAACATGGCTACTCGATTACTTTAATCTGGGGTATGTCAAGCCCTATTATAAATAAGTCTTCTTGGTGTTTGTAATAAGGTAGTGTTGCCATTTAGTCTAGGTTTTCAATTCAAGATTTCTTAATGTATTTCTTTCATCGCTCACTATGCTTTGTCAATTTAGTTGTTGTTTGGGTAATAAGTACACTTGCGAGCATGAAGCTAATTATTGTATGAAGTATGTTTATGTGCAGAGGACTACACATACCTTTAGTGTGGGGTGGTTGTTGTTATTCAAGAAAAGGACCGAGGGACTTGGAAGGTAAAAGAAATAAGTCAGCTACATGTGTGCTTTAAAGAGGATTGTGGTATCAAAAGGTGACCAAGGATGAAGATGGATGAAGGAACAAGATAAAATGAGGTAAGCGTAGGACATGTTAGCTACAAGGAGAAGGTGCAGGACAAGGTACTCAAAGCGTAGGAGAACGTGTCAAGAGAAGTCTATGACTAGAAGGTAGGAAGGTGCGCTAGAAGATTATAGTCTGGGTGTGAAGATGTACCACATGGAATGAGTGGATTTGGTCAATAAATGAAGGGATGTTTTGTAGGAGAGGAGAAATAAATACATAAAAAAATTTATATAAGGAAGGGATGCGAATTCATTTTTACCATCACTGCAATTAAGAGTATTCACGAGAAGAGCCAAGGACAAAGAGCCGAGTGATCGATTAAAGTGCAAAGGGATCAAGTTGAATGTGGTAACTAGATATATGTTTTAAGAAGCTTACATCCCAAGTGGTGAAGGGTTTGAGTGAATTAGGAGATAGAAAAAAGAGTTAGGTTACAAGGTTTCCACCTAGGGTGAGTTGGATCGAGCTATGGTTTTATTTGTGGAGTTACTGTGGTTGAAAATGAAATATTCGCAAGGTAAAAATGGCACCAAAGAAGGCATCTACAAATTGTAGTAAAAGGAAAGAATAAATTAGTCGCTGAGGAAGAAGAAATAGCACCAAAGCCACTTCTTAGAAATGCAATACCTAGAAGGGGTTATTGTCGACAAGAATGGATTCACCCATTAGAAAAATCAAAGTGAGCGAATACAACCACATGACATCAAAAACAATAAGGATCTTGATTCCTTAATCGATGACTAGAATAAAAAATGCACGGAAAATGACATGCCCAAAGGTATGACAATGTGGGTGAGAAACTTTGAAGATAATTGGGGTATATCACTGTATGAGCTGCCATATTTGGGAAGTACAAACCCTCAGTACTAGTGGCTTATGAGTAGGGTACATGAAGACTTCTTCTACTTTGGATGACGCAGAGTTAGAATTTCGTCTCGTACTGCTTTTTCATCAATAACATGTCTCGAAGGCCACGGAGAAGATATAAAAAGTGACCTCGGCAGATAAAGTCAGTGAGTTCAAGACCAAAAATATTTTGGAATACTTCAAGGGTCTCAGGCGTAATGGACATGGGGAAGACATTTTTTAAAGAATTGTCTAGTCATGATAAGCCGCAACACAACTTGGTCACATGCCAAGTCAATGATCAAGTGGTGGTCACGTGTAAACATGTGGCTGCATGTGGTGGGAAGGATGTCAAGGGACAATCTACAACATCAAGAGTGCGAGGTGCTACATTACAAAGCAGATAGTCAAGAAGTGCATATCGAGGAAAGATCAGCTTGGGGGTTGTCTTACCTCATGTCCTAGTCTTCATGGAAATCGAGTGCCGATGGACCAAAAGAGAAGATATGGGAATACCCCATGGACAATAAATCCCAAATTGACATGTTCAAAAAATACTTATGTATGGGGGGCCATGATAGATGAAGTAAGACAAAGGACAGAGAAGTGGTACAATGGGCTTCAGTGCAAGATTTGGGGAGGAATGGTGCATTCAAAAGGACCTACCAACAAGGGTAGGAAAATAAGTTCAGTTTGTTGTATACTAGCACTTCGCATCATGTCCTTTCCAATGAAATATGGGGCCTAGAACCGTTGCAAGTGCAAGTTGCCTTACGCATTCACCACGAGGTATTTTCAAGCTTTCGTGCATAGGTTTACAGACACATAAATACTAAATTTCAATGCCAACAAGGTAGATTGTGACTATCACACATTGTGAAAGAAGTATGTGTATCCAAGAAAAAGCACCTACATAGAAAGAATTATTTCTGAGGTTTTGTACATCAAGCCAATAAGCTTGGTTGTGGCAGATGTGGGGGCAGCATTAGTATATCTCCAGTTAAAGCCCAAGATGGAGAACAACAAATATATGGAAGGTGAGTTCACGCTTCCCGAACCACCTAAGGGGAAACATACAATGGAGAATGTCCCACGCCTCAAGCCTATAGAGAAAATCGAGATATAGGATGAGGAGGAAGAGCGTGAAGATAGTGGTGGTTTGGACCATTGGGGTAGGAGACATCCTACAAGTCAAAAAGATCGAGTTGTGCATTGTTACACCACCTTAGCCACAAGATGGGGAAGAAGAGGACTTGAGTACGTCTAAGGGGAGCATAGATTTAAAAGGGTATTCAGAGAACAAGGACCAAAGGTTCTACCCCAACCACTGTGTGTAAATCACCCTAAATCTCCCCACAAAAGGAAGCAACCACGCAGAGGAGGAAACTAAAGTTGAGTGAGGAGGTGGAAGAATATAAGGAGAGCATGCCTACATCTCCTACACCCCGAGCAAAAAAAGAAAAGTTGCAGGTGAGGCATCAAAGGAGAATGATGGATAAGAGAGAAGGCTAGAGGAAACATAGGATATGGATACGCAAGCTCCAAATTTGGAGGCCATGGTTCAAAAGCAAAAGAGTTCTAGAAGGGTGAGTGGAGAGCATATTCCACCAGCCATGGGGCACGTGGAAGACACAGAAAGATTTTTGTGCCCACTTCCAAAGCACAATTACACGTATGATCCGTTTGGTGGGAGTTGATGGATGAGGATATGATGACCATGTGAACATGAAAGAAACTATCCTAGTCAATGCACACCCACATGGATGATCCTAATTTTTATGTATGTGAAGAATCATGCATGTCAAGGTGATTGAAAAAGGTGCCTTAAGCTAGGCACATGACAGTAAAGCCTACTGTCATGTCATATGAGCAAAGTTAGTAATGCGCTAGTGAAAATTTCTACCGAAGTGGATAAGGAACATGGATAAGGTAGCCACAATTAGAGTGTTGTGAGAATAAATAAAGAAGAAATATGAGGAAATAGCTTGCTTAACATAGGAAAAGGACTTCACATGATGAAGAATGATGTCTTTATAAGCATCACAGAGGAGATTGGGACACTATAATCAAATCAAGGCCACACTTAGAACCCACTTGGTACCACGTATATTTCCTTCACCGATACACTATATAGGAAAGTTCATGGACTTGTTGCTCAAAGATGAAACTTCTGCGTATGCAAGTGCTAGGAATATCGAGAGAAGGATGCAGAGTGAGAAAGCATCTATGATGTGAAAAAATTGCATCCTATGAGGGGTTGTTGCAGCATTACAAAAATTCTTGAAGAAGGCATATCAGACTTGAATACATGCACAAATCCATAGGTGCTCATCAATACTAAGACCTTGGAAGAGAATAATGAGGTCCGTAAGGCCATGAAGGATGAGACATCCGTGTAGAAAGATTAGTAATAGTTAAACAAAAATGTGAGGCCCTAATAGCAGCACAAGAACCACATAAGACTAGGTCGAAGAGCTTGGGAAGCTTATTCAGGCAGTAAGATGGACCTCTAGAAGGAAGGATGACATCTATGTCTAGTGTTGTGTTGGTTCTCCGCAAATTGAGAAAGGGGAAATTGAGCAGATGAATTGGAATCCATTGTTGTGGACATCCCAGAGAAAGTAGAAGAGGCACTCACTGAATGGCAAGATTTAGAGGCAATAATAAAAGAGGAGTATCCAGAGTTTATATTTGCAAACCGACATAGAGGAGGTTGCTTGAATAACCTCATATAAATTCTTTATTCTTCCACATTCTTCATTCTTATTCTTTCATTCTTATTCTTTCCTTCAAATTCTTGGAAATTTACATTTTGGGACGATAATGAGACTAGTGTGGGGTAATGTTGATCAAAGAATACTTGGAAATTATCACACAAGTATTTCACATGGGATAGAAGGCCAAGATCGAAGGCATTTAAAGATAAGAAGGACCCATGTGCGTAAGGCAAGTTCATATTTCAATACTAAGCCAATTTTGAGAAGAAGATCTATATTTAGGAGATGGCGTGTGGAACACACCCACGAAGTGACATGTGCACCATGCAAGATCTATATTTACGTAGTGGTTCAAAGCATCTATGCATGAGGACAAGCTAAGAATAGAGTGAACACTTCAATTATCCGTAGGTGAACTATAGATAGTGCACTCGCATGTGTGGCTATAATTGTAAACTAACGTGATGGCTATCAATAGCATGTGACCTATTTCCGGAGTGGTTAAGCTTAAAGGGAAATTCCCAATCCCCTATATATATATATATATATATATATATATATATATGAGGTTGGGGATGCATAATGAGATAGGATATACATATAGATGTATATACTGAGAGAGAGAAAGAGGTGAATGTTGTGTAATACAGAGAGCAATATATGCATGTATCAAACCATACGCGCCCTAATGTAAATTGACAAAGATTTATAAGGAGCTTCTATACTTATTAATAGACGGAAGATATTGGTTGAATCTAAGTGTTATTCTGTAATTGTGTAGTGCATGTTAGTATTTCAATCATGGTTATTGTTCAAGCTTATTCTTTCATAAATCCATGGGTAGACTACATTATAGAATGATGGATTAGTTGTTAATCTATATGTTTTCATCTTCATCATGCTAACATCCTGTTATAAAGAACCCTAAAGAGGAATATGGTACCTTTGCGCACTTTGGGTGAGCACTCTGTAGGTTTAGTAATATGTTAGTGTGACTAGGATGTTATCTTGTAAATTCTAGGCTACATTAGCATCAAAATCAAATTAGATTGAGAACCAAAGATCAACCAAAGCATTTACATTTGTTCTTTTGATTTGAATTTTGATCTAGAATATTTTACTCATCTATTATTCTTCCTCTTGGTTGTTCATGCTAAAGTGGACGTGCATCAATTCCTCTTGTCTACATCGAATCATCCTCATTTCCACCTCCCCATTTGTCTTTGAATCCTTGGTTCAGCTTCTTGGGATGTAACCCCGATGTAAATTCTAACATGTAGCATCATTATGACCATTGATATCACAATTCTTACAAAAATTCTTAGGATCTTTACAAGTATTCAAAGTAGAGGAAGTTTGTTTACCTTTCCCTTTCCATTTACCTTTGTTAATTTTTTTCCTTGCTATTTCTTTTCTTGATTTTTTATCTTCTTTGCTTTTAATCTACTTCTCCTGCTTCCTTTCATCATTTATGTAGTATGTTTACACACAGCTTCATTGATATCCTTGGCCTTCATGGAGATGACCTTACTTTGAAGGTGAGTGTGAATTCATCCCAAATACTTGGTCAAAATATCCTCATCCTCCAAGTCCATATTAAGCAACACGGCTTGTCTCTGAAACTTTGTAGTGTAATCTTGCACACTTTAAACACTACCTTGTCTAAATTACTACCATTTAATCATCTTATCATTCTTATGGCCAATAGATAAAAGTTGGCTCTAAGCAATTCTTTAAATTCCTCCTAAGATCTTACAATAGGAAATTTATTCTTTTCACAAGTGGCTAGATGGGTTTCCCATCAAACCAGAGCATGTCCTTCCATTTTGAGATGTGCAAAAGTGATCCTTCAGGCCTCTTAACATCAAGAACACTAAATGTCGATCCGCATTTCCAACTTCCGAATTTATGTGTGTATGATTAATCAAGAAACACGAGACCATGTCGAGTATACAAGGGCTTAGTACCATAGAGATGGAGGTGGATGATACAGTGCAAA
This sequence comes from Taxus wallichiana var. yunnanensis, assembly GCA_018340775.1. Lineage (NCBI taxonomy): Eukaryota > Viridiplantae > Streptophyta > Pinopsida > Cupressales > Taxaceae > Taxus > Taxus wallichiana. Next base: position 50,539,724 of record CM031236.1, read on the forward strand.
GAAATCAAATGCATGATATGAAGAAGCTATATCTACAAAAACTAAACCAAATAATATTAGAACAAATATGGGGTTTCCCAGACGGTGCCGATTCCAAGAGGATTTCAAATCCCTAATTGGATTTCCACCCCGTGTTATACAAGATAATAATAGATCGTGAACAAAGAGTAAAAATTACAAGCAACTAAACTAACAAGAGTACTTAGCTTATGTTCTACTATGGAGATGAACCAAGCATCAAGATGATATGATGACAAATTAAGTTAAAGATTTCTCCTTCAAATGGGTAAACTTGCTAAGCTCTTCCTTATCTTCTATAGGCCTAGATCTCTAGGTATTTGATCCTTTCTCTTTTTTTTGGTCCCCTAGATATGGGAGAGAACCCCCATATTTATAGCTTAGATGTGAGACTAAACTACAAGTTAAATGATACCTATGGGTGAAGTAAAGTAACGTAAGTTGGGGTATGATGTGATCATGGGGACCACAGATTTAAATTATTAGGTGTAGTGGAGGGTAATGGTGGTGTGAAGATTCCATTTTTTAAAAAGAGTGTCCGATGGGTGCATTTTGAATTAAATAATTTGTGAGAGATGGGAATGATGCTAAAATTGAATTATCAAATGGGTCCATACGAGCCCATTGATAATGAATCAAATAATGTGAGTAGATAGATAGGATTTTATTTAATTTAAGATAAAGAGATGCAAGAATGGAATTAATGTGCATGTAAGATTACCGAGGGTGCTATACCCAAAAATAGATGTCTACATTTTCCCCTTTTGTTGAGTGGTTTGTGATAAGCAAGTCACGAGACAAAAATAAAAAGGTTTAGATGAAAGATGTGTCCAAGGATGGATGAATATATGACCAAAGGCAAGATGCCCTAGGAAAAAAAGGATCGCAATAAAAATAAAAAGGTATGGCGGTGACTCCAATATCACATTGGTAGAGGACAATTACGGTCTCAATGGAGACAAAGGACAATGTTCTACTGCACCAAATGAGTGGGTGAAGATCACCGCAGATATGGATGTAAACCAAGATGACCAATGGGTCATAGGAAACATCAAAATATGTGCAACGAATGCGAAAGATGTGCACAATCCTTTGTCTATGAGGAATCATGCAAAAAAATATCATGTCCACAAAAGGGATGAAGATGAAGATAAGATGCCCCAAAGACAGGCACAAGAAAGACACAAAGTGAGTTATATGTGTTGACAAGTACAAGGATGAAAAGGTGCCCCAACATAAGACATAGATAGAATAATCATAAATGTGGACAAGATGAGCATATAGGATAGAAATATGAGATAAAATTCCCTAAAGGTGTGATAAATATGATGGTAATCATGTATCATAGGAAAGATGCATAATTGTTAGAAAATTAGAAGGTGAAGAAGACAAAAAAGTCTCATATTTCTTCGATAAGTATGATAGAGTCAAGATACTTTACTGACAAAACAAAAGTAGAGCAAATATTCATGGAAGAAACAAGATAGATAGGTGATGGTCATTATGGTATCTTCCAAGACAAAAATGTCAAAAGAAGATGGGAAGAGATTATTAGAAATGGATATGATGATGTCCCTGCAAGAGGACTGATAAAGATAAAAGATGTGACACGGTTCTCAAAAAGAGAAGAGGTCAATGTGGCAAAGAGAAGAACAAGAACATGGTAATGAAAGGGATAGATGGCGATACATAAACAGAGAAACATTGGCATTGATTGTGAATGCTAGATGTAAAGGATGTTGAGAAAGAGAAAAGGGAATAGACAGGAGGATTGGTTGATTATGAGAAGAGTAAGAAAGATGAATATGAAGGTGACATGGATATGGAATAGAGGGACGGAGAAAAGGAGGAGAAAATAAGGAATGAAAGGGGAGGAAGAAGATAACAAAGAAGGATCATAGAGAATGGGGGAAATGAAGAAGGACAAGCAAAGAGAAGACATGAAAATAATAAAGTAAAGGATGAAATTATGAAAAGGGAGAGTTATTTAAAATGAAAGATGTGATGAAGGATGGAGTAGAGGAAAACAAGAGAGGTAATGGAAAATGAAAGAGATGATAGAGAAAAGAAAATTGAAGGAAATAGATCATAGTGAGGAAATCCAAGGCAAAGAATATGGAACTGACCACATGGAAATGCATGTGGATGAGTGGGATGATAAAGAAGATGGGACAATGCTGAAGAGTCAGGTTATCAATGGGGAAGTAAGGAGGAAGTGTGAGGTAAAATGGGGAGAAGCACGATGTAGAGGAAGTGAAATAAGATGAAGATCAGAAAGGAGGAGAAGACAACAAATAAAATTATGTAGAAGGAAGGGAACCAAGAATGAAGATATTTGGTAAAGAGTGAGAAGCATAAGGAACGTAAAGAGAAACTTGAGGGGAGGAATGACATCGATTGGAAAAGAAATGGAGATGCATGAGATGAGGATATGTTGATGATGAGAAAATAGAGAGAGGTGTATGATGAAGATAGTGAAGAAATTGGCAAGGAAGAATGGAAGATGGAGAGGTGGGAGGAAAAAGAAAGGATGGAATAGGAGAGGCAATGCAAGTGAATGGATGTTAGGATAAATCCACTGATAATGATTAGTAGGAAAGGAGAGGAAAAAGATGAGACGAGGCATAAAGTAAACAAAGAATGGGAGGGGGAATGCCAATGAAGGGACGTTAGGAGAAGTCCTCCGATAATGATTAGAGGACACAGAGGAAGGAAGGAATGAAGATAGAATGGAGGAGGTCAAAGAAAAGGATTCAAGCTTGTAGGAGAATGGGATGAGTGATTTTAGGAGAAGTCCATCGATAATTACTAGCATGAGAAATGAGAAGATGATGATGAAAGAATGTTAGAGGGATCAATGACAATGATGGGTAAATATGGGGGTAGATATGTGGGAGAAATCTAGAAGATGGAGTGGAAAGAGTAAAGAAAGGAGGGATAACGATGTGTAGGAAGATGAAGGTGAGGAGAGGATGCAATGGATGAGAATGAATGAGATAAAATGAAGAAACAAGACATGAAATGAACGGAGAAACAATGGTTAAGTAAGATTACCCAAGCGGATGATGGAGATGAACAAGGGGCAAGTAGGAAATGGTGTTTGCAAGAATGGAAGAGGAGGTGAGAGGATGTGATGATGGGGAATGATGAGAAAATGTAGATGGAGAAATATGGGTAGTGGGTGAGTGCAGGATGACTAATCATGCTTAAGAGGGACTCTTAAGTAAGATCGCCATGCTTAAGAGGGATTTAAGTAAGATCACCAAACCGGAAATGACAATATGGAAGGAGAAAGACAACATTGTATTAGATGAAGGTGTGGAATGGTTGATTGGAATGGATGAGTACGAGAGAGGTGAGACACGGAAGATGAGGAAGAGATGATGGAGATGGAAGGATCCGATGGCCAACCATTCTTAAGAGAAAACTCTTAAGTAAGATTACCCATGACGATGGATGATGGTTAAGTAGGATTGCCAAACTAAAGAAGAAGAAGAATGATGAAAAGACTTAGCAATGTATACCAAAATGGAACAAGAGATGAAAGGAGGTGATATCAAAGTGATAACAAAGAAACAAAGGAGTGTGACATGAGTGGATGGAGGAACATATGCAATGTAGATGGAGAGTGTAAGGGAAATCCTTAACTGGGATGCCCACATGGTGGTAGTGATGATGCAAGAGTGTTAAGTGGAAAAGGAGGAGTGGAAAGACATTTGTGGTGGTGATTGTCATCTGTTGAAAGAGGAAATGGTGGAGAAGCTTCTACAACGGGAGGATCCAAGGAAGAAGATATACCTTAACTAAGATTCTCTGGCTATATGGATGGTTAAGTAAGATTGTCAAACTAAAAGCGAAAAGAGTAAAAGGAAACTCAAGAGGAAAGACAAGTAAGATATCTGGTGTCGTGCAAGGGGACATAAAGGTGAGAAGGATGATGTGGAGACAAATGGTGATGAGTGGAAATGGGGAGTGAGGAGTAATGGATCAAAGACATTGTTGAACATGTTGAGAGATAAGGAGTTGTAGGATAATGAACTTGCCTTGAGAAGGATCCTCAAGTAGGATTCACAAACTGCAATGGTGATCAAGTAGAATTCACAAACCAAAAGTGTATTTGTAAATGCATTCATGGAGATGATGGATAGATATAGAATTCATAGTGTGAAATTTGATGTGATTTTAATAAAAGATGATCTAGATGAGATAAATGGAACATATTTATAGCAAGGGCATAGGGGAAACTATGTTTCAAATTGGATTAGAGATAAAAAAGAAAGGTTTACCACTCAAGGCATTGCACTTGTAGTCAATAGTAGGTGTTAACACATAACCAACGATAGTTAGTTATACCAAAAGATCATGAGGGAAATATGGATGAAAGATTCTCGTAATCCTAATGTTGACATGAAAAAGGGATCAAAGATGTGACTTGTACGTGGGAAGAGGGATCTCCAAAGGTGGTGTTCCTTAAGTCTATGCCCCAACTCTAGGAAAGGGAAAGAAAATAGCAAAAAGTTGATCAATGCGGGAAGCTTTAGAAAATGTTGATAAAAGAAGGTTGATCAATGTGGAAAACCTTCCAGATGCCATAATAATAGAGTAGCCATCCTTCGAGGGTATGGTATACTTTATACATAATATGGATGGCAAGAATAATATGATAGCTGTCCTTCAAGGGATCAATCTATTTCTTTTGATTTTCTTTGATTTTGATTTGTATACTTTTATTTTTTTATTCTTTTATTTTATATGAACAATAGATGTCCTTTGAGGGATCATCTATTTTTTCTTTTTGATAACTTTGATTTTCCATCAGCATACATGAATTTTAACTTTACATAGGGGAGAGCTGGGAATAGCAAAGTAGACCACTTAAGAGGGGATAAGGAATGTACAAGAGACACCCTGGACCCTTCGCATGGTGCAATAGAGAATGAGAAGTGACGTAATGTAATGGTTATGGGGATCACATCAAAGTAGTGAAGGTGGACCACATAATTCAGATTATTATAATGATAAATGGAAGGGGCTAAAGATGGAGAACAATCTAAGGATGTAACTAAGTTCTCATTGGTAGATATGCTAACAGTAGACTAGTCACAAGTGCAATGCATTAAGAGGTCCCCATTTCTCTGGTTTACTACCCATGAGAGAGGGAAGACAATAAGTTACAATAAGATGAGATGATATCCAAGCAGAAAGAAAACAAAACTATGTCCTGAAGGAAACAAAAATATGACCGCAATGGTGGATTTTAGATGAAAATAAATGATGATGCCCCAAGAGAGACATAAACATAGAAAGACAATCATGGCCTCAAAGGAGGGCTTGATGAAATAAACGGTGTCTCAAAAGAGACACAAATATAGCCACAATGGTGGATTTCAAAATAGATGGTGCCCCAGAAGAGACACAAATATAGCCACAAAGGTGGACTTGAGAAAAAGGTCCCCAATGGAGATACAATCATGACATCAAAGGAGGGATTGTCCCAATGAAAAGATGATACTCCCAAAACGAGGATAAACATAAAATAACAAATATGGCCTCAAAAGAGGACTTAGAATGAGATGAGGATTTGGATATAAATAGTTTAGAATAGATGAAAGAAGGATTAAACAAACAATGTTAAAGAGTGAAGTCCCTTAGTAACAAAGGATTTATGAGATGAGATGCTCAAGGGCGAGGGAAGGTTATTCCCCTAATGAGTTAAATGTGAAGGAGGTAAAGGATGTTGAAAGAGATTGGATGAGATTGTTTTAGATTTGGATGGGGTAAATGATTGGAGACCACAAGTGTGATTAGTAAGATAAGCGACATTGATGAACAATGGAGGACATTCCTTAAGAGGAATGACATGGGCTGGATGGATATTAAGGGATGATGTGGATGAAAGGATCATGGGAGATCCGACAGATGGGATATGGATTGGATTCAAGGTAGATGGAGAAGGAACTTTCCCCTGAATGAGGAAATCATCTTTCTCAATAAGATTGTGGATGATTGACCGAAATGGCCTTACAATGTTCGATGTCATGACTGGGGTACGATGATAAGTGCAACTACAATTAGGATTGAACCATGATGGCTTGGGACCATAGGGATTAAAGGCTTTAATAGGAGGAAGTTTGATGGTAGATGTTTGAGTTAAATGTCGAAAGATATTTATGTATGACCCCATTGAAGTGTCATGGGGAAGGTAACTTTTGTGGGTTTTGATAGGATGTCTCAGCTTGGAGTTAGGAGAAAACATGGATGTAGATCGATGGGTGAATTTCATGTTTTGGAGGACAAATCAAATTTGTTTGGAGGATGATATTTTTTAGATGTGGATTGATTATTGCAAGATGTCGTGAGATGGAGAAATTGATCCTAACATAGATGTTGTGGCATTGGATTATCGAGAAGAGGGAAAACTTAAATGTTTTCGAGGATGCGTAGGGGAATGTCGGGGATGTTTTCCCCAAGCCTTAGAATTCAACCGAGAAGATTTACCTCTAGTAGGGATGACAATAATTTCAACTAGAGGATCTAATAGTGGTGTGGTTATTAATGGAGAAATTGTTCTAAAACAAGATGAAGATGTTAATGAAGAGATATGTGTTTGTATGATGTGATTAATGATATCTATGTGAGACATGGATTGTTTTGATTTTGGCATGGGAAGAGTTGATTTTGTAGAGGGAGAAGGTAAACCATTTATTTGATTTAGGTAGAGATGTGTTGGTATAGTAGGTGATTCAAAGGGTATCTTTGATAAGGTCAGAGATCGAGAGGATTTGGTTGTGATGACAAGGATTAGGTAAAAGTATTGGTAGAATGGGTGATGTGGCCATGGGCGAAGATATAGGTAAAGATGTCATAGGTAGGGATAGGTGTATTGTTGATATGATAGATATAGGGGTAGTTCGAGGATAGATAAAGATGTAGGAATTTTGGGATATTTGGAGATGTGGGTGATGTGATAATGATGCCGAGTAGACATTATGGGTAAGGGCAAATGTAGCAAATGTAGGAGCATTTTTGGATGTAGAAGTAGAAGAGGACTGGTTGTTTCATAAATGTTTCAAGGGGTAAGAATGATATGTTGATAATGGGTTTGATGTCAAGGTGGAGTCTGTAAGGGTGTATGTAGTAGAATTGGGCTTTGTTGGGATGGTCATGAGTGAAATGTAGGTGTAGTAGCCTGAAATGGTGATTGAAGATGATGAAGGAAGTACAGATGAGAGAAGGTACCCTAAATGAATAGGTGTAGATATGAGAGATGTGTGAATGCAAATATGGATGACTAAAAAAATAAGGGAAACAATTTCAATTGGGAGGATGTAAAATAATAAAATGCAATCAAAATGAATCTAATGTGATAGATTGGATAATGGTGGAAATGATGATATAGGTTGAATTTATGTCAAATGGTAAGGAAAGAGAAAAAAAAATTGAAACTTGATGTAGGTGTGGCAGGGTTTAAATAAGAGGTCAAAGTGTCTATTATAACAGAAGATTCAAAGTTGGTGATAAGAAAAGGGACCATTGATTAACACTTGAGGGGTGAAAGGGGACCATACACAATGTTTAAGTCAAGATGGAAAGGGGGTTGAAATGTGATTCATGGTGGATCAGGCAGAGATTAGAGGAGGAAAAGTGAAGGATCAATTTGGTAAATCCCAAAATACGATTTGGACATTGATCCCAAGGAATGACATCTTCAATGTCATGTAGGTACTGATGATTTTTATTACTAAAAGTAGGATCATGAACCAAATGGCATTCCGACCATAGGTATTGCAAAGTCATTTCCATGGGACGTTATTTGAGGAAGTTGGATTGAGTTTACACTCATCGAACCATGGAAATATCTCGCTGTATACCCCATAAAGGAAGGTAACTCTTAACTTTGGATTTTGAGGACTTTGATATAGGATACATGAAAATGAGATTAGAAAAGATGTGTCCTTCTTTTTAGTGTTTGGAGGATCAAATAAAAAATCAACAATCAGAGGATGTCATTGCTGAAAATGTGATTCCAAATTTTCGCAGGATTTCAATCATGGAAACATGGCGGATCTGAATAGACGGATTTTGGGGCATTATTGTTGAGAAGAGGAAATTTCAGAATGCCCAACAATGGTTGTAGGATTCAACCATGGCATGTTTTCCCTGGTTCCCTTAGAAGTCTCCTTCCCGATCAAATCGAGAAGATTTACTCTTAAAGCGGGGATGATAAATAATTTCAACTAGGAGGATCCTACTAGCGTGGTGTGGTTATTAATGGAGAAACTGTTCTAAAACAAGATGAAGATGTTAATGAAGAGATAGGTGTTTGTATGATGCGATTAATGATATCTATGTGAGACATGGATTGTTTTGATTTTGGCATGGGAAGAGTTGATTTTGTAGAGGGAGAAGGTAAAACAAATTTATTTGATTTAGGTAGAGGTGTTGGTATAGTAGGTGATTCAAGGGGTATATTTGATAGGTTGCAGATCGAGAGGATTGGGTTGGTGTGATAGGAGGATTGGGTAAAGAGTATTAGGTAGATTGTGGTGAAAAGTTCCCTGGAAAGGTTGTCAAGCTAGAGATAGGTGGACTTGTTGATATGATAGGTATAGGGGTAGTTGGGATAGATAAAGATGTAGGAACTTTTGGAATATGTGGAGATGTGAGTGATGTGATAACCGATGGAGTAGACCTTATGGGTAAGGGTAATGTAGCAAATGTAGGAGCATTTTTGGATGTAGAAGTAGAAGAGACTGGTTGTTTCATAAATGTTTCAAGGGGTAAGAATGATATGTTAGCTAATGGGGTTGATGTCGAAGGTGGGGTTGTAAGGGTGTATGTAGTAGAATTGAGTTTTGTTGGGATGGTTGTGAGCAATGTAGGTGTAGTAACAGGTGTATTTGATGAAGATTTTGGTGAATGAATAGGTGTGAGAGATGTGGGATATGTGTGGATACGAGTGGAGCTAAAATAAGTGCTAAGGATGAATCTAATGTGATAGATTGGGGTATGTTTGAAGTGGTGGAAATGGATGATATAGTTGAATTTGATGTGGATGTGGTAAGGACAAGAGAAGGTGCAGTTCGGGATGGGTAGTGAAAGTTGATGTAGGTGTGGCATGTTCTAAATAAGAGGTGGAATAATGTCCACTATGGGAAGATTCAAAGTTGGTGATAAGATGGGATCTTGATTAAATGTCAACCATACAAGTATTTGATAGTCAAGATGTAAAGGGGGCAATGTGATTCATTGGTGGTTGATTAGTTACGTGTATGGAGGTATCAATTTGGATATCCCCTTGATTTACGAGTTGTTGGACATGATCTTTGAAGGAATGACATCTCTCAATGTCATGACCTTTGACTCGATGATATTTACAAAAGTGGGCCTCATGATACCAAATAGGCTTGGCTTGTGAGTTGTCCATGGGTCATATGGGAGGAAGTTGGATGGAGTTTACACTCATCAACTTATCAAATATAGAACTGTATGATTCTCCTAAAGGAGTGTAGTTGGTTGTTGATTGAGGAGATCATTGTTGAGACCATGCACTTGGTGTAAATGGGGATGAGGGCTTAATGACCATTGTTGGCCATAGCCTTGAACTTACCATTATGTGTGAATGGTTTAGTGGATTCAATTTTTAATTTAGTTGAACTTAGTTTAAGATGATCCTGCTCAATGGCACGGGTTTCAAGCTTGCAAGCCATTATGAAAGCTTCATCAAAGGTTTGAATGATTGGATCTGCAAAGTGGGTGATATATGTTTGGCACATGAACATGAGAATAATTCGATGAGTTCAGTTTGTGGGATAGTGAAGGATAGTTGGTTTATAACATCATGCCATTGTGTGATGAAGTCGGCGATGGGATTGTTTTCATACTTGTTGAATGCTATATAGATCAGCGATAGTGGTTTTGCATGTGATATTGATAGAATAGTGTTCTAAGAACAACTCGTGCAAGTTGGGTGAAGAGAGAATAAGGAATGTTGTGGGATACTTTTATACCACCAACGTGGGACCAGGATAAAGACATGGGGAAAATGTGAAGAAGTAAATTATGATCATGCATAATAAGACAACATACATGTTTAAATTCGAGGAGATGTTGTTGGGGCTCTTCTTTATTATTGAACTTATTAAATGTAGGAAGTTTCAATGAGTGAGATAGGATTTGATTGAACCGATGGATGAATCCGTTCATTACAGATTTGTTCATAGGATAAGGTGTTCTTGGGTGGTACGGTGAGGGTTTCTAACCGCTAACCGATTCATTAAGGCATGAATCAATCACTCGAGATGTTATAAGGTTATAATTGGATTTGGTGGTTTGAAAAGTAGTTTGATAGGGAAAATGATGTGTTTGTGGGTGTGTGGGTGGTTGGGGGATAAGGTGTTTGATAAGGTGGTTGATAATTTTGTGGATAGGATGTTTTGCGAGAATGGTTTAATAAGACAAATGATTAATTTATGGATATGTAGATGTTGGAGGAGTTGCTTGGCAAAGACTAACATGTGTCATAAGTTGGGATTGTTGTATAGGCTAACGTTGAGCAATAGGGGCATGACGATAATGCGAGGACATGTGTGTTAAGAATTGGAGATGGTTGGAAAATTATATTAATGAAATTATCAAAATGGGATGTGGGTGGAATGTGATCCACCAATTTTGGAGATTGGGAGGATTGAGATATTATAGGATATTTCTTGAGTAAGAAGTCATATATGGGGTCAAGAGGAGATTTGAGTGTATCTTAGAGGACCAGAAATGGTGGTGAGATCGGTTTAGGAAGACCGGATTGACGAGGGATATGAGGGTTGGTGTTAAGGTGGGGAGAATTTTGTATGATATGGTTCTCGTGAGGTGAGACCATGGAAACTGGAGATTAGGTGACCGAAGGCGTGGTTTTGAGTTTAGAATCTTGTTAGGTGAGATCATCGGAGGAAGTAACTTTATTGGATAGAGTAGATTTTTGTTTTATCTCGATTTGGGAGAGAGAGAGACAATAGATGTGAAATAGAGAAATAATTTTTATGTATGTTGTTGTGACAAACAAATCAAGAAGAATTTTTTTAGCCTCATGATTAATTTATAGGATGTGAAAAAAAAAAGTAAGTAATGGAGGTGCCTAAAGGAGTCTAAGGCTAGTTTCGTGTAGTGATGGATTCGGAGATGTCTAAGACGGTTTCTGTTGGGTGTTTAGGTCCCAATCAATTAACCAAGAGTGAGAGGAGATGTTTTGATGTGTTAATTATGTTGTGTACAGTTGTAGGCAATGTGTGATAAGTGAAATGTAAAGAGTTAAAAAAATTACTTAAGCTATGTGCTCGTGCAGGATGCGAAGGTTCATTTTAGACCAAAATGAAATGTGATATTTGATATATACATGACACTCAAGAAAGAGAAATTTTGATGCAAAAAAGAGAAAATAGAGAAAAATGAGAAATACCTAGAGAATGTGCTTCCTGGTTATTTGATTGTACGTGATAGTGATGTATTTAGAAGCATCATTTAGTGGCACGAAGTTCCCGAGTACCCGAAATGGCACCGTTTATGACCTAAAATTGCACCGTTTGACTGCAGGAGGAGTTGGTGAAAATGATTTGTTAATTGCAAAGCGAGTGATATCGGATGACGTTGTTGGATGATCGTGAATTTTTAATTTCACCTAGAAAATAAGACAAATATAATCAGTTGATATGGTTAAGAAAGAAGATATAGATGTTATCAAAAGTTACTTCATCAAAAAGAAGCAAGATAATAATAATGAAACTAATTAAAAAAGTTATAGATCGTTGTTCATATACAATGAAAGGAAATAAGCTATGAAAGCTATTAATAAACTATAAACGATTAAATGCTATAAACTATAAACTATAGTTTATTAATAGACTATAAACTAAAGACTGGTTTTCTTATTAAAATAAATGATTAAAGAAACTATGAATTAAATAAACATTAAAACAAACGGCAAAATAAATGATTAAATGCTAAGATATATTATAAACTATTCATAATAATAATAATATATGCAAGGAACTATGAAATGGATCTAACAAAAAGAATTTGGAGTAGATTAATCGATTCGAAATCGACTCGAGATGAGGAACGCATCTAGTGCTTCAAGTGGAACAACATGGGTGTTTTATAGATTGTTGATGGTGTCTATGCTAAAGTTGGATTATTTTCAGTCAGACATGCAAAAGGTGTCTCAACTTTACTCACCCACATGTGCGGGACCAATAAATTGACTTCCCACCACCGCAAGCACCAAGGGGTCATTCTATGTGGGGAAGAGTTCGGTGGATGGGGACAGTGCTCGGGCAGAGGGAGAATTCAGGTGGACGGGGAACAGGATAGGAGTCAGGATAGCTCGCGGTGGAGTGGAGCAGTGTGGTCTATGGGGAGAGAGAGTTGAAGGAAGTGGGTAGAGGAGAGAAGAGCTCTGCATTGGGGATGGAAGGGAGATGGATGGGAGCTCGGGTGAGTGGAGAAGGTGAAAGAGGTCGGATAGTTCTTTGAGAGAAGTCGGTAGACAAGTAAGGAACCGTGTAATGGTGTTGATGGGGAGTGGGGAGCTAAACCGGAGGGGGAGAGGAGAGGCAAAGGAGGTCGGCAGAGATGGGGAGCTAAGGCACACGACCGAGGGAGAGGAGATGGGGATCGGGATCGATGGAGGGAATGAGTGAGGTGGAGAGAGAGAGAGGGAGAATCTATGTGAGAAGGAAAGGAGATGGTGGCTCGGATGGAGAGAGAAATGGCGTGGGAGCTCTGGACGTGGGAAGAGGAGTGTGGGTGGAAGGGAAAATGGATGGGAAGTGCGGCAGTGGGCTGTGGGAGTTGGAGTGGAGTGGAAAAGGAGCTCTGAGCGGGGAAGGGAGGTGGTGGCGAGCCTGGTGCACAGAGTTGACAAGGAGTAAGATGGTTTAATGGCTGAGGAGAGAGGTGGTGGATGGGTAGTGTGGGTTGAGAGTTGGGATGTGGGGTAGCTTAGGATAATAACAATATTTTAAAAAAAAAAAATTTTGATTTTATTTTAATTTTTTAATCATTTATTTAATTAAATATAAAAAATGAATTCTATAGTACACGTAAAACAAGAACAAAACTATGATTTTTTTGTTTAAAAATCAAATGAATATGGACTATTGCAAAGACTATAGATTCTTATAATTGCGAAAAATGAGATCTATATCTATGGTACAACTAAGACCGCAAACAAAAAGTCAGAGAATACGATTATTTTCCGATTTTGTTCCCCATGCGAGTAGAACCTAACATATGAATTTTATTTTTATTTTTATTTGGGTAGGATTATGTATTTAATAATAAAACTAAACTTGAGACTAAATACCAAGCCAGTTAAGCACAAGAAGAGTACTTTACCTTGAAGACGACACAAACCTCTGCTACAGACAAAGATAACACCAAACCTGCACGAGGTGAATAAAAGAGAAAAAACAAACAAATATGACCAGATCTTGGATCTAGTCCCATTGGGCATGCCAACTTTTGATCTACATTTCTAGCTTGAATTTATGAGTGCACAAGTAATCAAGAAACACAAGACCACGTCGAGTATACAAGGGCTTAGTACCTTGGAGATGGAGATGGATGATACGGGCACAAAGAAAGTAGATGTATGATATCAAGAAGCTAGATCTGCAAAACTAAACCAGATAAGATTAGAACACAATATGTAGGGGTTTCAGAGGGTTGGTCCCAAGAGGATTTCAACTCCCTTGGAGGATGTCAACCCCGTGTCAGACAAGATAATAATAGATCGTGAACAGTAGTAAAAATGACAAGCAACTAAAATAACAAGAGTACTTAGCTTATGCTCTACTATGGAGATGAACCGGGCATCAAGATGGTATGATGACGAATTAAGGCAAAGATTTCTCCTTCAAACGGAGAACTCGGTTAAGCTCTTCCTTCTCTTCTGTAGGCCTAGATCTCTCCAAGTCTTCGATCCTTTCTCTTCTTTTTTTTTTCGATCCCTAAATATGGGAGAGAACCCCATATTTATAGCTTAGATGTGAGACTAAACTGCAGGTTAAATGATACCAGGGGTGAAGTAAAGTAACCTGAGTTAGGGATATGATGTGATCATGTGGGGACCACAGCTTTAAATTATTAGGTGTAGTGGGGGGCATGGTGGGTGTGAAGATTCCATTTTAAAAAAAAGAGTGTCGGATGGGTGCATTTTGAATTAAATAATTTGTGAGAGATGGGGAATGATTCCAAAAATTGAATTATCAAATGGGTCCATACGGAGCCCATTGATAATCAATCAAATAATGTGAGTAAATAGATAGGATTTTATTTAATTTAAGATAAAGAGATGTGAGAATGGAATTAGCATGCATGTAAGATTACGGAGGGGCGCTATACCTAAAAATAGGTCTCTACACTAAATTAAAATTAGAATTGCTTTAACCATTTATCTAATAACTTTACATCTACTTGTCCTTCAAAGCTCTTGATTTCAACCTTAGTTTCAACTTTAAAAGGAGCATGATCAGATTTTACCTTCTCTTTTACAACTAGAGTTTATTCTTCACACCCTTCTACATCTTCCTCATGGTGACTATTGCTTATGCCAAACTTTTCAGCCAAATCGCAAACCATTAATTCCACGTTATCTTTCTTGATCAAGCCATATTTTACATATCTAAGAGTTCTTGTTGATTTTTATCCATCCTATCCATCATGGTCTTTAGCATCTCAATTCTATAGACCAATTTTTCTTCCTCGTTTGATCCTAAAGTCTTTGTTTCCACTTCTTTATGGATATGTCTAGATTGCAGGTAAAACTTCTTTCAGTATTTAGACATTGTCATTTTCATGCAAATTACAAGAAAGAATACCATAGTTCTAGATACTTATCATCTCTCGATACCAATGATTTGCAAACTTCTAAATTTGCAAATATTTACAAACCACACAAATTCTATTGTTCTACTTTCAACTTTTAAAATGACAGATTGTTGAAGTTAGTTAAAATTTATTTGTTCTTAGAATTATTTACAACAACGGAAAGAAATTAAAGCAAAGAGATAACCAGATTTTTATCCTGAAACCCCGGTTTGAGTGAAAACTAGTGAAAGGGAGATTTATCTTTCTTCCCACTTGTATGTATTGGCCAATTCAAAAGATATAGATTACAATAAGATGAAGGAAAGTAAACAATGTAAACACTTCCCCTCTATACTTTCTTTCTCTGTTCTCACACTCCTTGCTCCTATAATTCAACTCCAACACTAAATTCTTCTTGCTTACTTCTCTCATGAATTTGATGATCCATTCCACTTGCTCCCCTTGTATTTATAGTTGCTCTCATGTCCTCCCGTACTAGAGAATGAGAAAGGTCACACAGAGAAAGAGACATAATCTAGATGCTTCTAATTCTTGAATGTTTGTGGATTTATTTTATTATTCACCCATAAGTTACAGGACCATCGGGGAGGTTACGTAGCTGCCATCTTGTACAAGGGTGGTTACGCATCTATCGGGGTGGCTACACAACCATGTCTCTATACACGGAGGGGTGATTCTATAACTTTGCGTCTTCTCTACATTTTTATAACTTTTCCTTCTAGTACTGATTGCTTTGATGAAGTGGAGTCTTCTTATATCCCTATGGATCAAATATCCTCATTTAAGTGGTTCAATTTCATGTTCTGAAAATATCATTAACGTCCCTCGAAAGCAATGGGAGTCTCTATTCCTTTCAGTTACGAGAAGAATTACCATTTTTAACGTGAAATAGTACATAACTTTTCTATGTATCCTTTCATTTAGTGGTTTGTCACTTTTCTATGGTGGTATCATAAAGTGGAAGGTTAGGGGGTGATTTCCAATCGAATCCGGTATTTGCACATTCGGAGAAATGTCAATGTAGGTATTCACTCTTATTATAGTTGGCATTATATTAGGGTATAATTGCATCTCTTTCTTTTATAGTTTAGAAGACATCTCATTCCAGGGCATCTTGCATGCTTGTACAACCTGAATTCCATGGTCCCTAATCATGTCCCTAAATTCATCGTGTGTTTCCTTCCTCATTTTCCACACTCTCCTTCTGTTCACTTTCTTATTTACATACATTACATATTGTTCTACAACTTCTCCAGTTTTTATAGCTTCAACCTTGACCATCAATGGTTGTGCCTTCTCTAAATGTATGTATTCCTCCATTTGTCTTTCTCTTTCCATCTCATTAACAAAATAAGAATATAGGGCTTTCACTTGAACATCTCCAATGTATAGCATTGGAACCCAATCCCTATCATATTCAAGAGCATATTTGTACATGTATAATTCACACAAGAGGAGATGAAGTGCATGAGTGCAGTTCTAATATAACCTAAAGAATCTCCTAGTTGAGCTGATATCAAAAGGTATGTTGGAATTAATACATGTGAGTTTGAGTTGCAACATCTTTTCTTGTAAGAAAATAGCATAGACATTTGAAGGAGGCCTACATTTAAATATCTCATGGGCCACCTATATTGTCTCTTTTTTCTTCTTCTTTATCCTTTCTATCTCTTTGTCCTTTTCCTCCATTTCTTCCTGATGTTTGGAAATAAGGGCTTCTCTTTTCTTTCCCATTTTCCTTTTATCTTATTTACCTAGGTCTCAAATTGTGATATCAACTAGTCAATATCATGCAAGCATTGTTTGTGTGGGCATCTCCTCACTAATTGATTTTATAGTGTCTCTTACAATTTCCTTAATAACAATTTGTGGATGTAATGGTGCTACATTCAATTTATGTATACTAGCATGTTTTGGTTTCTCCAAAAATTGTGGTGAAAATGGTGGTGTCTCTGCTCAGAAATTTCTCAATTACATCATCCACAACTACATAAATGTGTTCTTGTTCTTGTTCCATGGTGATTCAATTTCTACATACATTGGCCTTTGCTCAATTCCATGTACCAGGTGCTCAATGACCTTCTCAACAATGTCTAGCATGTGTTCATGTTCAATATCTTCTCCAAAATTCTCTTCTTTTTCTTCCTCATGAACATCTTGCATGAACTATATCTTCTTCATGGGATTTTGTTGCATGAACTACCTCTTGTTTTTCCTCACCACAAGCTACCTCTTCATGTTCCTCCATGGACTCTTCAGGGTACTCCTACTCATGAACAAGGGCATCAATATCTCTTTGATATGTCTCCATTGGCCGAGGCTTAAGGATTTCTTCGTGGTATCCACATCACTATATAGTGATGTGTGTTTTTCTCTGTTTTGGCTTAGAGGTACTTATTTTTCTATTTTGAGCCTATAAGAGTGCCTAGATGGTGTAGGAGTAAATTTAGAAGATTTCCTTTAACCCTTAGAGGTAGAGGATTTAGTAGTAGAGAACTCCAAAAGGGTTTTAGCAATGAAAATCCTCTTAGGAGAGATAGGGATAGGGATTTCTTCAATAGATGGAAAATTTTCATAATTTAAGGTTTGTTGAGATTGGGAGGTGGATGCTAGAGGCTCATTTATGTGTTTAGTGGAGCTCTCAATAATTTTC
Organism: Taxus wallichiana var. yunnanensis; assembly: GCA_018340775.1. Taxonomy (NCBI): domain Eukaryota; kingdom Viridiplantae; phylum Streptophyta; class Pinopsida; order Cupressales; family Taxaceae; genus Taxus; species Taxus wallichiana. Next base: position 50,557,278 of record CM031236.1, read on the forward strand.
ATCTTCTTTTTCCTATTTCCCAACAAATCATCTATACTTTTGCCTATGAAAAATCCCGCCATTATATTTGAGGATAATTTTTCGCAATGTATGTTTCACTAAGCGAGGTTATAAGGAAATGGTATGATAGTACAGACCTTTCCCTCTATGCTTTTTTACTCATTCTCCTCAATATCTCATGTAATAAATTAGGTGCATTCACTTGCCTATTTTTCTTTAGGTGATTTAACAATTTGAAGTGAACCGTATTCAACCTAGAATATCTTCCCTCATAGTTAAAATACTTAATTACATAATTTCCAACCTTGGCCCATAAAGGTACCTTGCATTTCTAAGATGAATTGGTCATCAACATATGCAAATTCTCTTTTGGTTGCTTCAGGTTAGCCTTTATGGAAATGGTTCTCCCGGGAAGGTAAGCCGATTACTTCGCCAAGATTTCACATTGATTCGAGTAATAAACCCTTCACTTGTGTTTCCTCGTCATTAAATGTGTTAACAAACTCTTCCATTATTGCTTCATTGAAACCCTAAAACTAGTTTATGTAATCTAGCCAACAACTATCTTAAAAATACCATAAGATTCAAGGGTGGCTAAGAAGTTGAGAATTCTCAGTGGGTTCATGTCGTATCAAATCTCCTCCCATTATGAATATGCAACCTGCTCTTGTCTCAATACACAATAATACATCTCTACTTGAAGATTCATTGCAAAATTGAGTTGTTTATTTGTTTTGATTATTTTTTTGAACTTTGAGACCGAAAGGACACACAACATGGTTACGGGAGCAATCATTAATTGATGTGACCATGTGAAGTATGCAAAGTGAAGTAATTTGGAAATATGGGCTTACGTGGAGGGACACATCATAGCGTGAAAGGAAGTGGTGTTTTTAATGTAGTAGATACATGATGACTTGGAATAAATATTGATTGATGATAATCATTCTAATTATACTTTAATAAAATGATAGACAAGTGCACTTATCTCGATGTCCGTTTAGTTGTGCATGATTATTTGGATTTTTTCCATAGTTGTATGCAAGCTTACTATAATTCTCTAGATGATGTTATGATGTTGCGAGATATGTTTCGAATCGATATTAGCTAGTCCTTACTAAAACCAGATATCTCTTGAAGAGGGAATGCCAATCTATTGGGGTGACAGATGTCTCTTTTCCATCTCTCACACATGTAGATATCCTTGATCTTCTTTCATGTAATCATGATTTCATCAAAATTCAAAACAAAAATAGGGGTTTGATGCATGTTTCTACTGGGAACCTTCATCATTGCATTCTATCTTTGTGATGGATATCATGCACTCATGCAATCACCCGCATCAAACCCTGCAAAATAAAAACTCTAAGAAATAAAATGTGTTAGCAGATTGTTGTTGATCACCATAAGGGATGATCATAACACTTTTATTTGACCTTAGAATATCCAACAGGATGAGTGCACCAAGGCCATTAAAATATATCAATCATCTGCAGTCTCAAAAGGTGAACCAACATGCTCAACCTCTCGATGTTAAATCTGATGTCCTTACTTCCATCCTACTTATACCTCCTCTAAACAGATACATGAATGTATTTCTGTCAACTAGATTCTTGTACAATCTCAACCTATGGCCATTCACCAATAACTTAAACCTCACGGGATCTATGGTAAGGAGTTTTATGGCTCCATTAGGGAAGATATTATCAATCTCATATGGTCCTAACCACTTTGTCTTGAGCTTTCCTACATGATCCTTGTATTTTGAATCAAACAAGAGTGCCCAATCACCTTCTGAAGTGATATGGTCTTGATGTACCGGTCATGCCATTTGACTCTTTACTTATTAACTACCTAAGTGTTATGCACATCCTACCTTTCAATTCATCCAACTCATTGAGTTGGAGAATTATCTATCTTTGATCTTCTGATAAATCTATGCCTAGCTCAAGTGCAGTCATCAGTGTTTTTTGTTCAAACTCAATTGGTAAAAAAATAGTCTTACCATACAAGAGTTCAAATGGTGTGAAACCAGTTGTTATTTTCCACTTTTTGTTGAATTCCCACACTACCTCTAAGCTCGTCTACCTACTATTTCTTGTAGAGTGCAATGGTCTTTATCAACATGGCCTTTATTTATCTATTTTGTAACTTCTACTTGGCCACTAGATTGTGTATGGTATGGTGTAGACTTCTTATGCTTGATTTCATACTCTTTAACTAGATTAGAAATTACATCAGTAGTGAAGTGTGTACCTTGATCTGTAACAATTTCTCTTGAAACTCCACACCTAGTGAAGATGTGATCATATACGAATTTGGCTACCTTATCACTTTTCTCGATTTGGAAATTCCTTCACCTTTGTCCACTTGGTTAGAAAATTTGTGAATACCAAGATGTATTATTTTTTGCTGAGACTTAGGGTCTATAGGGTCGATAAAATCTAAATCCCACTTTTCAAAAGGTTAAGACCAATTGATGTTGTAATGGCATCGATCAGATCTTGTAGGCTTTCCCATTCTCTCGGCATTTATCACATCTTCTAGTGTATTGTGATGCATACTTATGCAATGTTGGCCAATAATATCCAATATTCAAAACCTTATGTGTTGTTCTTATTGTAGAAAATTTTCCTCCGCAAGGTTCACTTTGGAATGCTTTGAAGAAATCATCATCATCTATACACCTTTTCATGATTTTATCGTGTCTTGTATGAAATATAAATCTAGCTATCCAAGAAAAATGCACACTCTTTTCAACTATGTATTTCTCTTAGAGTATAAGTAATGTGGAGGTGTTTTAACTAAAACCAAATAGTTTATTATGTCTACGCATACCAAGGTTTTTGGTAAAAATAGAAAATAAGTGCTCATTTGGAAAGGATTCATCAACTAATTTCTCTTCATCACTAGTATCTATCCTATAGAGAAAATATTCTACCATGTTATCCTTGTCAGGCTTATCCACTATGGTGATATCAAAACTCTTGTAAGAGAAGCAACCATCCGATGATTGTGTTGCTTATTACTCGCTCATTTATCAAATATTTGACTATAGCATGGTCAATGTGAATAAACATTGGATAACCTATGATGTAGTTTCTAAATTTGTTGATAGCATATATAACTACCAAGAACCCCTTCTCTATTATTGTATGATTTATCTCTGCATGCTGCAATTTCTTGCTAACATACTAAATTACATAGTTTAGAACTCCATCTTTTTGTCCAAAGATGGATTCAATAGCATGGTCGATGCATCAGTGTGGATGTGGAATGATAGGTTCTAATCAGCTCTCTCTCTCTCTCTCTCTCTCTCTCTCTCTCTCTCTCTCTCTCTCTCTCTCTCTCTCTCTCTCTCTCTCTCTCTCTCTCTCTCTCTCTCTCTCTCTCTCTCTCTCTCTCTCTCTCTCTCTCTCTCTCTCTCTCTCTCTCTCTCTCTCTCTCTCTCTCTCTCTCTCTCTCTCTCTCTCTCTCTCTCTCTCTCTCTCTCTCTCTCTCTCTCTCTCTCTCTCTCTCTCTCTCTCTCTCTCTCTCTCTCTCTCTCTCTCTCTCTCTCTCTCTCTCTCTCTCTCTCTCTCTCTCTCTCTCTCTCTCTCTCTCTCTCTCTCTCTCTCTCTCTCTCTCTCTCTCTCTCTCTCTCTCTCTCTCTCTCTCTCTCTCTCTCTCTCTCTCTCTCTCTCTCTCTCTCTCTCTCTCTCTCTCTCTCTCTCTCTCTCTCTCTCTCTCTCTCTCTCTCTCTCTCTCTCTCTCTCTCTCTCTCTCTCTCTCTCTCTCTCTCTCTCTCTCTCTCTCTCTCTCTCTCTCTCTCTCTCTCTCTCTCTCTCTCTCTCTCTCTCTCTCTCTCTCTCTCTCTCTCTCTCTCTCTCTATGTATATATATATATATAGTTACATTTTAATTATTAGAATTAATGTAATATTACTTTGTCTCATTACATATGTTTCATTTGAATTATTGAGATTCCAAGAAGTGGATGACATTGGCATTGACATTATATGATTATAATTGATGGCATTGAATGATTATAATAGTGGCTAAATTGTATGTTAGTTACATATATATTTTAATTCTCATGTTCAAAACATTAAAAAAATTAACACTAATAATACATGTTAACATAACATACATATGAAATCATATTAATCCACTTAGATACATGTATAAAGCATGTTTCATCCACTATACAAGTTTTAAAACAAAATATTTTTGTCTCATACATTATATTGATTTCAAAAATCCTTGATAAAGTGCAAAATTCAAAGAAAATCAATGTCTTAACAAATCCATGTAGGCATAAAATGATACACAAAAACAAAATACAAATTTACACCAACATGTCATGAAGGCATACAACAAAATCCATATACATATAAACTATGGGGTATCATCAAATAATTTGGTCCTCTTGGGCTGCTGAGAAGATGAACTAGTCACATCAGTGGAATGTCCCTTCTATTGATCAGACCTCCTATGCTCAAGGAATGTTTATATCTCTAGATATTAATACAAATAAACAACATACCCATTAGTATACAACAAATGACATATAAAATGACATTACTTAAAAATAAATACTTACTACAATCTCATGATCACTCAAAATCATTTTCTTCCTCTCAACATCGAACTTAGCGGTAACAACCTTAGTAGTAGGTGCATGAACTAGAGTTTTCAATTCCTCTTATGGCATCCATGATGAAAAAAATTAGAATACGCATATCAATGTCATTACTTATATTGCATGATGTTATTTAATACAATAAATTCAATATGAAAATTACTTTACTAGATCATACCTATGTAAGAGGTGTAGATGTAAAATCACACACTTGGGTACATTTCTAGGTCCATAAACACATACTAGCATTCATATGATTCCTAAGAAAAAAACTAGTAATTAACTATTGTCTTTGGCCTCTTCTTTGTGTTTCTTGTTTTTTAGTTGATCTTGCACACCCTACAGCCCAGTTGTTATTTTACTTATTTATCTTTTATGGCTCCACACACTAGTACCCAGCCATGACAAGAGTGTCCAGGAACCCCTGTCTCCTCTAGGTGCCCCTAAGCCTTTTCCACTATACCCACTTCTTTTGGATCTCTTTTATCTTTTGGGCATCTTTTTCACTTATGGGCCATACAAAATTCAAACAAGGGAATCATATAAATACATATTTATGTGAAAAAATCAAGGACCAAACACTAATCATATACTATCATCTCCTAAGCTAACATCAAAAGGCACCTAAAGCACTTCAAAACATTCATTTAACATCAACTCAAGGGACAAGGGACTGTATTTTCTACATACATAACATATGAAGGGTTATAGGTACCCTCGTTGGTCAAATGGTAGCACACAGGTGATCAACAAGGAATATTTTACACTTGTGTGACACAGTAAAAACCATGTTCTGACTATTTGCGCTGATACCAAAACACCCGAAGAGGTCTTCAACACCCATTCGCCCCTGTCTTGTCATGGGCACCATGTCTAGCCTTGTTCCTTCATTCTAAAATTTATTAAGTAATAATGACACTTTACCTTGTATGTTCATCACATTTATCAGTCCAAAGCACTCCCAGATCAAGTGTAAATAAGCTAATTAATTCTTTCTATATCTCTTGCTTGGGGTTTCATACTTACTTGTTTACTTGCTTGTGTCATATTGTACCTAGAAGTTGTATATCATAGTTTACATTAGTTACTTTGTAATATGGTTTAATAAAAATTCTATTTTTGTTAAATCATTTGGTGAACCCACTCATTCAAACCCTACCTTCTGAGAATGTATCAAAATTTATCTCCTTCTTCTGAATTCATGAATCAATCTTCCTATCCTTCTTTTACTCCAACCAAGGTTTTTGGCATGGCTACTACTACTTCTAATTTTATGTAAGTTTGTACTCAACATCCTCCTCACTTTGTTACTCCAATATATGATCCAACCATAAATGTACTCATTAACTATCATACTCATCCTCATATGGCTCCACCCATTTTTGCCCCACCACCTATCTCTTTACAGTTCCTACCACTTCCTATAAGGGTTATTAAATCATAGGAAACTTAAGAATACACCAAAAAATATCTTTTAAGATCTATTGCACAATTCACTCGATTTTCATCATACAATAGAGGCTGCCCTTCATTCCATTCACATTGAAAGCAATAATTCACCTGTTGCATTTTCTCACCTCATTCAATCTCTTAAAATTTTACCACATGTTATATATTTTAGTGATGAGGATATCCCTCCTACTAGTGATGATCCATTTGCACCTTTGCTTATTATCTACTATATTGGTGCCATCGTCATTAAGTGTGTACTCATTGACAATGGCTCTACTATAAACATGTGCTCTCTTTATCTCCTCAATAAAATAGACATTAATGACCATCTAATAAAAAAACCTTCTCAAGTCATTCACAACTATGATTCCACCCATGGGCACCATCACCCTACATTTACAAGTTGGACCTAAAATGGTTCCTACCATATTCTTTGTTATTGATGATGCAATTCAATACAATTACTTACTTGGTAGACCACTGGATTCATGAAATGCATGTTGTTCTATCTACGATTCATTTTTCATGTTAAATTCTTACAGGATGGTTATGAACATACTATTGTTACAAACCCCGAGCCATTCAATTTTTTTGTATAGATCTTATTATTGTCATGTCCATTCCTCCATCTCATCCAATTCTATATCATAAAGTTAGTACATATGATGTCGGTCAATCTAGCGCTCCTACTCCTTCTACTTCTCCATGTACTTTATTCATCCCTACTCATATTATTGATATCTTATCACCCACTATGTCTACTCCTATGATTGGTACTTCTCCACCTATAATGAATCCACCCAAATCTACATCGACTTAACTCTTACTAATATCCTTAATAATATTATACAACACGATATGCTAGCAATAATGATGAGGTTGATGTCATAGAGCTTAATGATGACACATTGCACAATCTTAACTTTATTCCCATTGAAATAGATGAATCCTAATTTCAAGATACTTTTGTTGTTATTATCCCTAGTGAATATCAATTCAAGAAGCCTCCTCCATCAATTATGCAACGATTCCTTTCTAGGGCACTACACATACATTAGAAATTTTATCACCTACTACATCACCTCAGGATCCTTCTGCTCTGCACCTGAATCCCTTAACATGCACTCTCTTCATTCGCAATTCTTTTGTACCCATATCCCATTCAATCCACACTTTCTCTAAGACTATTTGCACACATGATGACTTGGCTCGACTAGGCTTCACACTTGCTGATCTCCTTCCTCCACCTCACTCTTCTCACCTTTATCATGGTTGTGTGTTCATTATTGATGTTTATGGCCTCTGCATCTTCCATTTGACAGTATTCCTTGCATGCACTCCTCATTCTTCTCCACTCACACTTGGGAAATATTGGCTTGATTACATTGGTGGCACACTAGATCTAAATCATATTGATATCACATTTCCTATGCCTTTTAGCCACATCTCTATTTGTAATGACTCCTTCTTAGGATATTCTCAAAATCTCACTCGATGGTATGCACATGGTTTTCCACAACCACCTTTCACTGATGAATAATATGCAATGGGCATGTACAATTTATGCCATAAGGGATCTTTATATGATCAACCTCACACTATTTCTTACCAAGTCTCTGATCCAACTCCAATCGGCTACAGATCCTGAAAATGATGATCTACTAGATGATTTTACTTAATTACTTTCCACATCACACACTTGGGTAGAATTATGATTTCTCCCCCATTTCAATCATTTCAAAATCTTTCTAGTCTTTATACATACATGTTACGCTCCATGCTTCACATCTCGTCTCTCTTCTACATCTTCATACATAACTTTGTATCACCATTACCATATGAAGCCCTCTAGTTCAATGGTTCATAATTGACTGCTGAGGGTATAAATATGAAATGAGCCTCACCTCATTCAAACTCTTTATGCTCTATGCTTCATTGATCGTGCACATTATCAAATCATTTCCCAATGACACAATCTTGTTATATGGTTCATTCTTGATTTTTGAGGGGTATTTTATAAATTAACCTCATCTCATACACATTCTCTAGGGGCATGCTTCTCCTATCACATTCACACTTTTCATACCATTCCATCACACTCCTACACTACATACTACATATCTTGGTTGCATTTACTCTTGTTTGGTTATACTTACACATATACTTTACTTGTTATGTTATTCAAATACTCAATATGTCATTATCTTTATCATATACACATGCATGTTCACTTGTTCTTTAGTTGTGAATGTAGAATTCTTATAGGCTCTTACATGGTACAATGGCATTTGACATTGTACCTCTTACTAATGAGGCTATGGGCATATACTTTGGCATTACAAGTGATTATAATTTTTATCTTTTTTTAATACTTTGCATTTATAAATGCATGCCTTGACATAATTTTATCTTTTAATATGCTAGTAGGTGCTTCAACATTTTCCTTATAGAACTATTTTACACCATGGTTTTTGATACATTTTTACTTTTTATTGTTTGTTATTATATGTCATCATTTTCGGGTTATTCCCTTTGTCTTGTTTCATCACCATTTGTATGCTTTTGGCTACTTCAGCCCTCGATTTTCTTGTGACATTATGAGCAATGTCCCATGTTTAAAACTTAATTTTTTGGTCTATATTATATGCACACTTTCTTCTTACATTACTTTTCTATGACATATTTCCTACTTTTTTCTACTAACACATGTATCTATCCACTTTGTTTTCATGTCCCTTAGTTTCTACCATGCACATCCCCTACCCCTTGTAGGTATCACATTTAGATAAGAATCATGTCCTTTATTTTGGTTTTCACACTCCTATCGATGTCACGTACACCCCAAATGAGGGGGTCATATATTGGGTGAACAAATCACCTCATACAACAAATTAGAGCTATAATTCGGTCAAAGCACAAGACAAAACCAAAATAGGAACACAATCACAAAACTACCGAGAATATGACTTAGGTCCTCAACATAACACGGACACCAATGACCAAACCTAGACACTAGCACTGGGAAATATTTACCTCTCTTAGACGTTAATTTCCTAAGGGAAAACATAATCAATTTCTCAAAGCAGCATAGTTTAATGAAGTTTACATAGTAATTTGAAATTATCAAGCACAGTCCTCCAACAACAAAATACATGCAATCTCCATTTCAATTAGAACAACCAATACATTTGGAATAAATCGGGGACAGTGGGAAAAAAATTAGGGACACACCATCTATGTGGTGTTTATCAGGAAGATTCATGGAAGGAGAGTAACACTAGACCACTCTCCCTAAAACTTTCTCTTTGGCGTGAGATCTCCCAAAAAACTCACTCTTGGCATGAGATTTCCTAAAAAATCACTTTTGGTGTGATATCTCCCAAAAATCATTCTTCATATCATTTTCAAGAAAAAAATTATATCCTTTACACTCTTCTACATTAGATGCACACTTTTCTTTTACAAATTTTTCTCTGATTTATCATATACCAAACTTTGACTACATTCTTGCTCTTATTTTTACAATTCCTTCCTTACAAGAAGTAGAAAAAACAAACACAATAGGTATAACATCATAAAACACAAATTCTTCACCTCTAGAGTCACTTTCTCTTCCTAGTTTCCACGCTTCATTTTTTTGCATCATTCAATGCTTCACTTCTCTACATGGCATGCTATTCTCCACACACTCTACAGGAACATAAGGTATGCATCTCTTATCTACTTTATGTTATCAAATATTCACTCAACAACATAAAATGCGGGAAAATGTAGACACACAATCACACACTTGGGTACATTTCTAGGTGTAGACACTAGTCTTTGGTGTGACCCCTCTCGTTCATCCTGCATCCATTCTCCTTCATGCAACTTCCCCTCTCATCTTTCTCTTTCCTAAATTTAAATAAATCTAATCTATTTACTCACCTTTATTTAATTAATTATCAAATAGGCTCCATGTGGACCCATTTGATAATTAGCATTATCTCACTCAAAATTATTCAATTCATGGGTAATAATATACCCATCCGACACTCCACTCTTAATTTCAAAAATGGAATCTATTATCTCGCCTACCCATTCACAACATTCTCCCCACTCCATCTAATAAGTCAAACTATGGTCCCCACGTGATCATATCATGCCTCTTAACTCGGGTTAATTTATCAAACCACAGTTACTCATTAACCCCAATCTAACCTCAAATCCAAGTTATAAATATGGGTTTTCCCCTCTTTCAAAAGGACCTAGGACTGAACCTAGACTAGAATCAAAAAGAAGTATGAAATCTTTGTGTATCGAAGTTTTGAGGAGAGGAGAAGAAAGTGCTTAATTAAGTTTTTAGGAGTGTGTGAGATATTATTTCCATTGTTCTTCATCTCGCCACCCTAATGCCCATTTCATCTCCATATCGAGGACAAGCTAAGTCCCCTCGTCATTTCAGTTACTTGTCATTTTGTATTTCATTATTTCTTATTGATATCTATTGTTCATCATTTATTGCTATCTTTCTAGACACATGGGTTGACATCCTCCAAGCGAGTTAACATCCTCTTGGAACTAATATTTTCCTGAACCCCCGCATATTGTTATCTAATCACATTTTTTCCGTTTTCATATCTATCTTATTTTATCACATATATATCTTCTCTACGCACATAGATCCATATCTGCATCTAAGGTCCTAAGCCCTCCATCATTCAAAGTTGTTGGTGGCTTCCAGTATTGGATTTCACCCACGTGAGAATGAGGTTTCCTGTACAACATTTTGGCATGCCTGGTGGGACCGGATCCTAGATCTGGTCATTTTGTTTGTTATTTAACTCATCTTGTCTAACTTGTTTGTTTACAAAATATTAGTATTCGATCTCGTTTAGTACTGAGACACTTCTTGAAGTCACCAAGAGGTGTGTGCTCTTCTTATTTTCTATTGAGTTCTACCTGCATGGGAAATGAATCCAGAAATTAACCTTATTACTTGGTTGTGCTTTCAAGTTTGATTGTGTAATTTATTATTCTCCTAGTTTTCGTCACATGATATATATTTTGCATCTTTCATTTTTCCGACTCACCTATTTAAATAAATAAATAATTAAATAATTAGTATCGAGTGCATTTTTATTATTAATCATAATAATAATAATAATTAATAAATAAATAAATAATTTTTAAAAAATCAAAAAAATTATTACTAAATTCTACTTCCTAAACTCCCCATCTCCCTTTTTCCCTACACCAAGCTATCTCCCTCCCTTTGGCCGAGTTATTCACTTACTCCACTTAGCCACCTACCTATCTACCCATTGACTTTGTTCCATCCATCTCCTTCTACTCAACCTCATCCGGCGTCGAGCCCATATCCCGAGTCCCACGTATTCCCCCAACTCCGTGAGCTCCCATTTGACTTCTCCTCTTCCCGAGATCCCATATCCTCCACCACGGTGAGCCACAATCCCATATCCATCATTCTTCCTTCATATTCATTCCTAACTCCCACATCCCCAACTTCCATCTTACCTCTCCTATTGATCAAGAATACTTGGAAAATATCACAAAAGGGGTCGCGCGTAGGATAGAAGGCCAAGATCAAAGACACGAGAAGGATAGGAAGGACCCATGCGTGTAGAAGGAAAGTTCAGATTTTGGGACTTAACTAATTTTGAGCATGAAGATATAATTTATAAGATGGTGTGTGGAACACACCAAGGAAGCAGAGACACACGCGCCATGCATTGTCTATATTTGGAGAAGTGGTTCAAAGCATCTATGCATGGAGGCAAGCTAAGAATAGAATTGACACTTCAGTTAACTGCAAGGGAACTATAGATAGCAAACTTGCATGTGTGGCTATAATTGTAAATAGCATGTGAATATTAATAGCATACGATCTCTTTCGGAATAGTTAAGTGGTGAAGGGAAAGTGCCCACCCTATATATATGATGTTAGGTGCATAGTAGAGAAGGAGGACATGTATCACAGAGAGTGGTGTATGTGTGTAATCAGATCCATACGCACCTTGATATAAATTCACAAAGATCTATAAGGAGCTTCTATACTTATTAATAGATGAAGGATATTGGCTAAATCTAAGTATCATTTTGTGTAATTGAGTAGTGTATGTTATTTATTCAATGATGATCATTGTTTAAGCTTGTTCTTTCATAGATATGTGGGTAGCATGCATTGTAGAATGATGGATTAGTTAGGAATCTATATCTTTATGTCTTCATCATGTTAACATCTTATTACAACAACCCTAAAGAGGTACCTAGTACCTTTACGTGCTTTAGGTGAGCGCTCGTCTAGGCTGAGTGATGTGTCGGTGTGATTAGGGTGTTATCTTGCAAATTCTAGACTACATCATTGGTTTTGTTGTCGGGACCTCTTTTTGATTGTTTTCGGGATGGTTCATGATGAAGACGTCTTTAGTTAACTCTAGCAAGTATTGAGGAATGGATAGATGATCTCGAAGGAAGAATATACACGCACGGTTCAGCTCGGTGGATCTAAGTTTAATGCATGTACATGGGTAGAACGAAACTGTATGATAGTTTATATGAGAGCTTTTTCACTATCTTTCCAAAGAGAACTATACGAGTGGCTAACTACTTATGCATCTCGGTGGAATCGGAGGTATCACACACTTGTCTGGACAAAGAAGAACTCCAAGATCTTTATGATGTTGATCTCGATCTAGACTCGCGCGGTGGATACGTGGTTTTATGGTGTTCTAAATAGTTATATTTTGGAATATTCAATTTAGACGTACTCATGCCTAAAGGTAGCTGAATTCCAATTTTTATGGTATCCAAGAGGGATATACTTGCAAGTATTCCACTGGTGATCAAGATCTTAATGGTAACCTTGAACCTAGAGAGTAAACCGATGGCTAGCTAAACTTCACCACGCGTGAAGGGGAACAAGTTTGGTATTAAGATGGTGGACCTAGCGGTAGAAAAGTAGAGGGAGGAAAGGTGGCTTAAGTATAATGAGGCATGCAAGAGGGAAATAGAGAAGCAGCATTCCATTGTAGAAAGTATGGCATTGAGGAGAGAGATGGCTCGTGAAGGATTTATGGCTCATGTAGAAGATGTGGAGCCAGAGCATCAGGAACTCCCCCATCTTGGAAAGCATGACAGAGATCCCTTCTCAACCTCACACAGAAGTGTGCAGTAGAGACTACTTGGGCTGCATGTGCGCATCTTAATCCACCTGGTGACCTAGCCTTTGCACTTGGTTTTTTAGTATCTAGTACGACAAGTAACTAACAAACTAACTTGGGAAGTAGGAAAGTAGGAGTAAGTCAGGGATCAAGTACATCAATGGTAGGACATACGGCTTCAATGTCATTTGGAGGAGCATTCTTGGGCACATCATCCACATAGAATGTAAGCACACAGAATACTAGACTCACCTCTGGAAGTGGAAGTGCTTCACAGACTGTAGGGGTTCTATATAGTACTATTATCAGAACACAAGGGAGTACATCTACAGGCCCTATTCCAACTACAAGTGGCGGATCAAGAGGTATAGGTGGTTCTAGTTCTGGTGGATCTGGTGGTTTTAGAGGCAGAGGGAACACATGAGGTTCCGGATCAGGTGGTCAAGGTGCGGCAAGAACCACGAGAATATCTATATGGAGATTTCTCCTCATCTCCTAGAGTATAGAGGTATAGAGGATTATGTTGAACATGTGAATATGTGTGAAACCTTGTGGTGGGATAAAGGGATCATAGCTGCTAAGCAAAAGGAAATTCAATTTGCTACTACATTACAGGCACACGCATAGCTGGTATAGGAATTTGATCCGATCAAACTTGCGTAGATTATGTACTATTTGATGGATGCTTTATTGAAAGAGTTCCATATTATTGACTTTGAGTAAGAGTATAAGTGCACTCAAAGATATAAAGTAAGGCACTACCGAGAGTGTATGTGAGTATGATGCTCATTTTAAGACACTTCTATCTAATTTTTCTTATGATATCCACACTAGCAAGCATGCACAATGGTTCATTGGAGGATTGATTACACCTTTTAGGAGGGTATTGTCACACAAGACATACACGGATCCGCGTGAAGCACTAGAAGTAGTTTTACGCACTTAGGTAGTTAGGATCATTGACACGGAGTCATTCCATTCCTAGAGGTGTAGATCACAACTATGGCTAAGCGAGTTAGAGAATTTGTCAAGCAAATTCACCAATGAAACATGCTCAGAATTTGGTGTATAGATTGTGAAGTGGAAGGTCACACCAAGGATAGTTTCCCTCACAGATTTATACACTCATTATTGTTGGACTATGAAATTTTCCATTTGAATCATGATGCTAGCCACTTTCCTTTATTACATCATGCGATAAGGAAGAATGTATCTTTCTTTTGCAAGATTTACAGGTCCACGACCCATGATATTGAGGATTGTCAGTTGATTGGTCGATCCGAGGATGCCATAGACATTGGATTACAAAAGAAAGGTATAATGATAATTCTAAGGGTGGGAATGAGCATTAGGATTAGGATCATAATCAAATGCGCTATGACAGGAATGAGGGGCATTTTGAAGGAGGTTGTGGAAGGGGACATGGATATCATGGTGGATATGGAGGACGAGGCCAAGGTGGAGGAAGAGGAGAGTTTCCTCGTGGAACATGTTATACATGTGGATCTCCTGACCACTACAGGCATGAATGTCCTCGAGAATAATGCAAGTTCTTTTTATAGGAAAGAACCATATCTATGAAGAGTGCCCGGACCTATATGAGCATTTGAGTAAGCAGCATAAGCAAGAAAACAAAGGCATCAGAATGGTTAGAATCTAGTGCACGGTAGAAGACCAATGGATGCCCAAGATAATCAGAGGGACCTGAGGCATTGAAAGTGAGGATTACTACATGTGTTGAAGTTGCACGCGCGTGAGAGGAATTGCACCAGAAACCTATGATCACCAAGGATGAGGTTTTGCATGTGAGGTACCAGATCCTACTCATTAGAAGGAAGTTTACCAGGATATCATGGAAGTGCTAAGGAATATTCAAAGTGAGATGCAGACCTAAAGGAGAAAAAGAAATCCTCAGAGATAGTTCAAACTGATATTGATGATCTGTGGGAGGTGTGTAAGATGTTGCACCAGGAGAACATTATTCCACTGTTAGGAAGTTGGTTCAAAGGGAACACTCCGCGCATAATTCTTAAGACCAAATAGTAGATTCTAAATACAAATATTCCCACTTTGGTAGCATTGACTATGAAAAAGAAATTACTTTGAATGTTGTTGTGGATGGGTGGCTTCGAGCAACATATTGATCGATACAGGCACGGAAGTAAATTTGTTGACATTAGATGCATGGGTACAAATGGGAAGGCCTCCATTGCAGCCATCATCTAATGTGTTATTCATGGCAAACCGGACTAAGGCCACTCCCATAGGATTGTTGAAAGATGCATCTATAACAATACGAGGGGCCAATTTCACTAGGGATTTTGAGGTATTAGCACTTGCGGAAGAAACATTTCCAACATTACTTGGACGCCCTTGGTGTTATGTAAATAATGCTAACTTAAGATTCAATAAGGGATATATCATATTTCAAAACAATGAGGAAAGGGTTGTAATACCCTTGATAGATGGGAATTATATGCCATATGTTGAGCCTCTAAGTGAGGAGGATTTGAACAGAGTCTATGTACGCACTATTTAAGACCCAGAGGTCAACGAGCCATCAAAAGAAGGCATTCTACAGTGGGAGGATTCTCATTTTATTAGTGATACTATGAGTATTGCTTATGACAATTGGGCTCATGGTACATATGAACTGGTAGGGCATGAGGTGAAAAGCATGGTTACACACACGAATAGATTTTTCTCAATTTGACTGATAGGAAGCACAATACCTTGGTATATAGGGACAGAAGATCTTTCTTCCTTTCTAAAGGCCATGGAAATGCAGTGGGCATATCCAGTTGTAAGGAGAGATATGTTAGTGTATACATTGTGCATGACAAAACGCGGTGGTGGGTAGTCCATAGAGTTAATCTTATAAACCGGGAAGACATTAACATATCTTTTCTACCAAGTTTATAAGGAACAATGCACCTACACAAATATGCACTTATCATGGTGATCAACATGTTCAGTATCACATTTAGTAGTGTGAGAGACTCTGGACAGCATGACATGAAGCATTACCACCTTCACTATAGGTGCATAGATTGTATTACACGCTCTAAGGATGTGCACGTGCTTGGTATATATATGTAGAAATACATAGGGAAGCGGGAACTAGCAAGATTTGGATGTAGTTATGATCCGGACATTTGACTACTTCTCAACTCAACCCCTGTAGTGAGAGGCATTAAAATTTATCAAGCGCTTAACTATGGGAGATAGTGCAAAAAAAGAAGAAGAGCATATTCAGGAATTATTTGGTGAGATGGAGTTTTGTGCATGTTTTGAAAAGGACGAAGAAATAGACTCCAAACTACTTGAGCATGCTTGCCTTGAGAAAGAGAAAGGAAAGATGGTCTACATTGTGGATGATAAGGAAGTTGAGAACCTGGATATTGAACATGCACATGGGGTGTGCGAGGTCTTGGGACCAGTGCTGAGAGAAGGATACGTGTGCCTACCATGAACCCATGAAGAAAAGAAGGTGAACATAGGTTCGGAGGCTGAGCCTAAGGAGGCCATAATTGGAGACTACTAGTCAGACTCGGAGGTAACAAAGATCATCGAGTTACTCAGGGATTTTCAGGTTATTCCCTCAAGGATATCATGAACTTAAAGGCATACATGAATCACTTGGGGAAATGAAGATCAAACTTAAGGATGATGCCCGACCAGTTAAGAAGAGGCCTTATATGATGAATCTTAATTTTTGTGAAAAGGTGAAAGAGGAAATTGATAAAATGTTGAAATTTGGAATTATCAAGCCCCTTGATGAGTCAGAATGGGTTAGCCCAATGGTGATTACTCTCAAGAAGGACGGACAGATTAGGATATGTGTGGACTAGAGGGAGTTGAATTCTACATGTTCACGGATCCTTTCCCTACACCATTTCGAGGAAATACTAGAAGGAGATGCGGGGAGTGAAATATATTCTTCACAGATGGATTTTCTAGGTATCATCAGGTTTGGATCGCTCAGGAGGATCAAGAAAAGACAACATTTACTACTGAATGGGGCAGATTTGCCTATACTGTGATGCCCTTTGGATTGAAAAACACACTGTTGTATTTTCACGTATAGTTTTTCGGGTGTTAAAATATTTTATTCATAACTTCTTACAGTTTATCTAGATGATTGGATAGTATATGGGCTTGTGAAAGATCATAGTGATAATATACGCTTAATGTTTGAACGATGCAGACAATTGAGTATCTCCTTAAATATCAAGAAGTCTATATTTGCTACACCATTTGGGATACTGTTAGGACATATAATCTACAAGGAAGGTTTGCTAGTTGATCTAGCCAAGGTTGTAATTGTTTTAGGCCTAGAAGCGCCTACCAGTCAAAGTGAGGTGTGCAGATTTTTGGGTCATACAGGATATTATAGAAAATTTATAAAAGGGTATGCCAAAATTTCTACACCCTTGGAAGAATTTCTGAAGGGGAAAGGTAAATTTTATTAGGGAGAACCACATGTGACAGCATGCATTTGAGGTATTAAAAGAGAAATTGACTACCACACCCATTCTGCACTTCCCCTCATGGGATAAACAATTTCATGTGCATGTGGATGCCTCTGGTATAGCCATTGGTGATGTGCTAGCTCAACCTGGTGAAGGTATTATAGATCATCCAAATTTTTTTGCTAGTAGGAAGATGACTCCTGCTGAAAGGAATTATACAACTACAGAGCGCGAAGCTTTGTCAATGATCTACGCATTGTATAAGTTTCGACAGTACTTGTTAGTAACACCATTTGTGTTTTATACAAATCATATGGCATTGAAGTACTTGGTAAACAATCATGTCTTATAGGGGTGCATATGCAGATGGGTGCTCCTATTTCAAGAGTTTAACTTCATAGTTGTGGTGAAGACATGTTAAAGTAATTCTAGACCAAACCATCTATCTATAATCAATTCAGGAGAGGATGCATAGATAATTGAAGAAACAATGCCTGATGCATAGTTATACAAGTTACAATGTGCACCCATAGAATTAGAAGACATTGTTGTCTTTCTACGAATAGGTATGGCACTAGAAGGAATGAAAGCATTAGAAAAGAAGCATCTTGTTATACGCGCGGTACCATTTATGTTAATTAGTGGTGACTTGTACAACCTAAGTAGAGATGAAGTATTATGCCGCTGTGTGTTAGATCATGAGCACAAGGATATCATGGAAGAGGCTCATGGTGGTATTACAGGAGGCCATTATGTAGGTGATGTGACTGCCCGAAAGATCCTAATTGTTGGATTATGGTGGGAGACACTGTATAAAGACTGTAAAGATTATTGTAAGGCGTGTGATCATTGTCAGTGCCTAGGAAAACCAGGGCAAAGAGATGAGATGCCTTTGAGACCAATTACTAGTGCCGAACCATTTGCAAAATGGGCCATTGACTTTGTAGGACCTATTTCTCCATCCATGCATAAGACTGGATCACACTATATCATTACTTGCACATATTATCTTACACGGTGGGCGAAGTAGCACTCTACAAAATACTATACTGATAGCTAGATTTTTATGGGAGAATTTTCTTACATGATATGGATGTCCTTTAAGCTTGATAAGTGATAGAGGTACACACTTTTTGAATGAGACCATCAGGATCCTATTAGATGAGTTTATGGTTGCACACCATAAAACTACACCTTATCGTCCTTAGGTAAATGGGCGCTCCACAATTATAAATAGTGCAATTTTAGGGTACTCGAGCGTTCCTGGCCATTGACCATCACTTCCAAGTACACCATCATCACGTCCAATCAAATAATAGGGAAACGTGTTCTCCAAGTTATACTTGTTCTTATTTATTATCTTTCTTCGCATTGTAATTTCCCTTTCCTCAGTGATTGTCTGCATTGAACATCACATTTCAAATTTGGTCTAAAATGAACCTTGTGCATCATTCTTACTCACATAGCCTAAATAAGGGGTCTAACTTTTGCATTTCACTTATCACACACTGCCTAAAACTTCAAGAACAAAATCAACACATCAAAATACTCCTCTCATTGGGTTAACATATTGGTACTTGAACACCCAATAAGCAATAGTCTCGAGACATTACCCTAGCCAAAACTACCTAAAACCAGCCTTAGACTTTTGTTCTTTAGGCACCTTCATTATCCATTTTACTTTTTCACATCTCATAATTAATCATGATGATAAAAATATGTTGCTTGATTTTTTTTCAAAAAATACATAAACAAATGTTTCTCTATTTCACACATGTTATCACTCTCTCTCTAATCGAATCAAACAACAATTTCCTCCATCCAATAAAGTTACTTCCCATAATGATCTCTCCTAACAAGATTATAAACTCAAACCCATGCCTTGATTACTCAACCTCCTATCTCCATGGTCCCACCTCATGAGAACCATGTCATCCAAAATCATCCTCACCTTGACACCAATCCCCATATCTCTTCCCAATCAAATCTTCCTAAATCAACTGCATCACCATCTCCCTCTCCTCTAGAGACACTTGGGCCTCCTCCTAACCCCATATATGATTTAGTATTCCAAAATCCCCCACAATATCTAAACCCTCCCAATATCCTCAATTGGTGGATCGCATTCCACCCACCTCCCTTTTTGTCAATTCTCTTTCATACGCTACTAATATGCCTTTCCATTCATCTCAACCTCTTCACACTTACACTCATACCCATCATATTCTCCAGCCATCTCAACCTCTTAACACACATATCCTCACCTATCATTTACCACAACAACCTACCCAAATTCAATAGACACATCATGTACCTATTGTTCAAATTCATCCTATGCAATAATCTCAACCCATGACACATGTTAATCCTTACCAAACGGTTCCCCACACACTTGCACACCCACAATTTACCAACCACCTTTTCAAATGATTCCCCAAATACCCATACATCTAAAATGCATCATTCACCTTATCAAATTATGTTTCAAACCACACAACCAATCCAATCTCAACCTAACATCGCGTCAAATGATCCTATTCACACTTTGATGAATCAATTGTATAATTTGAAAACTATACCTTGGCACCTAAGGATACTTTATCCTATGAAAAGATCTCAGTATGAATCGATTCATTCATCGGTTCCAATTAAACCCTACCCTCCTCATAGAAACTTCCCATGTTTACTAAGTTCAACAACAAGGAAGATCCCCAACAGCATCTCTGCACATTTAAACACACATGTTGTCTTATTGTGCATGATCACGATCTACTTCTTCTCACTTTCCCCATGTATTTTTCTCGGTCCCGCATTGGATTAGTACAACAATATCCCAAACATTCCATATTATATTTCACCCAACTTTAAATGTTATTCTTAGAACACTTTTCTATCAATATCGCATGCAAAACCACTATCACTGACCTATACACCATCTGATAGTTTGAATATGAGCCCATCACCAACTTCGTCACACAATGGTGTGGTGTTATAAACCAACTATCCTTCACTCTTCTACAAACTGAACTCATCAAACTCTTCTCACGTTCATGTGTGAAACATATATCATCTACTTTACAAATTCAATCATTCTAAACCTTTGATGAAGCTTTCACAATGGCTCACAAACTTGAAACCCATGTCATTGAGTAGGTTCATCTTAAACTAAGTTCAATTAAATCTAAAATTGAATCTCCTAAACCATTCACACATAACAAAAAATTTAAGGGTGTGGCCAACACTGTGGTCATTAAACCCTCATCCGCATCTATATCTGAAACATGGACTCAACAACGAACCCCTCAACCAATAGTCAACTATACCCCCTTGGGAGAATCATACAGTTCTGTATTTGATAATTTAATGACCGTAAATTCCATCCAACTTCCTCCCATATGACCCGTGGACAACTTGCAAGCCAATCTTGTTTGGTATCACGAAGCCCACTATTGCAAATATCATCGAGTCAAATTTCATGACATTGAGAGATGTCTTTCCTTCAAAGATCATGTCCAACAACTCATAAATCAAGGTATATCCAAATCGATATCTCCACTATTCAAACTTTACCTCATCAACCACCAATGAATCAAACTACACCCTTTACATCTCAATCACAAATGCTTACACCGTCAAAATGTCAATCAAGATCCCATCTTGTCAACAACTCCACATGTTCCTACCTTAGACAATATTCCCACTCCTTATATGGAATCTGGTTACACCCACAATCACACCTATGTCAACTTTTACTACTTGTCTTGAACCTACACCTTTTCCTATCCTTATCATATCCACATCAAATTTTCCTATATCATCCACTTCCTCCACTTCAAGGAACACCTCAATATACCACATTAGATTAATCTTTAGTACCTATTTATGGCCCCACCGATATCCACACATATCCATACATCTCTCACACCTATTCCTTCACCCACGTATTCATCAAACACACCTATTACTACACCTACATTACTCACAACAATCCCAACTAAACTTTGTTCTCTTACATGTATGTACCTTTATAGCCCCATCTTCTACATCAACCCCATTAGCAAACATACCATTCTTATCCCTCAAAACATTTATGAAACAACCATTTCCACCTACTTATACACCTGAAATTACTCCTACATTTGTTGGATTACCCATAATGTCTACTCCATCGGTTCGTGCATCACCCACATCTCCAAATATTATGAATATGCCTACATCCCTATCTATCCCAACTACCCCTATATCTATTATATCAACAAATCCACGTATCCCTACCTTGACATTTTTACCTATATTCTTTCCCATGGCCACATCACCCGATCTATCCCAATACTCTTTACTTAATCCTTCTATCCCCACGACCGATTCTCTCAATATACAACCCTATCAAAGATACCCTTTAGAACATCTACTGAAAAAACATCTCCACCTAATTCAAATAAGATGGTTTACATTCTCCCTCTACAAAATCAACTCTTTCCATGCCAAGACCTAAACAATCCACATCTCACATAGATCTCAATAATCGCATCATACAAACACCTATTTCTCCATTAACATCCTCCTCTTGTTTTAGGACACTTTCTCCATTAAAACCACACCACCAATGTCGGATCCTCCGGTTGATATTATTATCATCCCTACTAGGATTAAATCATCTTGGTTGAAGTATAAGGCTCTTGGAAAACATCCCCGCAATCCTCGCGCGTCCTTGAAAACATTCATATTTTCCCTCTTCTCAACAATCCAATAACACAACATCTATTTTAGGATCGGTCCTTCCATATCCGACATCTCACAATGATCAAACCACATCCAAACAATCTAGTCTTCCAACCAAATTTGATTCATCTAACTCACCCATCCAATCTATATCAATACCTAAGTTCAAGCTAAAACATCATAAGAGTTATCTTCCTCATGAAACTTTGAGTGGGTCTATGCGAGACATTTTTGACATTTAGTTCGAATATCTACCATCATACTTCCTCTCAATAAATTTGTTACTCCCTATGGTCCAAATCCATCATGGTTAAATCCTAATTGCAGTTGTGTTTATCATCATACCCTAGGCCATGGCATCGAACATTGTAAGGCATTTGGACAATTTTCCACAACCTTATTGAGAAAGATGATTTCCTCATTCAGGGAAAGTTCCTTCTCCATCTACATTGAATCCAATTCATATCCCATCTATCAAGTCTCCCACGATTCCTTAATCAACATCATCCCTTAACATCCCTCCTACACACAACATTCCTCCTAAGGAAGGTCCTCCATTTTCAATCAATATCACTTATCTTTCCAAGCACACTTATGGTCTCCAAACATTTATCCCATCCGAATCCAAAACAATATCATCTAAAATCTTTCAAAATCCTTTAATTCTTCACATTTAATTCATTGGGATCAGCTTTCCCTCGCCCTTTAGTGTATCATCCATACAACTCCTTTTCACTAGGGGACTTCGCTCATTGACATTTTTTGTTTATCTTATCCAAATTCATCCAATCTACACTAATTCTAGAAAAATTCATCTCACCTTAAGTCCACTGTTGTGGCCATATTTTTCCTTCCATTAAGGGCCATTTATTTTCATTGAAGTCATCCTTTGAGGCCATGTTTTTCCTTCCATTGAGGGACCTTTTTATCAAAGTCCACCATTGTGGCCATATTTGTGCCTCTTTTGGGGCACCATCTATTTCATCAAGTCCACATTTGTGGCCATTTTTTTCCTACCATATTTGTGTCTCTCTCGGGGCATAATTTATTTTCATCCAAATTCGTCGTTGTGATCATATTTTTGTTTCCTTAAGGACATAGTTTTATTTCCTGCTTGTCTATCATCTCATCCCATGGCAACTTAATGTCTTCCCTCTTGGTGGTAAACCAGAGATGTAACCTCTTAATGCATTGCACTTGTGACCAGTCTAGTGTTAGTATATCTACCAATGAGCACTTAGTTATATCCTTATATCATTCCTCCATCCTTAGCCCCTTCCATTTTTCATTGTAATAATATGAATTATGTGGTATGCCTTCACTACTTTGATATGACCCCATAACCATTACATCCATCACATTCTCATTCTCCTATTACAGCCATGCAAAGGGTCCAGGGGTGTCTCGTGTACAATCATTGTCCACTCCTAAGTGGTCTACTTCGCTATTCCCATCTCTCCCCCATGTAAACTAAAATTCAAGTATGCAAAAGACAAAATCAAAGTTATCAAAAATGGTGATCCCTCGAAGGACAGGTTGTTCATGTAGAAAAAAATGAAACTAAAAAGAAAAGCATATAAATTAAAATCAAAGAAAAATCAAAAGAAATAGACCGATCCCTTAAAGGATGGCTATCATATATATTCTTCTTGCCATCTCGTATTATGTATATAGTAGACCATACCCTCGAAGGATGAATACTCTTTTATTATGGCATTTGGAAGGTTTCCCGCATTGATCAACCTTCCTTTTATCAACATTTTCAGAAAGCTTCTCGCATTGATCAACTTTCTTCTATTGTTCTTTCCCTTTCCCAAAGCTAGGGCATAGACTTAAGGAACACCACCTTTAGAGAACCTTCTTCCCACATACAAGTTACATCTCAAATCCTTTGTCATGTCAACATTAGGTTTATGAGAATATTTCATCCATATTTCCCTCATGGTCTTTTGGTATAACTAACTATCGTTGGTTATGTGTTAACACCTACTATTGGCTGCAAGTGCAATGCCTTGAGTGGTAACCTTTCTTGTTTATCTCCAATCTATTCAAAGCATAGTTTCCCTATACACCCTTGCTACAACTATGTTTCATTCATCTCATCAAGGTCATCTTTTATCAAAATCACATCAAATTTCACACTATGAATTCTATATCTATCCATAATATCCATGAATGTGCTCGTAAATACACTTTTCAATTTGTGAATTCTACTTGATCTCCATGGAAGTTGAGGATCCTTCTCAAGGAGAGTTTGTTATCCTGCGACTTCTTATCTCCCAACATGTATAACAATGTATTTGATACATTTCTCTTCACTCCCCATTTCCACTCATCACCATTTGTCTCCACATCATCCTTCTCACCTTTTTGTCCCCTTTCATCACATTGAATATCCTACTTGTCTTTCCTCTTGAGTTTCCCTTTCACTCTTTTGCTTTCAGTTTGACAATCTTACTTAGCCATCCATACAACTAGAGAATCTTAGTTAAGGTATATCTTCTTCCTTGGATCCTCTCAATGTATAAGCTTCTCCACCATTTCCTCTTTCAACAGACAACAATCACCACCACAAACATCTTTCCATTCTCACTCCCACCACATGGGCATCCCAATTAAGGATTTTCCTTACATTCTCCATATACACGCATATGTTTCTCCATCCTCTCATGTCACACTCCTTTTTTTCCTTGTTATCACCTTGATATCACCTCCTTTCATCTCTTGTTCCATTTTGGTATACACCGCTCAATATTTTCACCATTCTTCTTCTTCTTATTCAGCTTGGCAATCCTACTTAGCCATCACCATCACATGGAAATATTACTTAAGAGTCCCTCTTAAGAATATTTTTCCATCTGACCCTTCCACCTCCCATTATATCTTCCTCATCTTCTATCTCTCGCCTCTCATTGTACTTGTCCACTCCAACCAACCATTCCACACCTGTATCTAATACAATGTTGTCTTTCTCCTTCTATATCATCACTTTCGGTTTGGTGATCTTACTTAACTCCTCTTGTGGCATGGTGATCTTACTTAAGAGTCCCTCTTAAGGATGATTTTCATCCTGCACTCGCCCACCACTCCACATTCTCACCATCTACATTTTCTCATCATTCTCCATCATCACATCCTCTCACCTCATCTTCCATTCTCACAAACACCACTTCCTACTTGACCCCATTCATCTCCATCATCCCTTTCTTGGTAATCTTACTTAACCATTTCTTCCCCATTCATTTTGTGTCTTATTTCTTCATTTTTCTCTCATTCATTCTCATCCACTACATCCTCTCCTCGCCTTCATCTTCTCATACATCGTTATTCATCATTTCTTTACTATTTTCACTCCATCTTCTAAAGTTCTCCCACATATCTACCCCCATACTTACCACCATTTTCATTACTCATATCCTAACATTCTTTCATCATCATCTTATGTTTCCTCATTAATAATTATCAGTGGACTTCTCCTAAATTCACTCATCCCTATTCTGTATAGCTAGGATCCTTCTCTTTGATCTTCTACATTCTATCTTCATTCCTTCCTTCTCTATGCCCTCTGATCATTATCGAGTTACTTCTCCTAACGTCCCTTAATTGACGTTCCCCCTTCCATTCCTCATTTACTTTCTGCCTCATCTCACCTTTTGTCCCATCCTTTCCTACTAATCATTATCGGTGGATTTCTCCTAACATCTATTCATTGGCATTGTCTCTCATGTCCCATCCTCTCTTTTTCTTCGCCAACTCTCCATCTTTCATTCTTCCTTGCCAATTTATTCATTGTCTTCATCATGCACCCTCTCTCTATTTTCTTGCCATTAACTTATCCTCATCTTGTGCATCTCTATATCTTTTACAATCCGTGTCATTCCTCCCCTCAAGCTTCTCTTTACGTTCCTTATGCTTCTCACTCTTTATCGAATATCTCTGTCCTTGGTTCCCTTCCGTTTGCATAATTTTCTCCATTGTCCTCTCCTCCTTTCTAATCCTCATCTTATTTCACTTCCTATATATCGTCTTCTTCCTCATTTTACCTCGCACTTCCTTCTTACTTCCCCTTTGATAACCTAACTCTTCAACATTGTCCCATATTTTTATCATCCCACCATCCACATGCATTTCCATGTGGTAGTTCCATATTCTTTGCCTTGGATTTCCTCACTATGATCTGGTTCCTTCAATTTTCTTTACTCTATCATCTCTTTCGTTTTCCATTACTTCTCTACCTTCCTCTGTTTCATCCTCCTTCATGCCTTTCATTTCCTTTTTCATAATTTGACCTTCTTCTCCATCATTTTTTGTCTTCTCCTTGTTTTTCCTTCATCATTTCCCCTTCCTCTATAATCCTTCGTTGTTATCTTCTTCCTCCCCTTTCAATCCTTTTTATCCTCCTCTCTCTTCATTCATCTATTCCATACCCCTATCACCTTCACCTTTGATCTTTCTTACTCTTCTCGTAATCAACCTATCCTTCTATCCACACTTTTCTCTTTCTCAACACCCTCACATCTAGCATTAAAGGTCAATGCCAATGTTTCTCTATTTATGTACCATCGTCAATCCATTTCATTACCATTCCTATTCTTCTCTCGTAGTATTAACCTCTTCTCTTTTTAAGAAACATGTCACATCTTTTATCTTCATTTGTCCTCTCGTAGGGGCATCATCATATCAATTTCTAAGAATCTCTTCCCATCTTCCTTTGACATTTTTGCCTTGGAGGATACCATAACAACCATCACCTATCGATCTTGTTCTCTTCCACAATTGTTTTTCCACTTTTTCTCAAAAGTAACTTGACTCCTTTTCTTATTTTTCAAATAAGTGGTATTTCTTTCCTTCTTCTTCACCCCATTATTCATCTACCTTTTCAATCAATGCAAACCTTTCTTAAGAAACATCTATTCAACATCTTGTTTAACACCCTCTTAGGGAATTCATCCGATCTATTATTCATCCGATCTATTATTCATATCCACATTCATATCATTATTTTTCATCCTCATCCCTTTACGAGATGCATGACTTTTCACACGATTGCTCTAAAAAAAAGGATTGCTTATACGTTCACATTCGATTGCACATATTTTTATGTTTTCCCATAACCCATTGGTCATCACGGTTAAAATCCATACTAAAGTGGTCTTCACCCACTCATAGGTATGTAGAACATTGTCTCTTGTCTCTATTGAGACCACAATTTTCCTCTCCGATGTGATATTAGAGTCACCGCCATATTTTTCATTGATATTGCGATCCTTTTTTACCAGGGCATCGGCCTTTGGTCATGTCTTCATCCATCCTCGGACACATAATTCATCCAACCCTTTTTATTTTTGTCTCATGGCTTGCTATTATAAACCACTCAACAAAAAGGGGAAAATGTAGACACCAGTCTTTGGTGTGACCCTCTCATTCATCTCGCATTCTTTCTCCTTCATGCAACTTCCCCTCTCACCTTTCTCTTTCCTAAATTTAAATAAATCTCATCTATTTACTCACCTTTATTTAATTAATTATCAAATGGGCTCCATATGAACCCATTTGATAATTAGACTTTGACATTATCTCACTCAAAAATATTCAATTCATTGGTAATAATATACCCATCCAACACTCCAATCTTAATTTCAAAAAATGGAATCTATTATCTCACCTACCCATTCACATCATATTCTCCACTCCATCTAATAAGTCAAACCATGGGCCCTACATGATCACATCATGTCTCTTAACCTTGATTTAATTTATCAAACCTCGTTACTCGTTAACCCAAATCTAAGCTTTCATTATCCAAAATGGTGCCCTGACTCATTTTTGTGGCTAAATCCTTGTGTTCTTGCCTCTCTTGTGCCTCATCTACATTTTTGATTTTTAGGCACTTAAGGCTTTCTGGAAATGGCACCATCAAATAAAGCTCTCTCGGCTTTCGGAAAGGTAAAGTTTGCCTCCTAACTCCTTATATTTTTCAAGTTATGGCTCGCAGAGTTTTTGTGGAAAATTTTCCCATTTGAGGCCCGTAGCCAATAGGAAGCTTCCACGTGGCAGAGGAGTTCGGGGGTCGGAGGCAAATTTGAAATTTTTCCAAAAGAGTATAAAAAGGTCGATTTTCAAAGGAAAACCCACGGAAAAGAGAAGGAGAGAGAATTCCAGAGTGAATCAAAGCTTGCCACGTGGCATCCGACTAGCAAAGCGTGGGGAATTTTTGAAAAATTTTCCAAAGACAAAAAAAAGGTAAAATTTGAAAAATTTCCCGATCCGTTTTTGGGCTGTTTTTGCCCTAAATCTTCAAACAATCATATCTTTTGATCCAGAGCTTGGATTTTCACATTCTTTATATCATTGGAAAGCTGTTAAAATTCTCTACATGATTCCATGGTCAATTTATAATTTTGGTTCATTTTGAGAGAGAAAATTCAAAAACGGTTCTGGTAAGTGTCCATGGCCGAAATGACATTTCAAAGAACCAAATTTAATACAAAATGGGTCACATTCTTCTCCAGCATGGTCAAAAATGATAGGGTATGGGTTTGTAAGGTCCTCCATGTTGTTTTAATGCATTTTCCATCAATGAGGAATGGGCTCCCATGTTTTTTACGTTTTCTCTCTCCTGGGCTCGACCCATGCATTGTAAAAGCCAGATTTGGCTCATTTCTTGATGGTTGAACACTTTTTGGCATAGAAAACTTCTTCTTTCACCTCTAGCAAGTGATAGTTGTAAGAATGGACCTTTTCAAGTATTATAGCAGGTTTATACCTCTTTGAGGGTGGAATACAAGAGATTTTTACATGGAATTGGCGGTCTGCAAACTCGTGAATGCTTTCGGTCCTCTATTTGTATTGTTTTACTTCATTTTAAGACCTCTAATTACATCTATCAGCTTGTGCATGTTTTCCCTTGTTGCATTTCATGAATTTGTGCCTATTTACATGGAAAAAATGTTTCACCACTCCTTTTGGTGCATCACCATCTTTAGTTTAGTTTCATTTTTGCATTTTTATCCCTGTCTCCTTGCAATTTAGAGTAGGATGAGGATCTCGAACCTCTCGTAGTTGTGCAAAATATAGATCTAAATCAGAGGAGTTTGAGGAACCAGCCTCTAATCTAGAGATTCCTCTCTCATTTTCACAAGTCCCACACTTGGAGAGAGGTTTCCATGTTGTGCAAATCACTCTTGGATGCCTAAAACATCAATTCAGAACCTTGATTTTCATCCAGGGGAGTGCATGCTGATTTGCAACAACACTAACCTCACCTCTAAGTTATAAATATGGGTTTTCTCCTCTTTTAAAGGGACCTAGGACTGGGAACTAGACCGAGAATCAGAAAGGAGTATGAAATCTCTCGCATATTGAAGTTTTGAGGAGAGGAGAAGAAAGTGCTTAATTAATTTTTTTAGGAGTATGGGAGAAATATTTTCCATTGTTCTTCATCTTACCACCTTGATGCCCATTTCATCTCCATATCAGAGCACAAGCTAATTCCCATCATCATTTAAGTTACTTGTCATTTTGTATTTCATTATTTCTACATAATATCTAATGTTCATCATTTATTGCTATCTTTCTAGACACAAGGGTTGACATCCTCCAAGGGTTTTAACATCCTCTCGAACCGTTATGTCTGTAGGTAACCCCGCATATTGTTATCTAATCACATTTGTTTCTGTTTTGTAGATCTATCTTCTTTTATCACATATCTATCTTCTTTGTGCCCATAGATCCATATCAACATATGAGGTCCTAATCCCTCCATTCAAATTTACTAGTGGCTTCCAATATTGGATTTCACATGCAAGAATGAGGTTTCTATACAACACTAGGTCCATAAACACATACTAGCATTCATATGATTCCTAAGCAAGAAAACTAGTAATTAACGACTATATTTCACCTCTTCTCTTTGTTTCTTATTTTCTATTTGGTCTTGCACACCCTATAACCTAGTAAATGTTTTACTTATTTATCTTTTCTAGACCAAGACGCTAGCACCCATCCAGAAAGGAATTCCAGTGCACTTATGTCCCCTCTGGGCACCCCTTACCCTTTCCCACCTTACTTCTTTTGGGTCTGTTTTATCTTTTGGGCACCTTTTTCACTTATGGTTCAGCCTTCCAGTTGTCAATTATGAAATTCAAACAAGGGAATCATATAAATACATAGTTAAATGACCAAAATCAAGGACCAAACACCAAACATATACTATCATCACCTAAGATTGCATTAAAATCCACCTAAATAACTTCAAATCATCCACTCAAGGGACAAGGGACTACATTTTTTGTATACATAGCATAATAAGGGTTACATGTACTCTCGGTGTAGACACAAAATCATGCACTTTAGAATTATTTAGTCCCGATATCATACTACTATTTAGAAGGTTTTTGAGTGAAGAAAGTACTAACTAACCCCATCTCTTAGTCATTTTTATTTCTATTTTCATTCCCGACCTCCACCGCACACATGCCCAGTCATTTTTATCATCTTCCATTATTTTAGCCTTGACTAGGGCACCTATGATAGTACTGGGGTGCCCATGGGTGCCTTGGTCCCACCAGGGGTGCCCCGATCCTTTTTACACTTTCCTACCACTTTTTGGGCTCTTTTTAGTCATTTGAGATCTTTATCTTTTTGGTGGTCAGCCATTTCAGGGTTAATTATAAAATTAGATCAAGAGAACCCTATAAATATAAAGTTATGAGACCATAATGAGGGACCAAGCACTAGTCACTACTATCATCCACCTAGAGTTGCATCCATCTATTGCATTAAAGATCACTTTCATCCACATAACTCCATCACAAGGCACAAGGCTAGGACATCTACATCACACAAGCATGGGAGCATTCTATTAAATTCCACACACATATTCTATTACATTTTCTACATCTAGTTATTGCTCGCTACTTCACAAAGTGATCTGCACAAAAGCACTTAGGGCACATTATGCACACACACACACTAGAACTACATTTGGGTCCGAAATGTAGTGCAAACTTAGTTAGTAAGCCCACTATTTTGGTAGTTGAGGTCAGTCCAACCCATTCATTTGCATTCTTATTTTTTTATGGTTTTAACACTTCTTTTGGTCTTTTGCAATTCTTCTATACATATTAGGTTAGTAGAAACACATAGCACAAGACAATGAATCTGATGTGACACATGGAAAGGTGGTTTTGGACCACCTTCTAGACCTATGAAACTCATATCCGAATCTTTTTCATAGACCAGGGCATCCATTTTGTAGACCATAGCACTTATAGGTGCTCCACTTCCTCCCTAGAACTCTAGTCCATAGAATCAACCTAGATCCATCCTTTTTGGGCTCCTACATAGTTGTTCCTACTTCGATTCCACGGTCACCTCTGCAACACAATCTCACCAAGTATCTTCTATTCAATTAAGTTCTTTCATCTTCTTTATTTCACATTAGGGTTTCTATTTTTATTAGATTAGTTGTTTAGGTCATCTACATACTTATTTATTGCATTTACATGTCATTCTAGATTAGATTAACTATATGATATTTCCAAATTTTAGTTAATTACTCGATGATCAAAGGGTGAAACATAGGTGATCAATAAGGAATATTTGCAACACTTATGTAACACAATAAAAACTAGGTTCTAACTAATTATGCAGTCATAAGCACCCAAAAGAGGTCTTAGCGCCTAGGTGCCCCTGTCTTTTGTGGGCACTTGTGTGTCCGGCCTTTTTCTACATTTTATAATTTATTGCAAGTAATAACAACACTCTGTCATATTTTTTCATCACTTTACTAGTCCAAAGCATTCCCAGATCAAGCATAAATAAACTAAGTCATTCTTTCTATATCTCTTGCTTAGGGTTTCATATTTTCTTATTTTATTGTATCATATTGTACTTAGTAGTTGTATATCATAGTTTACATCAGTTACTCTATAATAGGGTTTAATAAAAATTATTTTTGTTAAATCAAGAGGCATGAGAAGTTATGCCCATAGAAACTCCAATATCTAATGATCGTCAAATGTCCGAAGGAGACTCTATTGATGTCATTAACTAAAAAAGAAAAAGGTAATGCACATAGATGCTACATGACATTATCTTCAAACATTAACTATAGTTCATTATCTTCATGTATATGATGAATAAAAATAATAAAAATCACATTAGTAAATTCACCAACATTCGCACTCATATTAACATTCACTGTTAAAAATCAAATTGTAATTTTAGGATAACATATCTTTATATGGAAAACAAATTAACACAATATATTTACTAATTTATTACCAATTTATACCGAGGGGTTGGCATGCCCGCAAACAAATGTGGAGAAGGGGGATGTGCCACAAGATATATAGTTTGACCTATAATTTACTAAAAATACACATGACTCATTAATTTTCATTCATAATGGATTAATATTGTTAATTATAAAAAAATGATATATATAAACATATGTGATTATGATATTGTCAATATAAAATCACGATGTTCCTCCTCTAATTGAACACCCTGCTCAGCCTATGGAGCATCCTAACTAGGTTGTGGAATATCCTCGCAAAGTTGTGGAGCTACCTCACTAAGTTGTGGAACTGTCTTGCTAGGATGTGGAGTTGCCTCATCAACCACATAGGTTTTATACTCCCACAAGCATGAAATTCTATGTTACATGATGTTTGATGTCTCGAAGGACCATCCTCATCAGCATGGGAGAGATGAGTGTCATGGTGAAACAATGAACATGTCAAATACCTAATAGAATCAAGATTCTCAACCTCCACTATATCCTTCTCAACAAAAGGGGTTGAAACATGATGAATAGATGGGTGAGTAATGGGTCTAAATGGTCGATTCTACAAACATTGTGATATATCATGTGCAGAGCCTTTTCCTCTACCTTGAAACTCTCGAATGTCAAAATAGTTTGGTATTTCATTGAGGATGAACTCACAATAGAGTTTCCTCAAGAAATATTGTGACACCTCAAAATTTTACAAGGTGGTTGGTCAAAAACCATCCACCATCTATCCAAAAATTATTTTGTATCCCCTCAGGCTACACGGTGGATCGAGATATCTTTAACTCAATAGTAAGGGTGTATTAGTTTTAGGATTAGTGAACAAAGAACACAACTTGTCTTTGGTGATTTTTTTCTTCACTACATCATAAGACAACTTGTCTACATAAAAATTGTGATAATTGGTTTTATAACCCTCCCATGTGTTTATTTGACCCACCACATTATTGATATTAGCTAATAATTACTCTAATGATGTAGCAAGGTTTTGGCGATACAAATTTATCGCATTGGCATTTCTTAGGGTTTCTAGTAAACCCTCAATTTGAACTTTGTTATTTTCAATCTCCCTAAATTAATTGTTTGGGTGATTTGGGGATGTATTTCTATTAAAGGGGGTGTTTCTAGAATGTTTTCTTCATCATGGTTTACACGAATTGAATGAAGGATTTCAATTGAAGCTATTGAAACATCTAAAAAAAAATCAAGAACAATGCAAAAAAATAGATTAATAATGAAAATTACCCTAAAATCAACTAAAACTCACCTTGTGAACTCTTTGTCATGGTTGATTTGATTTGTAGACAAATTTCAGCCTCCCAAAACGTATTCACCTTTTTTCCCACTCATGTTTTTAACACAATAGATTTTTTATACTTTTTACAATGATTTTGAGGTCTCAAGTTTGATTGTTTTTTATTACTGGTCTAAACACGAGTGCATCATGGTTTGGTAAATCCGAGCCATAATGTGCTCACATTATAAAGCTAAAAATTTTACCATCACGTAATTATGTGACCAAGCCATAACGTAAATGTTTTATGGTAAAAATGGCCAAAAAGCATATTTTTGGATGCTTTTTGGTCCCCCATCTCCATGCACATGTCCACAACAACAATAAATATTTGTTACATCATCCTAAAAGAAGTTGTTTTAGATGAATACACCTAAAATTGGTATCTCTACCTTTTCCCTTCCGCGTGTGCATATTTCACCATGGTCTTAACTAGACCCCATTAATTTAATTCATCCCCTTAACATTAATTTAATTAAATGCCCACTTATTATCCCATCACCTTTAATCCTCATTAATTAACATTGATTAATTAATCTTCATTAATTAATTAATATCCATTATGCCCTAATGGACTTTCCCTTAGGATGCTTTTATCCTAAATCTACATCCCTATGCTTTTTATAGCTTTTATCCTACCTATCTTTATCTCCTAACTACCCATGACACATCCCTAAACAACCTCTTCCTACCTACAAGCTTTAAAGCACTTTTCCCATCCTTAAAAACCCAAAATCCCGACAAAAACACAAAATCAAGCCCATTGGGGAGATTTTTCCCGTAGTCATTGGGCGATCATGCCCAGTTGTCATCGATCCTATAAGACTAAGTTCTTCCCTTTCCAAAAATGACATGTATACACATAAAAACATAGGCGATGACAAAACACTTGATTTTCTTGCATTCTATGAATCCATCTTCAAACCAAAGCATCTCAACAATTGTGCCAACCTTCTTATAGTCCTTGGAATCTTGTTTTGATCAACTACTTGACTTTGGGAGGTTTACATTACTTTCTTGTGTTATCTTATGTTATTTCTATCACTATCTTGTTAGAACTAACATTTTGCAGGACCAGATCATCTTCAACAACACTCAAGGCTCCATTATCATCCTTCTCTTCTAGTTTCCTTACTTACAGGTTGTTTTTTTAGTCCATCTACTCTCGTCCTTGTTCTACCCTACTACAGTCATCATCGCCCCACCATGGTTTCCATTGACCAGGGTTCTGTTTGTCAACCATTCCATCCCGGTCACTATTTTCTGCCATTTTCTCTTCCTTTCTGTCCCATGAATTTTTCTACGTGTCATCCCCAACATCCACATGCTTTATTATATTTATTTTACACCCAAATCCTTATAGTTCTACATATTTACTTTTTATTCGAGATCTCCTCACACAAGTCATCGTTGACTGCCTCTACACATCTGGGTCACCTTCAACCCAATCAGGTACCATTTTATTTATATTTATTCATATCAGATCAGCATTTAGATTCATCTTAGTTACTTTTAGATTCAGTAGTGTTTCTGTTTCTACATGTTATCTGTTTATCTATCATTTACTTCGCTTTTTCTTATCAAATGGGGTTGACATCCATGAAAGGAAGGTAACATTTCTTGGAGCCATCTTTTCGGGCATCCCCTACATAATTATCTAATCCATCCCCTTTTTAGTCATTCTTATTTTTAGGTTATCCAAGTTGCAAGTAAGGATCAATTAATTTGTGCTCATTAATCCATATCACATTTGAGGTACCTTAAACCCTCCATTTTTGAGTTTTATTAGCGTTCTTTAGTAGCTAACATCATTCATTTGAATCGAAAGATAAAACTATAACAATATTCGGCATGCACCTAGGACCACCCTCTAGGTGACCCTTTGCATTTTTTTGTTTTCTAATTTTTTGTCTTCTACTAACACTGCAACACAAGGCTTCACTTTTTTCTTTCTCGTGTTAGGTTCGGTTTCCTGGATCACTCTTCACTTAAAATTTAAGATAAAAATCAAAATCATTATAAAGGTATTCTTCTTTTTATCTCATTTCTCTTTTACATCGTAATTTCACTTTCTTGTGTGTGTCCTCATGAAAGATCACATTTGGATTTGGTTTAAAAAGAACCTTTCTTTTCTGCATCTTGTTTGGTCACATATCTTAAGTAAAGGTTTAACTTGTTACATCTCACATTCTATCACACACAACAAAAAATCACGCATCAAGATCTCACATCTAGATATCTTCCTACCCAATGGACTGATTAGGATTTCATCACCCAAAAAAATTCATCGCGGTGTTTTGGATATGTTAGAAACTTTGTACATGACAGACTAGTGCCTCACGTACCTTTGGGTATATAGAGGACTCTCTAGCCATAACAATCTAGAACCAACTCTAAATTTCCTTTTTTAGGTACCTTTGTTATCCATTCCCTTTTCTTTTTCACACTTTCTTAATCAAAAACAAAAAAAAATGTTTGACTTGTCTGATCTAAAATGGAACAAAACTTTACCTCAAATGGTTCTCAACAAAAATCTACCATGACCAAACCCTTTTGTTGCTTCTAGGCCTCCTTTAGCCCCATCTATAAACACATGTAGTTTGATCAAAGCATTATTACTCTTAATATTTCATTATCCTCCTCCTCACAAATTGACAACATATTTTTAGTTAGACCTATCTAACTCCCCCTCTTACTTACACTCTTTGGTCATATTCCTCTTATAATTCAATTAAATAGGCTAATATAGGTCTCTTCTCGGCTAAATCCTCTGCTTATCCTCTTCTAGACTACTTCTATTAGCTTCCTAGACTATCAATCCATTTCATTGGATTGATTAGACCTCTCAAAACTCTTTCAAAACCCTAATTTCTCTCTAAAATGAGATTAACTAGCCTAACCTAGGTTAATTAGCCCTAACTATGGTCAACCTCTTCTAAAACCTAGTCAAATCTTACTTTGACTTGCTAAAGTGATTTTTGGGCTTTTTCATTTGTCCCACATGCACCCAAATCTCCCACTTTCCCAAATGGAAAACTATAAATAGCCACTACCCCCTCTCATTTACAAGAACACTTCTTCCCTCTAACATAAACTATAGTATTATTGCTAGGATTAAGAGTTTTATTTCATTTTATTGAGTTATTTGCTTTATCCTTTGCAACACACCACACACCATGGAGTAAATGGGAAGAACCATTAGCTTGAAATCCCTTGAAGTCATTAATGGTGAGATCTCATTCTCTTAAACACAAACTAATTTTTTAGATCCTTATTAGGCTCATTTATTTAAGCTTTCAAGAATAGAGGGTAATTATATTTGTTAAGTTTGCTTGTTTGCTTCAAGGTTAATGTATGCAAAATAGGAATCCTTGTTTACTTCTTATATCTGATGGTCCACTAATTGGTTTTTCACAAAGCTTTAAGGTCTTTTGAGTGTTCTTACCCCATTTCATAGTTTTTCAACCTTTCTTGAACATGTCATCCATGACTCTTCACTCCATAGATCCACCATCTCTAGATCACGTCGACAGTAGATTTTATTCTTCCCCATCACCTTGTACCATCCCCGCTTCATCCGACATCACCATACCTATCCAACCTATTGACATTCTCACTCATGTATCAGATCTTCCTATCCAATCCCAATCACCCTATCATCATAATCCCCCCAACCAATGCAATCTTCACCACTTGACATCTTCAGATAACCCTTTCCTAATCCACCACCAACAAATCCATCTTCACCAACCACACCATACAAATTTAACCCATTTTCAATCAACACCATACACCAAACACCTATCCTCATCCTATATATTATGCCTACCACTCCATCAAGATTTTTCCCACATCAACCATATCCATAATTTCCCTACCAACCACCTTAACTTCTACCACTTCTCTCACATCTACATCCAGTCCTACCCTTACCACATCCTCATTGGCCTTGACTGTTCCCGCCTCTTCATCCACACCTATCTTACCCCAACTTACCATAACTAGCCCATTATCCACATCTATCCCAAGCACACCCATCACTACACTTATATCTACCACATCAACAAATCCGCCCATGTATACCTTGACATCATTATCACATATCTCCTTACCCATGCCCACATCACCGATCTCACCCCACTCTTCTACACCTATTTCCCAACATCTACCATTCCCACATCTACATCTACTCTCACACCAATCACACCTCAATCCACAAACAAATCCACAATGCCTCTTAAAACACCTAAGATAAGAACAAAAGGCATTCATAACTCTCCTCTCACATAGACCTCATCAATCACATCATCCAAACACCTCTCTCTCTTTCCACATCCACACCTATCATTGATTCCACACCCACATCTACCTCATCCACTTCATTATATTTGACCACCTACCTACATCTATTCCACCTTTACCCATCATATCATCCTTAGAATAAAAGAGGAATATCGATTCCTCTTTCTGTGCTTCTACCCACACCCACCACATCAACCATCATGACCACATCTCCATCATCTCCCTCTTCTTCCACATCACTTTCATCATTCGAAGAATATTGGAGAGCACTTCAACTTGCAGCAACTATAGGTGACCCTCCCCTCTCATCCACACAATCGACCTTTTACATCAAACTAAATCATGGAAAACTTACTTTCTCCATCAGCCATAACATAACCTTTAGATCCCTTGGCTAAAATTATTATCATTCTTGCTAAGCGTACTCCTCAGAATCCAAATCCAAGAACCTTGGAACCCTTCTACAACAATCCCTTTTGTACCCCCACATAAAGATAGACATTCCTCCAATCAAGACCAAATCTATGTCCTCCATTTTGGGGTCGTATCCATCCATCCTAGGACCACCTCCTTTATCACAATCAATCAACCAATCTAAATCCAAAAAATTTGAATCCCTCCTAGGACCAACTCCTTCATCAAGAACACTTCCACCTATCAATCAATCTAATCCAAAATCATCCAACCCTTCTTCTTCTAAAACACCGATTAAATCAAAACTGAAGCCAAAGCACCAAGACCTCGAAATAATCCACCCTCATCTCGTGACATCCACATCATCTTGATCACCTCTCCTTCATATATCACTCCCCATACATAGGTTCCTCCCTTATTTATCGATATTTTTTCCTTACTACACCACCCCTATGATCCCTAACCATCTATCACCAATATCCCTTCTAGAGACCCCATTTCATCTCTTCGACATCCACTAGCTCATCCACATCTCTCTCGTTGGGGGAGCATCCCCCTTCTCGTTGATCCTTTCACATATTCTTCCTCATCCATGCATCCTATCCCCATGGCTCTCTTGATGCTAGGGGGACTTCACTCTAGGATCGATCTATTTCTAAATTAGTTCCTTTAAATACCTGAAATCATCTTGTCTTACTTAGCTCATCTCATTCGATCTTGTCAGCCAATATATCTGTCATCTTCTTCTCCTATGACCACCTCTATGGCCATACCTGTGCTTCCCTTGGGAACACCATGGCTTTATCTAAAGTCCACCATTGTGGCCATATAATCTCACCCTAAGACCACTTTAGTGACCATTACTTTCGTACTTGCGTATATTTTATGATCTTCATACAACTTATCTTAACCAACCTAAACCTAAATTTATCTTGGTCAAATCTTCTTCATCTCCCCTTCACTCTTTGGGCTTATTAGACTAGCATCCACACTTCCACAGAGTTACTCCTTTTCTCTCGTGTATGATTTGAATTTGTCCTTCCTCTTGAAATTCAAATTCCATCCTTGTGCATGTCTCTTTGTGACTTCATCTCTGATGAATATTATCACCAAGAGCATCTAGCACAACTCAAGTTATTAGACAAATTTCATCTCCTCACTCTTGAACACCATCATTTTTATCAAGAGCACATAAAGTGTGCTTACAATAATCACCTCAAAG
Source organism: Taxus wallichiana var. yunnanensis (assembly GCA_018340775.1). Taxonomy (NCBI): domain Eukaryota; kingdom Viridiplantae; phylum Streptophyta; class Pinopsida; order Cupressales; family Taxaceae; genus Taxus; species Taxus wallichiana. Next base: position 50,597,237 of record CM031236.1, read on the forward strand.
AGTGCGAATTTAATGTCAATGACCTTGTCCTCAAAGAAAATCATAACATTACTACTCTAGAAAGGATCCAACGTGGAAAGTTTTCCCCTAACTAGATTGGACCATACATTATCACACAATAAGTATGGGCCGAGATCCTATCATTTGGCCTCCTCGATGGTAAAATAGAAGTGGAACCTCTTAATGTATTACACTTGTGACAATTCTATTGTTAGCACATTACCAGTGAGCACTTAGTCATATCTTTATATCATCCTTCCATCATTAGCCTCTTTCATCTATCATTGTAATGATTTGGAACTATGTGGTCTACCGTCACTTTCCTAAATATGACCTTAAATATGGGCACCATGGCTCTGCCCATAACATTTTCCTTATGGATAGGCTCTCCCTTCTTAGTGATAATTTCACAATCATTACATCCACCCCCCCTTGTTTACCTTTTGAAACCATGACAAGGATTTAAGGGTGTCTCTTGTACATTCATTTTCCCATTCTAAGTGGTCTACCAAGATATTCCCAGCCTCTTCCTTGTAAAATCAAAATTCATGGATGCTCATATCAAATTCAAAGATATCAAAAACAAAATTCTCCTCAAAGGAAAGTTGTTCAAAAAAAATCAAATCAAATCAAATAAATAAATTGATCCCTCAAAGGATGGTTATCATGTATATAATTCTTGTCATCTATATCATATATGACCATACCTCGAAAGATGACTACTTTTTGTATTGTGGCATCAAAGGCTTCCCACATTGATCAACGTTCCATTTTATTAACATCCTAAGAAATCTTCCCATATTGATCAGATTTATTCTAGCAAACTTCCCACATTGATTAGTTTTCTCTTTCCCCTTCCCAGAGTTGGGGCATATATTTAGGAACACCACACGTGGAGGCCTCTTTTCCCCGCATACAAGTTGCATCAAAATCAATTTTTCGTGTTGACATTAGGTATATGATTTCATTCCATCCTTTTTTTCTCATGATATTTGGTATAATTAATTATCAATTATATGCTAACATCTATTTGGTCGTGTGTGCCTTACATTCCTTGGATTGCCTTCTTGTTTACCTCAAATGTGATTGGAGGCATCCTTTCCTTGTTTTCTCCTCGATATGATGTAGTATTGTTCATACCCATGGTTCACCATCATTAAGTTGTGTTTTATCCTAAACCTTCTTTTCACATCTATCTTTTATCCCTCCTTTAATACAAATATATCTACTCTTATCTTATCTCTCTTTTATTACGAGCACATCCTTCTTTATCTATAACGCTTATCGCAACCACATCTACTTACTTATTCTTACCTATTATATTTTTAATCATCACTCATCACATCTATTTTCAAATTACCCTTTTTCTTAACATCACATACTATCCATACATATACATTCATCATCATCAATACAAAACATATTATTATCATCATTTACATCCAATATCATCATCATCATCTATGTATCATTACAAACCAACCATCTAATCATACATTTATTTCACCATCATCATCAAATATAAATTAAAGCAAACATCAAACATCATCATCACATCTAATCTAAACTATATCATCATAACAACATCATCACATATTTTCAAACATCATGCAACATCATCAAGTCTAAAACAACATATATAAAACCATCATCATCACATCATGAATCCAGCTCATCACATCATATAATAAACACATAATTGAGTATAACGCCAATCAAAATCATGTATCATATATATATCACCAAAATCAAGTGTATCAATACATCATTGACCTCTAAGGGTCCTCTCTCAAAGTAGAGATATCATTTAAACCAATAAGTTGTACATTAGAAAGTCTCGGATCTTGCCCCTACGAGGCAAGTCCCTTTGTCTGTCTATCGGCCTCGTCACCTCCGCCCTGGCCCTCTCCTCAATTTTTTTTGAGCCACACTTTGTGCTCCTAGATGGCCCAACTCTAGCTACCGCTCACCTCTGCAAATGCTCCCAATATTGTATTGTCTTTGGCAGCTTCTCGATCACAATCCCCTCATAATAATTAGTTTTTATAGCTAAGGCTCTTTATATATCTATCAAAATCATACCATGAGGTGTCATCTCTCCTCCTCCCTACAGTGTTGTGTATCCACCACCCGTAGCCTCGTAGCATAAAATAGTAGCAAGATCTCCAAAATGGACCCTATAGGCCTCCCTCTACCTATGGTACCAATCCATGTACTGTGTAGCTATGTCCCTCTACTGGATTGCAATGTCTCTCTCAACCCTCATCTGATCTATCTCTACACGTAATCATGCCACCTCTGCGGGATCTCCTCTATCCATGTCTCTACCACATCTGGAGCTACCTCTACCTCAACCTCCATCTCCTCTATCTCCTCCTCCTCCTCATCTCCTCTCTCCCCAACATCCGAGCTACCCAAGTTACGGTGCCAATCAACAAATACCACTCTAACTCCTACATCATCATCATCATCCCAAGATGTTGTTGCCTCCTCCAATGGATTTTCCATGTCAAGATCTAACAGCCTTCCTATCTAGCTCCTCCCTCCTATACAAAGTAGGATCCTTAGGCACCATCTGGATGACTCCAAAATGTCATCACACTTAGTCAAAATACAAGCCCTCGATCATCTCCGGTCATCTCCCCTATACCCAACTCATCCACCTCATATCGACTAACTCTACATCTACCCCTGGCCATGCAGGAAAATCTTGTTATGGCCACCATCTAATCTCATATATATCTAACTCTACAATTTGATCCACATACTAGTCCACTCTTCTCTCCCCCTTGTCTTCGAAGGCGTGATCGCCATCCATATCAAAATCCCTATGTCTAGCCAGCTCTATATGGTCTCTAGTGACCCATGGAAGCCCTAGAGGCCGAATCACCATAATATGCTCGTAAGCCCAATAGTGAAGCAAGAAGCCTACATCTAATCATGATCTCTGCATGCCTTGTATATCGATAGCTCATAGTAAACCCGAGCTAACAAGGTAGTCCCGATAGAAAACATTATCGGTGATTGCCAATATATGTGACACACATTAGCAAGCACCCATGAAACCGCTCCTCTCTTGATTTCGTAAATGTATAACAAGATACAACCATCATGACCAAGAAAATCAAATGAGCTGTGAGGTACACCTACCTCATACCTCAGCTCATATGAGAACCCCTGAAGAAAATATAATATAAAGCACATCGGCTCCGAATAGCCGTGTCAACTATTAGCCTTCATCTATCACTGTAATGGGGACTATCTTCTCCCCCTGAATAGGTAGCCTAAGGATGTGATACACATCCTCCAAGGTGATGGTCATCTCACCCGTCCTAAACCAAAAACTTCATGTTTGTCTATCCCACCTCTCCACTAACGCAATCATCAAGCCCACATCCTATGGGATCTTCTAATAGTACCTAAATCCACCTAACCCTACTTCGATAGATGATCCCACTTGGCATGTATCACATCCCCTCTGATATGCTCATATAGAGCTAGCACTCGGTCTCTCAAATACAATGTCTCTCCGGCCTGTAATCACCAATAAAACATACATACATCAGATCCTCAATCCAAATCCAATTAAATTACATCCAAAATCCACCTTAATCCTAAATCAGCCAATCTAACCCTAGTTGACACCAATCCAGGTCGATTGTCAACATGTTTAGGGGTCGATCAACATGCCTAAGGGCCCAGTCGACATTGACCCATCTAAATCGATACAAACCACCCCTAGCAGATCCTCTACTTTTTATTAAAAATGTAAAAAAATAAATAAAACATAAATAAATTAAAACACAAGTGTGGGTTTCGTTACTCACCATCCTACGCACCCTCTAGTGTTTCCTCATTGCTCTACGACCTCCATTTCTCGCTTTTCCTTTAATTGCTCTAATCTTTATCATCAATTACACGCATGAAAATGAGCATCATCGACTAACTTCCGGGCTTATATAACATCGACACCAGTCGTCGCCAACCCTTTGGGTCACCATCAATTGGCCCTAGTCATCATTGACTTGCCTTGGTAGCCCTTGTTTTGGCTTCCGCTTTCCTTTTCATGACCTCTCCTAGTATTTTCTCTCAAAGTCTAGTTTTATGGCCAACTATATTCTCCTTGTAGGGAATTTTAATATTTGAATCATTCCCTTATCATCTCAAAGCCCATGTTTGTGACATAGTTATTTTTCCTCCAGGCATTTAATTCAACATTCACTCTATCTATTTCTACTCTTGAAGTCCACCTTTGTGGCCATACCTATTTACCCTCTTTGGGCATTTTATTTTACAATCCCTTCAATATGCACACGAATTCCACCCTTGTGGCCATACTTATTCCCCTTGGGGCATTTTATTTCACCATTCATTTCCCTATTTTCCTTTATGGCCATACTTACTCCCCTTGGGGCATATTATTTCACCACCATTTTTCACTTTTCCCTCTAGGCCATTTTTCGTGTCCTATACTAGGGCACCATTATTTTCATCCTCGTCCCTTATAGATGCATACCCTTTTCGCTTGAATCCTCATGTACAAAGGATTTCGTATTTGGTTGCACATAGTTTGATATTTTCCTATGACCCATTGGTCATCCTAGCTCACATCCATTCGAGAGGTTTCCCATTGGATTCTCTCCATTTGTAGTGATTTTCTCCCACTCACTGGCCCATAGAACATTGTTGCCATCTCCATTGAGACCACCATGTGTCCCCTACCCACATGATATCAGAGTCACCACCATAGTTTTTATTGTTATTGCAATCCTTTTTGCTTGGGGCATCTTGCCTTGCATTATCCTTTTACCCATTTTTCTTCACCCACCCACCCTTCATCATCTACCTTTTTCAAACGTGTCATCAATTTCTGTGGCATTATTGATCCCTCATTTGAGAGGGAGCTCATCATAAACCTTTTGTCACTCCTCATCATACTCTTTGTCTTTCACTATTTTTTTCTCATGCCTTGCTAAAGACAAACCACTCGACAAAAGGGGCAAATATAGATAAAAATTGGTATCTCTACCCTTGTCCGCCCATGTGTTGTTGGTGTGTGGGATCCTATGTATCCTCCACTCACATATGGAGGGTCATCTCACATGGGTTAGGTTTAGGGTTTGATTGTGTGTCATGCACTAGGGTTACTTAGCACCGTATACATACCCTTTCATTCCTTATTTATGAGTATGCCAAGACACTCCATTGTCTTTCCTCTATGTGTAAGCTTGTTTACTCGTTGAGCAAGTTCTTCCATTGTTGATTGATCCTTGTGATTATGCTGCAGCTATCACGATTTTGTTGCAATGCAACTACTTCATGGTGCATCATTTCTGATTCAATTCTTGCAAACTCTTTCATGGTATCAGAGCTAAGATCGGGTAAACGTACATTCATCATTTGAGTTACGATTACTCTTGGTCTCATTTTTTACTCCTCGTGCAAGTTTTTCAATCATTATATTCGGAAATTTCTGCTAACGTAATTAACAAGTTTTTCTTGGAAAGTTGTTTCGGTTTGTTGTGTTCTTCATGCATGTGCAGTATTCTGAAGCTTTCTGTTGGTCATCAAATAGGACTTTTAAGAAGAGCAAACGATGGGGATAAGAAGTCCCTCCTCTTTAATGGGAGAGGTTCCCTTATTCAGAAATGAACCTATTTACAAATGTACAAAACATTATTTTCTGGTTAAAATTGGATATTACGAAAGTGTTTTCAATGAGGATGTTCAAGTACAAAAGGACAGAGGAATGAGAAGACGAGAACGAGCAGAAAGGCAACATGCAGAATTATAGTGAATCAGAGTAATTCATTATGTATGCAAAGTTACAGTGAATTGAAACAAGATCATTCGTATCATGTATGAATAAGATGAAACTTAAAGACACAAAGTTCTGTAAATAACATCCTTCAGATTCATTAATCAAGGACACAAAGTTCCTTCTTGGTTATACAAGATCACTGCTTGCAAAATTTGGAAAGTATGCAATCAGAGAGACTAACAAACTAGAGACAAAATGATCTTCACAACATTTAAAAGAAAGCTTAGGGATAACAGAGATCGGATAGACAAAGAATAGAAAGCCCTTTTGTATTGATTTCTTTTCGATCTATTTACACTTTCAGAAAATATGCCAAGTTCTTCCTTTTTTAGAATGGCGTAAGGAAGGCCATTATATAGCTTACAAATCAGTTACTCTTCGTAACCATTTCTTTTAACAAAAAGAAGCAGTTAAGGATCGCAATCGCAGTACCTCAACTCATTACAACGAAAACGGAAAAGAAAGGGAAGAAGAGAAAAGAATGGGGAAGAAGGCATTGTGGCCATCCTTTGAGAGAGGGACCCACGACTTGAGAATCCGCTGAATTTCTTTAACGCTTCAGCTATGTCTCGCCTTACGAGGGCGACGTGTTGGCCAGAGGCGAGTCCAAAATCAAGACACTTCTCCATCTCTTTATCAAACTCGACATGAGTATGATAATCTTTATTCGCTTCTTGATGGCAGATCAAGAGAGAGCGAGATCTCTCTGCAGATTATCTTTTACAAAAGCTCGGGCCGAGCTTTGATCTCTTGCGAAAGGGGTGCACAGAAGTTTCATCCACGAAGATGACAGTATATATCTTTGAAAGCAAAGACAACCGGTGTCTTGAAAGCTTCGCCCTTCGCCAACTTGTTCTTGATTCTTCCAAAGCCTCCTCCAAGACTCGATCTTCCACTCTACGCTGTAAACCCGGGATTTAGATAGATTATCCTTAGCATCATCAAAAACCTTATTCGCCAGTAAGGTGTTCTCGTCTGCCCGTTATATAGCCGTTGAGGAGAGAGAAAGGTGATCAATGCACATTAAATTCATATCTATCAGTTTGAAAAACAACATATTCGGGTAGAGCGGGAAAAACTAAGTATGAATGGCATTTGGTTCGCTTGGGACATGTGAGACGCGAATGCGCGAAACACGCGGCTCGGCCGATTCGGGCGAAGCAGGGAGAAGACGCACAAATGCCTTTTGGGACAATTGGGACGAAAACGCGTGAAGTACGCGATTCGGGTGTTTCGGCCGAAAATGGAACAACTTGCACTTTTTAACTTTGGGACATTTGGGACAAAAAGTTCCGAAGGGCGCGACTCGGCCGGTTCGGGCGAAAATGTTACAATAGGTCCGGAGAAGTTTGGGACATTCGGGACGAAAACGCGCGAAGTACGCGGTTCGGGAGAATCGGCCGAAAATGAAACAACTTGCACAATTTGACTTGGGACATTGGGGACATGAAAGTGCGAAGTACGCGGTTCGGGTGTTTCGGCCGAAAATTGAACAACTCGCACGAAAAGTTTGGGACACTTGGGATGAAAAGTTCCGACGGGCCCGGAATTGGGACAACTTCGGGGAAATCGGCCGATCGGGGAACAGAACGCACTTCGGAACTTGGGACATGCGGGACAAAAATGTCCGACAGGCCCGAAAAACATACAAAATGACCCAAAGCTATGGATTTTTTCAATTTCACGGCTTTTTTCACACTACCAGCTCGACAGAAAAGACACTTAAACTCAAAAATTTTTAAAATTCACTTCTCAAGAGCAGGGGGAATTTTGAGTGGACAACACTTTCTGGGGTTTTACAGCCTACATTTAGCTAACTCTGACTAAATATAAGAGATCGATTAAAATAGAGGTATTTTTACGGTTTTTTAACTGGAAATTTTTTAGATCTCTATTTTTGGTCTCTCTCTGTGTTCTTGCATGGTGGTTTTGCAGAATATGGTTCAAAATTTTAGTTTGAAGGTGTGTTTTGGTGTTCTACTCCACCGAGCTCCTTGACTCTACATCGAGCTCTCCCAACTTAGTCAAAGCCTCTTTGGCCTGTGTTGAATCTCAACTCGTGAGTTGCCTACTTAACTTGGTTGAGTTTCTTTGTTATTTGCCTTGTGGCATCGACCCTGCCTCATTTTTTGCTTGGCTAAGTCGTGTTCTTCACCCTCTGTGAGGTTGAATCCCTCTATTTTCCTTTGGCTCTAGCTTGAAATGCAACATTTGTGTTTTGGCTCTGTCTCGAGCCTTCTCTCCTCCCTTTATCTCGTGTCTCACGTTTTCTCCCTACGTCCACGTTGGAGCCAATCCTAGCTCGGCCCTTGGTTTCCTCTACGTGGTGGCCTTGCCCTTGGCTTCTCTGCCTTGTCTCAAATGAATTCCGCACCCATGTTGTCTCTTAACCTCGCGTGCCTTCGCCAAACCTACTTCGGCCTACTCCCTACCATGGCTTCTCCCACTCCACACCGATCTCTCGAGCCACTTGCACCGGATCTCCCTCACTCATACCCGCTCCCGCATGTTGAGCTCCCCATCTTTCCCGCACCCAACCAAACCACCTCCAACAATATCCACATAGCTCGGTAATTACATAGCTTTCGACACTTTGACCACCTAACTCGAGATCCTCCTACCTAAACGGTCTCCACCTCCAACGATATTTCAAACCAAACGGTAAGTTTTTTATGGTATGTTTATATTTTTTTAGGTGGGAATTTCTTTTAAAAGGGAAAGTATATTTGTTTTTAATTAAGATTTCATTTAATAGATCTTAATTAGTTTCTATTCGTAATTAATTAGATTTAATTGTAATTAAATCTATTTCTATTAATTACGATCTCTTCATTCTCGATCAGATAAAATAATTAAAATCTTTTTTTAAAATTAACGTTAAATTGTCATTTTTAAAAACTCCAATAGCTCTAAAATTAGCTAAATTGGATGTTTCAAAATGGTAATCTTTAGGCGTTATTGAAAAATTACTAATCATGTGCTCAAGTGTGCAGTGACACTCTGAGCACCTATTTGCCTTCAAGCACTTTTTGGTGTTCTGAAGATCATCAACTCATCTTGAGTTCGTCTAAAACTTGTATTTTACCCTTATTATTGCTTGCGACAAGTGAGCGCTTCCGCCACCATTTTTAAAGCAAGGGGTTATCCTTTGCGATGTGAGATGCTCTTTCTCACAACCAAGATTTGATTTTGCCTCCTTATTTTTACGGTTGTTCTTGTATACGTGTCACTTTGTTGTGCTCTATGAAACATGATTTTGGTCTCCTCTCTTGTGCGTTATTACGGGGTAAAAGCACAATAAAATGTCCCACTTTTTGGTATGGTTTGTACCTTAGTAAACATGAATTTTCAGTTTAATTGATTTTCTAAAGTTAATAGCCACAAAACCGTACACATTCATGAAATTCTACAAACTAACGAAATGTTGTGTTTAGAGTGTAGAATACATGTATATTTTAAAAAAAAAATATTTGGCAAAAAATATAGTATTTTTCTTAATTTTATTCATATGTTGTTTCTTATGTTATTAAAGAGGAATGACTGTCCCCCGGTGGTTTTTTAAAATGAAAACTTATCTTTTCACTATGAAATTTTAGATATATGTTCAAGATTATAATTTTGACGTGTTGTCAAAATTTCATATTTTTTTGACTTATATTTTTTTAATTAATTATTTAGTAACTATATTTTAAAATAAATGGCGTCCATATTTCAATGCCAATAACTTTTAATATTTATATCGAAATTAAATTTTTTTCACAGGTAAGAAGAAGAATTCAACAAATACTAAGTATATTTTTTTCAAATTTTTTGATATATTGTACTATTTTTCAAATTTGGTTGATTGTGTACTATTGATTGTCCTAAAATACCGTATGTTAGTAAAAATTAAAAAATAAATAGCAAAACAGATTTTTAAAAAATGAAAATTACATTTTTAGAAAGCCAATAAAAATATGAATTTTGTGTCAAAATTTTGTAAGTTAACTATTTCATTTACCCTGATTACGTGGCATCCGAGTGGCAGATTTTGGCTCACAATTGTCCCCCAAAAGGATTTGGAGCCAAAATGTGCCATTCAGGCGCCACGTCACTGCCACTCACCAGGGTTCGCGTGAAATGGGGTTCACACGAATGGGGTTTGCGTGAACCCCATTTCGTGTGAACCCCCTCTGCGCCACCAAAGCGCCGCCAAAACGTCTCCTTCTAGCTTTAATGATTCACAATTGCGTCTCCCCTTCTAAATTTAATATTTTACAAGTTACTTACTTAATATTGTTCACTTTTTATGTTTTAAATTTAATTTTTTACATATTTTTTGTGTTTTAAAGTAAGTGTGTTTTTTTTTAAATTGTTTTTAACCAAAAATATGTAATATTAAATTAGAAAAGTTGTTTTACATATTAAATATAAATTCTATTAAATTTAGAAAAGTTGTTTTAAAGTTATAGAAAACTAAAATTAAAAATAACATAATTTCTACTGAGATTTGTATATAAATAGAGTTGCATGCACATATAGTTTTGTATCAAGTTTACTCTTACACATTCAGATCTATCACGATTTATGTGTGCGGGTGAAAATTATTGAAGTGGATGAATCATGGGAAATGTAAAGAATGAGAAACGAAAATATACCAAGGAAGAGAATGCAGAGAAGAATGCTAGAAGATCTGTTCGTAGGAGGGCACAAGAGAGAGAGAGAGAAGACACAACAAGTGAAAGACAACACTGCAAAAATTGGTACATATGTATAGAAACCCTTGATAGATCCTATTTTTTTTTAGTTCTAAGGTTTAAATATGATAATTTATGTTTTTTAGATTGCGTAAAGGCAAGGGTTTTGATAGGATCCCATGTGTATGTTTATGGACACAGATCATGATGCGCAACATTATGTTGAAGTGATATCAAAAGTTATGGAATTACTTCCCAAAAAGAATGTGAAACACTTGGTGAAGATGGATTTACAAAAATTAAAAGAATTTTCCGAACAAGAACCACTATCACGAAAGAAAACAAGCAAAAAGTGTAGAGATAGTATATGGTGAATTTGTTAATTTGACTACAGTTGCTAGAGCACATTTGTTGGTTACATTCTTGAATCATGTTGATATGAGGGAAACATTAGAATTGTTAGGTGTTGATTTTGGACGGAAAAATTCAAAACGTGTAGAAGAAGAATTTGTTGGGAATGTTTTTAAAGGAATAAGTTCTTTGGGTACAAAACTAGGTCTCATTGATAAGAGTATTTCTCATAGAGCAATATTAACTTCAGTTGTAAGTGAAGATACAACAAAGAATCATCATGTTACCGCCTTTGCCAAGGCATTGGGTTTATCTAGAAAGACGGTTAGCAGGTATGCAAAAAGGAGGAAGACATTGGATGACTCTACTATGGAAGGAAATTGGGCACTAATGTGTAGAAATCCACGTTCTGATAAAATAGAGGATAATATTGTGAAGATAGTTTCTGATTTTTGGACTGAGAGGACTCGTCCTTCTCCGAATGTGAGGGATGTTTTAAAACATAGGGTAACTCGCAATAACTATGACGAACATATAAAACATTGGCTTGAAATAACTCAACATGAGATGTACATAAAGTTTACAGAAGAAAATCTAGATGTTAAGATTGGACAACGAATGTTTGAAAATTTGAAGCCTTGGTATGTGCGAGCTGATAAAGTCCTTGACACATGTTGTTGTCGCTATCACGTTGAGTTTGATTATCACTATCAGGTACATAAAAATTTATAGATTCAATGTATATATATTTTGAGGCGTGCTTTCATTTATATCTATATATTTAAAATTTGTTTAAATATCATTTTTTGAGACATGTGATTTAAAATTAATGTATTTCAAAATCTATGTTTTTTTCAGGTGTATAGAAAGTTACGAGAAGAAATTGCCCCACCTACACGTGTCAGTGAATTCATAACTTCAATTATTTGCAACGTATCTGATGATCATGTTGATGATCGTATGACTTGCATCAAAGGTGTCTGTGACAAGTGTGGGGACTTGAAATTATTGCCAAAAACAAATGAAGATTTGGACACAGTTAACCTAGTTGCTTGTAAGAGGTGATATATATAAATTTATGTTTTTAAATTTGGATGTTAGATTTTATTTTGATTTTTATTTTACTGCAAATGAATACATGACAATTTGTCCATGTTATGAATTGATTTTGTAGGTTCAAATACATAAAATATTCAACAAGGCTTGGAAAAGATGCAACGGGTTGGATTTGGTAGAAGAGGAAATCCCCATTGCTACATTCATGCAAAGTTTCGAAGTTTAATTAGTCCATACATCAAACATTCTCACTATTCAAAGTGGTAGGCTACATAATTCAAGACTAATATAGACACATTCCCTATTGGTTCCATATTGTCCGTGGTTGATTTTGCTGAGAATTACTCATTTTCTCATCAAAAAGAAATTCAAACACAATATTATCATACTGACTAGGTTACTATCATGGTTCAAGTATTTTATAGGCATGCACAATTGGATTTGGATGGGGTTGAAAGTACATATGTGAAGTGAATGATCAAGAAGGAGTATCACTTCTATATAAGTGATGACAAAGAACATGACACCCACTTTGTGCAACATTGTTTTGGTTTGTTCTTTCAATATCTTCATTAGTGAGGAATACAAATAGATCACCATTTTGTTTGGTCGATGGTTGCGCATCACAATTCAAATCCTCTCGCCTTTCTTTGCACTCGTCGTTATCATCATCATCACAAAATTCCTCATTTATGGAGTTTTTTTAGAGTGGTCATGGGAAGGGAGAACACGATGGTGCGGGTGCATGCATCAAACGTGCTCTAAAGAAACAAAGCTTTGATTATGAGGGAGATCGATTGATTGATGCCCACACCGTTGTTGAATGGTGTAAGAAACATTTTGCAGTTTAGGTTTTAACCTCACAGGCTTCAACCTCACAGGGTTCAACCTCACAGGCTTCAACATCACACACTTCAACCCCACACAGAGTATTTTGGGAGATAACAGGTACATGCACATTTAAAACATAGATATGTAAATCTTGATGTGATTTATTAAGTGAACTACAAGTTACTAACTTTAAATTTTTTTATTCTGATTTTTGTTGTTTGTTTTAAACTTTATTGATCTTTTGAGCATGATTAAATGAAGGTATTGATCGGAGGAAAAAGTATGGATGTGAAAGGATTCCCAATTCTAGGTCTTTGCACTCTTTGATGACTATGGATAGTAATAACTGGACAATCAGCATAAGAGATTATTCTTGTTTTTGTTATGAATGCATGAACAAATCATATTCAGAGTGCAATAGTCAAAAACATGGGTATGTAGGTGAGTGGAAGCAAGTTCCTTTAGTTGTGGATGACACATATGGCTCAGATCATGATGATAGTTTTGAAGATGTGCCATTAATTTCAACCGATTATGACCACATATCTAGGTTGGTTAAACAAGGTATGTTTTTTTTGAAAGGATCAAGTATAATTTGATAATTAAATATATATGTATATAATTTATACTATACATCCGATCATTGAATGTTTCTTTGCATTTTGTTGTAGGAGATGTATTTGCAGTAGTCATTTTGAAGAAGCCAATATTGAGAAAGTGGAGTACTACTTGTTGCGTTGCCTGAGAGGAGAGAACAAAGCTAACATGTGAAATAACAAGTGAAGTGACAACATTTTTTACTCGGCTCTACCAGAGTGCAGGGAACATACTTACAACAAGTGAAAGCCCTCCAAAGTGGGATTCACTTTGTTGATTACAAACAGACAAAAAGGTGTATCATTACACCCATCACATAATTGCTACAGGGTTACAATTGCAGCAGGTGAAGACTACAAATAGTAAACGCAAAAAATGGAGACTAGATGTAGAAGACCATGAAAAACTTTTACAAGTCATTGAACAACGAGCAGAGCCACTTGGTATTATATAGAAGGACATGGAATAAATTACTAAACCTTGTTGGTAATAAACTATTAAGCTAGATAGCATTGTATTTTCTACTTGAAGGGACTATGGAGACCACTATACAATAAAGTTGTTTAATACTTGTGATTCTTACTTGTTGTGAGATGGTTTATGGTTTACAAGTATTGTGATATGGTTGTTACATGGAAGTATGTATGGTATAAACATGATTTATTGACTCATGATAGGCTGATTATGGATCAATTGCAACATTACATTTTTCTCTGTGTCAACTAGAAATTCATGTTTTCCATAAATTTATGCGTTCAAACCTTGTCTTGTAAATGATGCTATTAAGTCTATCATTGACACTTTTTACGACAATTTGTTCTACCTGCTTGGTTTGCCTTTATTTCTCATCATCGAATTCGATCGAACTACGGTGCTTTGTTCTCCATTTCAATTTCCTTTTCCACTCAGCAATATGTCTGTTTCGGCATTAACATCGCACACATCACGTGCGATTGCTAGTTTATATTATTTAAACATGTGACCTAGGTGAGAGTTGATGATATTTTTTACGATTTAATTCAAATTAGAGAGGTTAAGCTTAAATTAGAGAGGTTGTTTAGATGTTTGAGAGATATGTGCACAAACCATTTTTTGAGTGCATATTTAGGCAATTTAAATAATAGTGTGTTCAAGACAACTATATGGTGATTGTAAAATAAAATTTCCTTATTATTTATAGAAGTTCCGTATTGTACACTATTAATCGCATGAATGAGAGACAAATTCAAATTTGTGTGAATGCTCCCTAAGTTCAATCATATGTTTATTATGGCTTAGTTAAATGCATTCATGGAGCGCATAAGTGATTCGGTGGATGAGTTTTCCTAACTTTTATATGGTATTAGAGCTCTCAATGGTTTTCTACTTCATCTTAGTCTACCTTTATGCTTGTGTGCTTTGTTATGATTATTTTTTTATATACAATTTTTTTTGTTCCATCGCCACCAAGACCATCTTCTTGAGATATTTCGAAACCAAATCTCATTTATTACACTCAACATATCAGCTATTTCATGAGTATGTCTTAAAAGATATTTTTAAAAAGTGATTAAATCATTGAGTTGGCTTGGGTTTTCTAGAGCAACACATTTTTCTTTACTACTTTGATTTTATAATACCTTGAATGATCATTTATGCATGTATGTGTGTGTATGTGTGTATGTGTATGTGTATGTGTATGTGTATGTGTATGTGTATGTGTATGTGTATGTGTATGTGTATGTGTATGTGTATGTGTATGTGTATGTGTATGTAAATGTATGTGTGTATACACACACATATATGCATATACATATACATATATGTGTATATATATATGTACATATATGTGTATATATATATGTGTATATATATATATATATACACATATATGTATATACATATACATATATGTGTATATATATATGTACATATATATGCACGCACGCACGCCCACACACAAACACACACAAGACCATTCAAGGCACTATCATCCATATCTTGGTTATCAAAATAGGTTGGAATGAATCTAGGGTGAGTTTAGGTTTCACTGGGAGTCACCGCTTTATTTTTCCCTAGAAGGAATAGAGATAATTTCTACAAGATCAATTGGATTTAAATTTAACCTAACACTCATCATGTCGTCCTCTTGGATTTAAATTGAGAGATGATACTAGGAAGTGTCATGCTTCTAGTTCTAACGTAAGTAAAGTTTGAGTCCGGCTTCATGATCAATGAGGATAAAGTTTGGTTCAAGTTCGCGAATGGATTAAGTTTGGAAAAACAAACATCTTTAAGTTCAAATAACATAATTTTTTATCATTTTAATTTTCTAAAGAATTTTAAGTTCAAATAATAGAATTTTTAGCATGGTCTACAATTTTTATTCGTGATGTTGTGTATGTCTTATGTATGACTGAAACTCTCCCTAAAATAGCATTTGGGGAGAGCTGTGGACCAACACATAAGTTCAACATCTCTGAAATTCCGCCTGTGGAAGCATGCCACTCATGCCTTTCCTCCTTTCTCTTGTAGCTCATACCATTCTTGCAGACCTTCAATTATTGCAGACCTGTATTTTCATGAGCATGGTTTCACAAGGAAAGACAGTCGCTTTTCATTGCTCACAGGTGATACAATTATTGCAGCATACAGAAGACATGGTTATCCTCACGAGGCAGTCACACTGTTTCACCATATGCAACAAATAGGCCTTCAAGCCAATCAGTTTACATTTGCCAACATGCTCTCAGTCTGTGGCAAAATGGGAGCTTTGGAACAGGGTATGGATATCCATCAAAGCATAAAGGATAGAGGAATTTTGTGAGATGTGGTTGCAAATGTCCTGGTAGACATGCAGGATATGCCCAAAATGGATTTGTTGAAAATGTGTTGTAATTACTTAGAAACATCCATGCAATTGCAATTGGCAGACGTAAAGCCAAATTCCACAACCTTTGTCGGCATCCTCCCTGCCTGTGCCAAAATGGGAGCTTTGGAACAGGGTATGGACATCCATGAAAGCATAATGGATAAAGGAATTTTGACTGATGCAGTTGCGACTGCCTGGTAGACATGTATGCAAAATGTGGAAGCATAGACAATATCTTTACATATTTAGCTAATTTTGCATGCCTTCAATAGGTCTGTATATTTCTCGCTAGTTCTGCATTTTCTCAATATTTCTTGAAATTTTGATTACTCCTGACCTGTATGTTGCCATTATTGTCCAATTTTGGTGGACTTATAACGATAATTATAACGACAATAAATTAACATGGAACGATTTTGTTGTAGGCATGATTAGGTATGTTTTTCGCACTGTCACGTGAAAGATTACATCTAGGTTGTCTTTGGTTTGGCAAACGATTTATTCAGGGCTTTTTTATTTGATTGTGAATCCTGATACTGACGCTGCAAATTCATGTAATTCTCTGTTGGATCAAAAGAAAAGGTTGTCTTTCATTTGCAAATCTTATTTTTTTGAGTTCGGCTTGTCTGAATTGACATAAAAGGAAACTGGAGTAAACGTCTAATTTTCTTTAAATATTTCTGTCCTTCTAAAAATTGAAAAGTATCTTTGGTATTAGGTGCTCGGAATCTTTTAGCTTAGTGCCAAGATCTCCATTACATCAACTTTCCTGTGGATTCAAATCATGCCTCCTCCCTCCAGTCTGGCCTTTGTAATTGGCATGAATTAAAACTGTCACTCGGCATGAATTTAAGTCTTTTTTAATAGCATTATGTGCAAGATTTACAAATCAATTTCTAATTACTTGTCCAACATGGGTAGGCTAGAATTTGAACCAAGGAACCATCACAATTTGTTGCAGGTATGATTGCTTATGTTGTTTACATTGTCCTATGCAAGATCACATCTATGTTTTCTTTGGTCTGTTCCAAGGCCTTTCCATTATTTGATATATCTTAATTTTGGTGCTGCAAATATAATTGATGCACGTATCCATCTGGAGCTGCCCACCAAAACTCCTTCCTATTTGAATGCAGAGATTGAGTTCTTGAAAGCAACTGCACAGGCTGCAGCAGATGCTACCTTCAATAGCCACCATGAAATTCCTGATTTGGATGAAGCGTATACCAAGTTCAAGACAATGTATCCCAAGTTTTTGGTTGCTGAAAAAGTAGAGGAGCTGAGGCTTGATGAGTATCATCATCTAGAGCAGCAGCAGAGCAGGAAGGTGTGCTTGGATTACTATGGATTTGGGCTCTTGTCTCATTCTCGATTAGGAGTGTTTTTCTCTAGGAACTTCTCATAAATCAACTTTCAATTCGAGACCATAAAAAGGTACAACAAGAGCTGATATAGCTAATCCCACAGAAAATTAATACAGCAGAAAGCAGTCTCATTATGACAGTAGTTATAGAATCTGAAGTGAAACAAAATCTTCTCTTTCCAATCAGAAAAAGGTACCTGGATCTGATGGTTTACTTGCTTTCTCTACCAATCCTTTGGGACATCCTCAAGGTGAACCGATAGGACTTCTTGAAGAATCATGTCAAAATAAGAAAATGCTCAGCAATTTGAAAGCCTCGACCTTTGTTCTTATCCTAAAAAATTCATAGGCAGATGAGATTGATCAATACAGGCTAATTGCTTTATGCAACATGGCTTACAAAATTCTCTCCAAACTTATAGCTTTGAGGCTTCAACCTTTGCCCCCCAAAATCATCTCGGAAGCCTAGTCTGCATATGCTCTAGGAAGGAAAATCTTAGACAATGTCATAGCCATTTGAGAATTATACACTTCTCAAAGATGCACAAACACAATAATTCATATTAGACTCGATATTTTCAAGGCTTTTATTGGTGTATTTGGGCTTATCAGTTGCACTCTCCAAGCTTTTGGTTTTACTAAAGAAGTGATTGAATGCAGATCAAGCTCTCAACATAATGACTCATACAACAAACATCAAATAGAACCAATAATGGGCTGTCCCAGTATGGCCAAAATTAAACAGATGTAGATGGTTATTAATGCACAACAATCTTAGTACAATTGATAACCTTCAAAAGGGCAAGTTGGATTGGGCCAAATATTTCCCCAAATAGTTAGCAAGCTGCATAAACAAGATATCATCTAGTTCTCCAATGTTCGCTTGCATAGGATATCTAGTACCATCTAACTCTTCTTTCAACATCTTCAATATAAATCTCAATAAACATTTAAACCAACATTTAATTTATTGGGCACATTCCCCTCACTCATGACCCTGTATCTATTTTTAACAGGTTTTCTCTGTGGTTCTTTTGGCAGGAGAGATACTTGAATATGTGAAAATTAAGATAAATTGTAACTCAATTGAGTCGGAAAATCAAGACACATTCACAACATAACCCTCATTATGCAAAATGCAGATCCGGTATATTTTCAACTGCCAATATGGTGGATTGTCAGATTGCAAAAACCTGGAGTATTCCTTTTCAATATAAATTTTATTTCTTCAATTTATCCCCTTAAAATAGACGGCCCTCACCACTGCCAGGCAGATTTAAATGAAGCTTTGATAGAGCTGCTAAGAACAACATGCTAAAAACTGAATTTGGGGGATAACCTGTGACTTTGATGAGGTCCCACTTTTTAGTTATGGGCAACACATTGGGACACACACAAATAATTTTACTGAGTTGCTTGCCCCATATATAGGAGTTCAACTTTTTCTGAACAAGGTGTCCATCACATTCAAATGAGACACTCTCAAATGATAATCAATCTATTTCAAAGGAAATGGACTTGCACAAAACCAGAGTATAGTGGGACCTTTTCCAAAATTTAGTGCTAATAAGAAAATGGACAATATTGTCTAGCAGTTAGTGGCAGTGGTCAACAACATGGCTGAGGTCAGACTCCACCATGGAAAGCTGATCTTCTAGCTAACCATATGGCAAATCAAAGTAATGGCACTATCTTCCTTCCGTATGCAGGTAGTCTCACTCTTCTTCAGAGGGTCTGTAGACTGTACATATATTAATCATGGTTAGTCCCAAAATCAAAGCAATGCCACTACCTTCCTTCTGTATGTAGGTAGTCTCACTTTTCCTCAGAGGGTCTGTACAACAATTAATCATGGTTAGTCCCAAAATCAACTATGGTTGTTGGTTCACTTCCACATCTACTTGCAACTACCCTACCTGCCACATCCTAACACAAGGTCAAGACCTTATCCACATCACCCCCACTCCAAGGCCTCAAATTACTCGTCACATATTTTATTGTTTTCATTTATACGGATATTTTTGATGTCATCATTTTCACCCTAGACCAAATATATCTGATTTGTGGTCCCTATGTAAACACTAAAACTCCTCTTTTTCAAACCCACATGGCTTTCCAAGGCACACATCCTATCATTTTCTTCTAAATATCATCTGCCCACCTACCACTTCTAGCGGATCTTTAGTATTCTCTCCTCATAGTCCTTATCCCTTCTCCCAATCTAGACATGCCATTCCCATGTACTTAATCCCTAGTGAAATATCTATCTCCCTCACTCATGACCTAATACAACTTTTTAACTTTTCAAAAAATCCATCAATGCATTTCTTACAGTCATGTTTTCAACTCCTCAAAACCCCCTTTCTCCACAATCCCCACCACGTGTCAAATACCAATCGTTATCCTACAACTTCAAACCCATTCCATGCGCTTAAACTCGTGATCCTTAATATGAAACGAAAAGAAGAATAAAAGACTACTGTGATCCTTAATGAGTTAAACTCATTACCTCAAGCACAGAAATGCCACACATGCAACAGAGAGAACTTAAGGAATTCAATTGAAAATAAAAGCATTAAAATTATAGCTAAAAGAGTTGAATAAGATTATCTGATGTTCCTGGACTTTACCAATGAATACTGTCTCAAGCAATTTCAATTTTGAAGAACTCCAAGTAGTCTAAAGTTGTAACAGAATCAGCTCTCTTTGCTCCTTTCTAACACGAACAAATTCTTGTAAACAGATCTGTACAGTTTCTAAGAGAGCTCAAGAGCTCAGGGTGGTTCCATTCCGCTTTTGGGTATATTGGAGAGTCAGAAACCCTCCTGTTATGGAATTGTGCCATACATGTGACAAATGAAACAAGACACTTCATCGCCCAGGACCCTTTTTGTGTATGTTTTGGCATTTTCTTTTCACGTGTTGGTCAAAAGGTGGGATCCAACCAGAATTCTTCAATGGGATCCAATTTATTTCACTACACCACATCTCCAACTTTCTCCTTCTAACATTTGTACACTACTTTCTCATCAGTTGGGCTCCGGGTATTGTCAATGACATTTATAATATTATTTTCCTTATAATTTCACTCACCCAATCCCACTTTCCAAAGTTTTTTTAACCGATGAGTATTTTTCAATGATAAATGTAGGGGCATTTTAACGTAGTTAAGACTGAAACAAGGAAGATAATTTCTCATAAATCTATCCCACGATAACTGTATGTCTCCTATTCCAGCTTACAAAATAATTTGTTGTGAATTCATGCAAAAACTTGCTTCAGTTGACTTATTATTCCTTATGCAGAGTTTCTGCTTTGATATAGTCCCGTGAATTATCAAACTTGTGCAGAGCTCAAACACAGGATGAAAGACGGCTATCATCTGTATCCTTAGATAAAGAAGGCTACTTTAATAGTCACTAGGGTGAAAAAGTTATTCAGATACCAAAGAAATATAGCTAGTCCATATATCATCTCTAATTCCTAGTTCAGCCCGCAAACACATGCGATTCTAGTAGATTTATTGTTTATTGATTCAAGCATTATATTACAAATAAACAAAAAATTCCAACCATCATATATAGCTGAGGACAACTTGTGTATCCTGAACAATATTTGGCACAACTAATGACATGAAAGCAGGTGTTTGTAAAGATTTGAGTGGCGTACAATTCATGAAATTTGTGGAGGATACCTGAGTTACAATTTCCCACTTATATTCCTTGTAGTTGAAATTTTCCCTACTTATACGTAACTGGATTGGAGGTTTTATTTCTTGATTCAAGCAATTTAGACTAAAGAATAATGAGTATCAACAAATAAACATAGGATGTCAATCTTCATATCTGGTGCTTTTCACTTTTTCCTCCTAACGAATATCTGGCACATCAAGATAAGAGGAACAAGCAACTCCTACAACATTCAGTCCTTGCCAGACAAAAGCCTGCGATTCAGAGTCATTCAACAAATACTTTACCCATCATGTGGAATCTTTGGTTAAATTATAATTGTGTCTTAGCAAATAAAATCCTATCACAAAACCATCAATACATTTCACTCATATCTCAATTTGACCTGTACGTCTTATATTAAAATATTGCCCCAACCCATCCCCATGGGCTTGGCCCAACCGGTCAGGGAGGTTGTGTGTGTTAGAGCACCCCAACCTGGTAGTCACGAGTTTGAGTCCCCAATTTAACGCACTATGGAGTGGAGCATGTACATCATTGCCAAGGTTATAGTGGCAGGCTAATTCAAACCCGTAACCTCCAATAAAGAGGCTTCATGGGCGACTAATTTGACAATTTCTCTCTAATCAAAAAATAAAATTAAAAACATGCACCAACCCTGACCTACAGTCTCATTTAAGAATGATGTGCTTACACCACTCTCAATCCTGAACTCTAGAAAGCATGACTATTATTAGCTAAGGCCTTTCATTTAGGTGGCTAGGCTCATTTAGGAATGATGTGCCTACCTAACTCGCAATCCTGAACTCTAGCAAGCAGGACTATTATTAGCTACAGTATTTCATTTAGGTGGATTAGCAATGCTTTGGTTTGATCCTAACCTTGGTCATGGGATTAAAACCCCAGGGGTTAAAATTTTGAAAAATATATATGTATATATAGGTAAAAGGAAAAGATCTACTTGTTCCAACAAAGGTCCAATACCCTGAGGACATGGCTGGGCTAGGTCCAAAAAAGTCATCTATCAAGACGCTCCTAGCCTCTCATGTTCTCTACAAACCCAAGAATACTACCTAAGTTCTAGAAGGACAGATCAAATATGTATAAAGCATGCTCAACAAATTCTGAACAACATGGACTTTGTGATATACTGAAAATTCACAAAAAAAAATGCTCACATATAAGTTTATATCCCAAACATAACGACAAATAAAATTCCTAGATGCAGTGGAAGAGAAATTTAATGACAAAAATGAGACTTCCCTTTCCACTACTGCAGTACACAGCCTTTGAGTTAGCTATGAACTTGAGGTTGTTGATGGACCTCCTTCCTTCCTTGTCTCCAACCTCCAAGGAATGACACTGACTCAACAAGATGGATCTTGATACTCAGCTGCATATCGTTTTTCTGAGGAAACCCCCCCATTGGAGTGGCATTTCCATTCCAAATTGGACACTGGGGTTTCCCAATATTGTCAAGAGATGGACGACAAGAGATGGACAAAGCAACACATCAACGTGATCAGATCATGTCTACCAGATGAAGTATAGAAGGCAACTAAGGAACAGTGGAAAGTTGTTGTCATCAATGCCAGGCAAGTAGTATGGCTGCATGAGTTGTGTGAAGATCAGACCTGTGCTACACCAACAAGGTAGTGCTTTTCCCTTTTCTTTCTCACCATACCAATACCAAAGCATCATCCTCAAACTGTCCTCTAGGATACCCTATAACGCCCTAGGGAACACAGAACCAATAAAAAACAATAGCTATAGATTCCGCAAAGCACTATCACAACAAATAATTGCTTTTACGTTACAAACTAATATGCACTTCAAAAGGCTACCATCCGCAGGGCAACCAAGCAAATTAGTATTGCCCCTAGGAAATCAAAAAAACATCTTGTGTCTACAAGCAAACCTGCTCTGATACAAATGATAGGATCAGTAGGAGATTACATGATAAAGCTTCAATATGTTTATTCATCAAATCGAGTTAGGGCAAAATACATAGGATAATGGAAGAAACTACGTTAATGATTTGACAAAGCTTTTGCAAAATAAATCTCCATTGTTTTATTTCAATATTTCTAAGGCTTTAAATAAGCTTTACATTTGGTTCAACGGGCCCAAACTAATTTATATTAACACTTTACTAATATAAAGTGAATAGCATATAATTATCTAAAGTGAGTAGCATGCCCCATACACGATGATAACAAACTAAACCTTTGGAACACAAGTCCTAACAAACCCCCCTTGATCCAAGAGTATAGAAGAGGATGATTCAGAACCTCATGACTATGATGTCATCCAATAGTCTCTAACTCACCTGCAACCTAACACACTGTACATTGTAGTACTGATCAGCCAATGTCGCTTCCTTCACTCGGAAGCCCACTACCCCGCGTGTTGAGGCATGAATGATGAACATTGCATGCCCATCGCCTTTGATCATTTTGTATCCAGCAGTAAGCAATGTCGATCAAACTCTGCTCAACTACATCGATCCACATAAGGTCTCACACACAAACAAGGAAAAATTGGCAATTTGATCAGCTGATGTGATCTTTATCTATTTTAGACTGGGAATATTTGCAAATCCCTTTTCCATTTTCAATACAAACGTCTTTGAAACATTTCACAGAAAAGCATTCGAACTTGATAGTAAAACTCAGATAACTATGCCTCTAAATCAAATAACATATACCGTTCGGCGTTCACATCTCATGAAACACATGCGATTGCTAGTTATATACCTATTATGATATCATCAAGAGACAAAAATGAAAGATAAGGGGGTGTCTTATATTCACATCCATAATTGTAAATACACGTGTCTAAGACATATATCAAAATATATTAATAATACACGTGTCTAAGACATATATCAAAATATAATAATAATGTCTAGAATGAGTATGAATATATATACATGTCTAAAATCTCCAGAAGTATGTCTAAAATGTTTGAAATCTATAAAATATCACTGAAGTCTCCTCCGTGCACTAGGTGAGTGCCAGACCCTCACTACACTCTGCTGCACCCTGCATGTTAAAAAAAAGGAATATACATGTCATAAACTATATATAGCATGTACCATATATTAAAATATATAAGCAGAAATCTACAACAATTTCTTGATTAATTCAATACATTATATAACTGATATGTACAATTGATTACCTCAAGTATCTGTCCCTGCACGGATGTTGGGAGTATCTACGCTACCCGTAGATCTGTCGTCCGTAGATCCTTGTGAAACAAAATAAATAAAATGTAAGAAGTTGATAAATAAGTTTTTTGAATAAAGTTCATTAATTTCTAACATTTCAATTTAGATTAAATATTAATTATATTAAAACACATGTATTTATACCTCTGCGGAACGCGTCTCCAAATGTATGGGATTGTCATCCATGACCTCAACACCAGCAAATATGTCGCCAACTAAGCCAAGTTGACTCAGACCCGGAACATCAAGATCCATGTTGTGCTCAGTCAAGAGCTGTGTGTATGTGACACGGGTAGATGGTGTGGGCTGTGAAGCTCCACACACTGGAGCAGAAGCCTAAACACAAAAGTACATGTTTAATTTTAATATTAATAAATTGTAAAGTAATGATCAATTAAAATAAATTTTAATTATATTAAAGGTTTAATTTTCACACACCGGAACAGAAATGTGCTGAACATCAGGTGTGACAATCCCAGCTACAGGAAGTCTATCTGTAGCAGTGGCAGTAGTACCCTGACTAGAAGATACACTCCCACTCTGCTCTATAAAATCTAAAACCCCGATAGTGGAATGTTGCAATGCCGAGCAATCACCTCATACGCACGCAACAAGTCAGCAGCCATGATGCGTCCTAGCCGACGTGCCTGAGCGGGATCTGTAACTAGCTCAAAGTCATCTGGGGAAATCAAAGATGCACGAGCGTATACCTCATTGCGTGCATCACTGGTGCTACTAGCACCTCCACTGCTAGTATCATGTCTCTGAAGGTACTGACCCACACGGTCAGAAGAGATCAATTGGGTCTCGCGAGCAATGCCAACAAGACCCTCGATAGCAGCCTCATGTGCAGTCATAACGACAGGTGCTGCGACATCCTGAAAGCCTGATAAGAATGGTTGTGGCCTTGGTACAAGCTGCCACGTGTCAACAACTGCAGGAGCTCCCTCCTTTCTATATGCCTCCCTGTGGCTAATACGGCCACGCCCCTGCCCCAAATAACTAGGGATGTCTAAATAGTTCACCTTTAGGTTTAAGTGAACCTCAAGCATGTAGCATCATTATGAAGTATAACGGTAATTGGTCATTATTTGGAAATTGGCCTTGAGAGGCCACAAATCTAGGATAAATCAAAGGGGCACATAAAGGACATGAACATTTGTTTACATAATATGCCCTTATTTTCCGTTTGTCTGCATAAAAACTCCAACAAGACCTCTTAACGACTTCCTTATCGAAAAGTCGTGATGTAATCTCATTATAACCTACATCTCCTGAGACACTTGATTTTAGTGAATCCATAAATTTTTTTATTGATTCAGAATCAAATGGATTATATGTTTTCAAACTTGTCTCTATTCTACGAAGATCAACCAGTATTTTTTCACAATGGGCTTTATACTGCCCAACTGTAGTTGGATTTTCGAGAATAGATTGCAATTTTGCAATCTCTAAATCGGTCCTCTCAAACAAATTAGGAGTTCCAGAAGAAGCCATGACTGTAAAAAAAATGAAAGTAAAATTCTAATTAATAGTACTTT
The DNA here is from genome assembly GCA_018340775.1 of Taxus wallichiana var. yunnanensis. Classification (NCBI taxonomy): domain Eukaryota; kingdom Viridiplantae; phylum Streptophyta; class Pinopsida; order Cupressales; family Taxaceae; genus Taxus; species Taxus wallichiana. The sequence goes on from CM031236.1 coordinate 50,623,245, forward strand.
TAATTTAAAAAAATTCCTAAGATATTCTCCTATATTAATGAAAACAGAAATATGAAATTTTCAAGCTTCAATGCAACTAATATAGAAAATAAATTACAAAATCAAATAAATTACATAAATTACAAATCACAATGATAACAAAATATACCAAGTGATGTTGCAGAGTTCAGAAATGAAAAGTTTTGAATACATTTAGATGATCTTAAAGTCAAAGCAATGTTTGTAGAAGAGAATGTAAGTTTACCTGGGCACAAACCATTATCAAAGCAGAACAATTGAGTGGGATTCACCTTTCCCTGGAACACAATTTTTGTGCATATGATACAGAATTAGCGCAATCAAATAGAACACCAATCCAATTTTAAACAACAAAACACATCGGTAAAAGACATGTCTAATGCATCTATATCTCCACATGTACAAGTTGACCACTTATGCATGCTTAAAAATCACAAAAACATTGAAATTATTTGTAATCTATTATTGATGTCATCACAGTGTTTGTATACAAAATCAGGGATAAATCAACTTTACATTTCAAGGAAGCTGTTTATTTCAAGGAAGTTGTTTAACTTTGGCATTATCTTATTTAACTCATATGACTGAAATTTCCCGTCACATTTCCCATCCTTACTTCTGTCAACATTGTTTTTGATAGTGCCTTACAATATCACTACAATACATTATCTAAAACCTCTAGATGCTACTGGATACAAGAATATAATCTGAAAGTTCAGTGATATCATTAAAGCATGTGCTTCTCAAGTGTAGGCATACATGCAGCCAATGAGTTCTAGGAGGAAACTACTGCCAACGAGTTCTTATTTATTTATATTTATATTATCTTATCTAGAAGCTTTGAAGCAGCCCTAAAGGCACATTAAAACAGATATTGCAGAAGAAATATGCAAAGCTTCCTAGCAGTGGCAGTAGTATTAAGGTTTGTGAAAATGGAATATCTCCATGATATGCATTATTCTGGCAGTGCACTCTGCAATCTCGGTTCAATCAACAATTATGCCACTATTGGGATCTTAGTATGGCATAGGAAGCTGTGAGCTACACAATATACTCATTTTTCTAGAAACTAAAAAGATCCTTTATGTTACAATTTGCAGCACATAAAAGAAGCCCTTCAAAAAAATACATTGAACAATGGGGGCAACCAAGAGGACCTTGGAAAAATGTACAGGTAACAACCATATGAATTCTTCCTTAGTCGTGGATCAAAGCTAATAGAAATAAAGCTAGATAAAATTAGCTTGAAACTACAGTATAATCGTCCATTGTAAAAAACAATTTTCTCTGAACCTGGTAAAAGAATACTTTTATTGTCTGATTGGACGTACATAATGGAAGGGTATAAATATTGCCTATTGCCCTCAGAGTTTCTCAAAGAGACCATTTACAAGTAACAAGGATGTAGCATACAAAACGGGGGCAACCAATTACAAAGGAGGATTCATTTGCCCTTTTACAAGCAAGCTGATTGATTGCTATTGTTGAATCATGAACAGAAGAAGCTTACCAACGTCAAGTCCAAAAAATGGGGTCTGTGGAAAATATCTGGTGAGCACGAGTCAGGGGAAAGAAGTGAAGGAAGTTGGCATAAGCAGTCGAGACATCTCAATGTGGAGACTGCTGAATCTGCATCTGAGGCTGCTGCAGAGGCCTATAATGCTGCAGTGGCAACAATAGTGAGGGCTCCTCCAAAGGACTTCAAGGCTGTACGACAGGAATGGGCTGTCATTCGAATCCAGACTGCATTCCGAGGCTTTTTGGTAACCATTCTCGATGAACAATAACGGGTCTGTGAGAATTTCGTTTGATTATTTTTGAAGGGGATTATTGTCACTCTTTTGGATTTGGTTTTTGGGTTTTACAGGCGAGGAGAGCACTACGAGCACTGAAAGGGCTGGTGAGGCTCCAGGCATTGTTTAGGGGTCGTCAGGTAAGGAAGCAGGCAACAGTTACTTTGAGGTGTATGCAAGCACTCGTCAGGGTTCAAGCCCGTGTAAGGGCTCGCCATGTTCGAATGTCTAAGGAAGGTCAGGCAGTGCAGGAAATACTTGATGCACATCAAAGCCGCGAGACTAAACTGAGAGAATCTGAGGTATTTCTAAATAATTTGATAAAGAAGTTGCTCTATCTATATTAGGATTGGGGTATTTGAGTGCTATGATTTAATAAGTTCAGGGATATTTTAAGTAGATGGCCAAATGGGTAGGGTGAAAACTCTTGCCATTTATGCAGAGGCGAGAGACTATTGGGTTTCTCCTATTGGCAAGATGGATAAATTCTCCTGCTCTTAGGTGCAATTCTTAGGTCTGCCAAGGCTAAAGCGCGCTCCTTCAGCGCTCCAAAGATAAGGCCGCCCTCAAATGATGATCTTCAATTGCAGAAGAAATTTTCTACTTATAATTTAGATGCCAAGAGCACAAGCGGGTCAGATTCTTCTTTGCCTTCTTGTAAATTTAATCCGCCTATGTTGAGATCAGACAAATCATCCATCAAGAGTGGAGAGATGAGTATCTTTTCCTATGCAGACCCTCGAAGACCCTTTCGCTAGTAATTGATTGGAAATATCAAAGTTGTCAGTTCTAAGTTCGTTGGAAAGCACAACGTGACATTTATGAGCTGTTGGAATGGAATAACAAATCTCTTTAACATGGCCTTAGCTTTCCCACTTCATCGATTTGGTTGAATAGACGTGTAAATCAACAATCTTCCCCTTCTTTGTAGTCTAGGCTGAAATAAAAACGTCTTTTAAAAATAGGTATATGCGAGTTTGAAGATTTGTGTCACTTATAATGGTACCAATGGAAACATTGGCATTTCTTAAAGGTTTTTTTTCACTTATGTGTAGCTGACAAGACAACTATAATTGGAATTTTGCAACTTGAGGATGACTCACTCCTTGTTAAGATGTCTACTCTTGGTTCAATGCAACTTCTTGAAGGATTGGACATGGTCTAACAACAACATGTTAAATCACTCCATGCTCAAATGTGTTTATCGAAAATTCATCCTGGATTTGTCCTTGGAACAAAGACTCAACTCAAAATGAAGATGTAAACTTAAAGAATATAAATGGTAGCACCTCAGAGCTACTATTTACAATTTCAAAGCTAATGCCATGACTAAAAAGGTTTTTTAGCCATTGTTCTTCCACACACTACCTATTGGTGATGACATACAATTTCTTGTAACCAACCGTCTTAAGTGTCTAGTTAGAATTTTTTTCGAGTCTATCATGCATACTTTTTGGAAATACAAGCTCACTAAAAAGACATAGATTTCTATTCACAATAGTCTTTGTGCTATCTTTGGAAACACATTATCTTGGAAAGAAGTTATGCCAGACATCAATATTTTTCATAATGTGATTGCCAAGTCTTCTAAAAAATTGGTTATCGACCACTTGTGGAAGAGCAAATGCAAAATATTTTCAGGTTGCTCAGAAAGAGCTTGCTTACAACATTGATTTGGATCACCAAATAACAATGATTGAAGAGCAAATGGGAAAGCTCAAAGATAATCAAATGGTCCATTTTAGAAGATTGAAATTGTAGTTGTAGTTATTATGTTCTAGATTCTTTTCTATGTTGTCGTAGTTTGGACTATTGTTATAATTGTCAATATTTTCAATAAAAAAGTGGTACTTCTACGATGGATTAAATTATGTAATAATTTTTTGAGATTCGATTATGGAATAGTTTCTAGCAAATCTATATTAAATCAAATATGACTAGTTCACAACCATATTTCATGAGTATTGATGTGCATTGCACAATGCTCGTGTAAGGGTGAAAAATTAGGGTCTCTCTAAATACTTTGATAGATAACTTATCAGAAAGTTTGGTGCTTCACCCTTATGAGTGTCACCTAAATATAAGAAGTGACCTAGCCATTGGGGTTCCATTGCTTTGTTGGTTGGATATTTTTTTTCGCTTCACAAGTAATTTCAAAACGAAGACTTCTAAGTTAAAACTATTGCTTATAATTCCCTCTCAAACTAAATAAGTTCTATTACAATATTTATTGGTTCTGTCACAGAAATTACAATGAAGAGGCTCAACATATGATGAATGTTCACTCCAATCATCATCTTTTATCTCACAAGCAACTAGAATTTTTTAATGGACCAGAAAGGATGTAGGATTAGGGTGGTCTATTATAATAGTTATCATTTTAATAACATAAATTCTTTCACGGAAATTAGAGTAAATGTGCATCCATCCAGTTCACTTTGTGAACCCTTCTCACCTCAAAAGACACAAGAGTATTTAATTGGACCAAAAACGATGGGGAATAATAGTGGTCCATGTGAAGATGATGAGAATGAGTGTCTGGTTGAGATATTGCTGAAAGCTTACTACAATGAAAATAAAATCACTGATAGGCTTTGATTTCTCTGACACAACAAGAGTCAAAAGGCAATGTGGACCACAATCCTAGTTTAGATCACCATGGTCTATTAGAATTCTGTACTCGAGCATGGAAATGGGTTGTCCCTGTTCTTCCATTAAAATCTGCAAATCAGAAATGCACAATACAAAAGAGAGGCTTCCAATGGATCAATTTGGACTACTGTAGACTCAATCCAACTCTCCTACAACATTACAATACTCTCTGCCATGCAAAACCGGAAATGAATTGTGCCTGCTCTTCCATTAAAATCTGGAAATCGGAAATGCACAATACAAAGAGTGGCTCCCAATGGATCAATTTGGACTACTATGGACTCAATCCAACTCTCCTACAGCATTGCAATACTCTTTGCAGTGCAAAATCAGACTTCTAATACCTCCTATAAAACTGAACCTCTCATACAACTACTGAAAACTCTCTATATGCTCAGCATGGAGGTCAATGCCAGTCTAAATAGATGCCTAAGGATCATTTCAAGTGCCTGTTTGACACAGCATGGAAGATCAACAGCAGTGTTTTTTGGATGATGTATCATCTCTGCTGCTTGTTTCTGGAAGCGCAACGGTCATTGTTGATGGGTTTGGCAGGTCCTGAAGCTGCCCAAGTGAACCCGGTGGGTTTGAACCCCTGGCAGCTACCCACAACACCTGCACTAATGATTGGTGACAGGTTCAAAATGGACTAAACCCATTTCATTTCTACCCCCACAGTTGGATGGGTACAGCATGTGCCATACCCATCACTATTCACTGTTTCACAACACTGACGTGTTCAGCATGTGCCCAACCATCAACTTTGAGTGTTCATTTCTCTTCTGCCTTGCACCTTCTTGTCAACTCCTGAGGATCCAGATCCTCAAAGGACCTGCCCAGTGGTACAAGTACAACAGCCTGGTGTGACAGTCATCTATGTCATCTTCTTTCACGTCTTGATTTTGTGTGTGTTTGTTGCCTTCATTGTAAGGGCTCGGTGTTTGGATCTTACTTGTATGTCTTTGCATTATTAGTATTTTTGAATTTTCTGAACCATTTTGGATCACTTCTGGTATCTATAATTGTGGCTTTTGAAACTTGAATTTATTAGATGACTATTAAATTTGATATTTAAGGTTGACATTGCATGAACGATGAATGCACATTGCAAATTATGACGTAGGTTGATGGATCACTGTTAATAGAATTTTTGAGGGTTTATTGATAAATAATAATTTATTGTGCATACTACAAATACACATCCATGGTAAGGTTGGGGGATGGGGTTTGGCTAAAAGTTTTCCGGGTCATGCTTCTTGACGTGGGATCGAATCTCCTTCTCATAACATATTAACCTTCAAAATTGTGTTACCATTCATATTATTAAGAAATAAATTAAAAACAATGAGTACCAAATAGACCATTCATATTTATGAAGAATGAATTCTCCTAAACATGAACAACTCTTAAAATATAAATACCATTCCATTTCACTTCTAATAAATTCATGAATACATATTTAAATTCAAAACCAATATATAAATAAATATAAATCCACACCAAAAACATAAAACTATATATAAAATTTACACCTTAAAATAAAGCATGACTATTGAATTCATTGTAGCTTGCTTACAAGGAAAACCAATCACACACAGACTACAAGTATTCTGTAAGTATATAATTCAGAAGCGAAACCCAACAAGAATTCAGAAAAGGTTTTCATGCCTGAATTGTAATTATGAGACCATCCATGTCCCAATGCCACCAGGACCTTGGAAAAATGTACAGGTAACAACCATATGAATTCTTCCTTAGTCGTGGATCAAAGCTAATAGAAATAAAGCTAGATAAAATTAACTTGAAACTACAGTATAATCGTCCATTGTAAAAAACAAGTTTCTCTGAACCTGGTAAAAGAATACTTTTTATTGTCTGATTGGACGTACATAATGGAAGGGTATAAATATTGCCTATTGCCCTCAGAGTTTCTCAAAGAGACCATTTACAAGTAACAAGGATGTAGCATACAAAACGGCCAACCAGGTATTTTCAGAGTTGACCTTCACATTCAATTCATTTCTACGAGAAAAAATGGGGTTTTACCAAAAAAAAATGAGCCAGGGTTTTGCAAAAAATGGTATTTTAGTTTCACTTCCTTTGCTTACACCATTCAAATTTTTGAGTGGGGATCGAAAATTATTATGAAACTAAGAGGTAAAGGGTTATTCCGCATCACCATGGGAACTGAAACTAAACCAGACAATGACTAAAAATATAAGTGTTTAAACCGTAGTGATGAAGCTTTAGGTCTTCTTTGCATGTCTATTTCTTCCGACTTGTTCTTCCACATTGAGTAAATCCGAAACACCTAATTCTTTGTGGAAAAGGTTAGATAAAATGTTTGGACAATAAGATGACATGAGAGCACATGAGTTGGAAAATGAACTACTAGGGTTAAATCCTAGTGATTTTCAAAACCTACAAGCTTGAGACTTCTCTAAGTTTTTCCACACTAGATTGTTGTTAAAGGAATGTCAAGTAGAGAAGAAAGATTCTCAACTGATCTTGTTGATTCTCTCTAATTTATGTCCTGAATATTCTATCTTTGTGTCAAATTTTTACACTACAAAAGTTTCCTTGGGAAATAATTAGAATATGCCCTCCTTTGACTATTTTTCGTCCCAACTCATTCGAGAACAGGACAAACTCATTCAAATGGGGTCTCTTGAGTCCAAGTCACATGCCCTAGTAGCAAGTACTAGTAAGGAAAAGAAGATTGAAAAGAAGAAAGAAATAAAGGATCAACCTAAGAAGGAAACCAAGACCAAAACTAAATTTAACACAAACACTTCGACTTCTGAGCCTAGAGCACGAAAGACAATTTTTGTGTTCCTATTACAAGAAGCCTAATCATAAAGATCATCTATGTCTGAGAAAACAAATTGATCACCTTACTCATTTACTTGAGAAAAATCAAATAGGTGTTCCTAAGTCTATCAAAAAAATGATCCAAAGGCTAAGTCTTCTATCTGCAAAGGGTCTAAAAATCTGATAAGAAGAAAGGAAAGGCCCTTATAGCCAAATTTTCTCCTTCATCGACGTGGATTATAGATTTTGGTGCCTCGCACCACATGGCTTCTTCACATGTTGATTTCTCCAACATCGATCCTTGTGGTATGTCCCAAATCATAATGGGTAATGACATGACAATGTCAGTTTCCAGTAGTGGATCGGTAGAGATGGATTGTGGAACATTCAACCAAGTGTTGAGTGTTCCTAATATCTCTACTAATCTCCTAACAATTTACCAAATTACTCACCTTGGTAAAGGAATGCGAGTGGAATTTGGTCCTAACTCGGTGATTATTCATGAGCTTAATAATGACACTACAGTGGCTAAGTGAAAGGTGGATCACCATTCATGGTTATATACCTTTTCCCACTTTACTTCTGATTCTATGACCACTACCTTGCTCACTCATGTAAATGAGGTTAGTAAGCTATGGCATGAGCATTTCAGACATTTAAATTATCACTACCTTGAACAATTGAGCCAAAACAAAATGGTCAATGGGTTACCCCGTGTCAAGTTTTCTAAGGGTCTTTGTGAGGGTTGTACCCCTAGAAATCCTGAAAATAACTTTGACAAAGAAAATCTTGGAGAGCTACTTGTCCCTTGGATCTTGTTCACAAAGCAATATTTCTAGTCCATTTCCATCTCCTTCTTTTACTAGAGCTCTTTATGTGCTCACCTTCATTGATGACTATTTGCGATATACTTGGGTATATTTTCTTAAGCTTAAGTATGAAGTCTTTGAACATTTTCAGGAATTTAAACCTATTACTAAGAAATAGGCAGAACGGTCTATTAAGGTTCTTCGAACCAAAAATGGAGGTGAATATGTAAACAATATGTTCATGGATTTCTATACTTCAAGGAATCTCCTTACAAAGATACAATTGCGTATAACCCTTCGCAGAATGGAGTTGTGGAAAGAAAGAACCATACTCTTAAGGAGATGGCCACTTGTATGATTCACTCGAAGTCTCTTCCTCCGCAATATTGGGATGAAGCAGTGAATTGTGCTAATTACATTCAAAACCATGTTCCACACAAGGTGGTAAGAGGGATGACACCCTTTGAAGCCTGGTTTGGATGCAAGCCTGATGTTGAGCACTTTCGAGTCTTCAGATCTAAGGCTATGGCTCAGATTCCCAAGAAGAAACATAAGGCATTGGAACCATAATCCAAACCTTGTATCTTTGTAGGGTATCTTGATGGTGTGAAGGGATATCGATTGTTGAATCCTACTTCTCATGAGCTTTATATTGAGAGAAGTGTTAAGTTCGATGAGTCTTCTTCATCTTCTACTTCTCTACCTATTGAGGTTCTTCAACTCACTAATTTAGATTCTGACTCATCAGATGATGATGTTGTTGAGTATGCTCCTCTTCTTGATCCTCCCAACCATAAAACCTTTGAGTCTTTTGATTCTGATAGTAGTGATGATGAGGACTATGTCCCTTCTCACTCAAGTGAAGAATCTTCCAACTCTAAGCCTAATCCTCCTGGTCCTCTTTGGGCTAGGAAAACTTTGCAAAGTCTGGAGATTTAGTTGGAGATACTTTGGATATGAGACGTACTCGCTCAGATTTCATAGGACCCCACTCTTTCTTCACCTCTACTTCTAATCCGCGGTCTTTTCGGGAGCCTTCTAGTATTCCTGAGTGGGATTCTACCATGGATAAGGAGTATTCCTCTCTCATGAAGAGCGATACTTGGGATCTCACCCCTCTTCTAAAAGGAAGAAAAATCATTCGGTGTAAGTGGGTGTTCCAAACAAAGTATGGAGTAGATGGAGACATCAAAAATTTTAAAGTGCGATTAGTATCTAAGGGTTTCTCCCAGATAGCTAGGGTTGATTATACTGAAACCTTTTCTTTGGTTATGAAGATGAATTCTATTCAACTAACCCTTACCGTTATCGCAACAAACAGATGGAAAGTCCATAAAATGGATGTTAAGAGTTCCTTCCTTCATGGTGACCTAGAGGAAGATATCTACATGGAACAACCTTCAGGTTATGTCCATGATCCCTCCCTCATTTGTAAGTTAAATAAGTCTCTTTATGGCCTTAAACAAGCCCCTCAGACTTGGTATGCCAAGAAGGACTCCTTTTTACTTAAATAAGGGTTTACTAGGTGTCACTCGATCCAAATGTTTATATTCTATGGCAAGATGACTCCATACTAATCCTTGTTCTCTATGTTGATGACTTGTTGATCACAAGCAGCTCTTCCTTTATCATTAATCTGTGAAGATCACCTTGGCCAACAGGTTTTCTATGATTGACTTAGGTCTACTTCATTACTTTCTTGGGATCCAGATTTCACAATTTTACTCGAGAATTGTGATTTCGCAACCTAAGTATGCTCTTGACTTGCTTGCTCATTTTCAGATGTCCGATTGCAAGTCTTCTCCTACTCCTTTTCTTTCTACGAGGTTAATTTGGTTTCTGATTTCTCTAATCCCTTGGTTGATGGTACCATTTATCGACATTTAGTGGGGAGCTTGATTTACTTGACTCACACTCGACTGGATTTATCTTATGTTGTTGGGATCGTGTCTAGATTCATGCAAGAGCCACATGAACTACATTTGAAAGTAGCTAAGTTGATCCTTCGTTATATTTGTGGCATCTATACTAATGGCATTCACTATTATGGAGGGGTGGATATTGACTTGATTGGGTTCATAGATTCTGATTGGGCCGGTGACTTAGATCATCAGAAATATACATCTGGCTACAATTTCTCTCTTGGTTCAGGTCTTGTTAGTTGATCTAGCAAGAAGCGAATGTAATTGCGATATCTTCCACAAAGGAAAAATACAGAGGAGCGATTAACGCTACCACAGAAGTTGTTTTGTTATAGGGTATTCGACAAAGTTTGGCATCCAATTTTGACGGCCTACTTTTATCTATTATGATAACATGAGCACTATCTCAATTTGTAGAAATCCATTTCAGCATCAGTGGATGAAGCATATTGAGATCCATATGCACTTCATACGAGAGCTTATTCATGATGGTATTATCGACATTCAGTACATTCAGATAACTGATCAAATTGTATATATATTTACCAAGCCCTTCACTGAGGTGAAGTTTCTTCACTTGTGGTATCTTCTTGGGGTGAGGTCTTATGCATCTGCTTATCTTCTTCAGGATATATAGTCCTTCTCTTCTTCTTCTTCTAGGAATATGTTGTTTGTATGGGCACCTTATCAGGCCTTTAGTTTTCGGGCCCCATTGACACATCTTTCTTAGTTGTTTAGGAGTGTCTTCTTGTTCTATCTAACTCATCATAGCCACTACCCCAACTTCGATGAAGGGGGGTGTTGGTGTGTGGGATCCTATGTGTCCTCCACTCACATATGGAGGGTCATATCACATGGGTTAGGTTTAGGGTTTGCTTGTGTGTCATGCACTAGGGTTACTCAACACCCTATATGTACCCTTTCATTCCTGATTTATGAGTATGCCAAGACACTCCATTTTCTTTCCTCTATGTGCAAGCTTTGTTTTTGTTGAGCAAGTTCTTCCATTGTTGATCGATCCTTATGATTACGCTAGAGCTATCACGATTCCGTTGGAGTGAAACTACTTTATGGTGCATCGTTTCTGATTCGATTCTCGCAAACTCTTTCACGTCGTATATTTCACCATGGTCCTAACTAGAACCCGATAATTTAATTCATCCCCTTAATATTAATTTAATTAAATGCCCACTTATTATCCCATCACCTTTAATCCTCATTAATTAACATTGATTAATTAATCTTCATTAATTAATTAATTAATATTTATTATTCCCTAATGGAATTTCCCTTTAGGATGATTTTATCCTAAATCTACATCCCTACACTTTTTCTAGCTTTTATCCTGCCTATCTTTATCTCCTAACTACCTATGACACATCCTTAAATAACCTATTCTCACGTACAAGCTTTAAAGTGCTTTTCCTATCTTTAAAAACCCAAAATCCTAACAAAAACACAAAATCAACCCCATTGGGGAATGTTTCCTCGTAGTTGTCGGCGACCCTGCCCAATTGCCATCAACCCTATAAGACTGAGTTCTTCCCTTTCCAAAAATGATACGCAGACACATAAACACACAGGCGCAACAAAACACTTTATTTTCTTGCATTCTACGAATCCATTTATCTCAACAATTGTGACAACCTTTTTATAGTCCTTAGAATCTTGTTTTGATCAACTACTTGACTTCAGGAGGTTTACATTTCTTTCTTGTGTTATCTTATATTATTTCTATCACTATATTGTTAGAGCTACATTTTATAGGACCAGATCATCTTCAAAGCACTCGTGGCTCCATTATCATCCTTATCTTGTAGTTTTTAGTCCATATACTCTCGTCCTTGATCTACCCCGCTACACTGTAAAGGATCGTCATCGCCCCACCTTGGTTACCATCGACCAAAGTTCTGCTTTTTTAACCATTCCATCTCGGTCACTATTTTCTACCATTTTTCTCGCCTTTCTATACCATGAATTCTTCTGCAGTCATCCCCAACATCCACATGCTTCTACTATAAATAGTTTGCACCTAGATCCTTACAGTGCATATTTACTTTATTATCCAGATCTCCTCACATAAGTCATTGTTGACCTACCTTTGCATACTACTGGGTCACCTTCAACCCAATTAGGTACCATTTTATTTATGTTTATTCAAATCAGATCAACGTTTAGATTCATCTTAGTTACTTTTAGATTTAGTAGTGTTTTTGTTTCGCATGTTATATGTTTATCTAACATTTACTTCGCTTTCTCTTATTAGAGTCGGCTTTGTCGGGAATCCCCGCATATATTATCTAAGTCATTCCTTGTTTTAGTCATTCTTATTTTCGTGTTATCCAAATAAGTAAAGCAAGGATCAATTACTTTGCACTCGTTCATCCATATTGCACATTTGAGGTACCTTAAACCCTCCATTTTATGAGTTGTTTAGCTTTCTTTAGTAGCTTTAACATCATTAATTTGAATTGAATGAGAAAACTATAACAACACTAGATTTCCCTTCTCTCCAAAATAAATTATCCCAAATGTGTCTTTTCTTCAAGTTAAAAACATTACATCAATAAAACACTCCTATTATGAACCTCTATTTCTAAAAATAGTCATTAATCACTATTTTCTCTTTATCTCCTAAATAAAACATAACACTTACAACTTTTCCCCAAGCAATGAAAACGTAGATGAGTACAAACCAAAAAGATGTATGTAAATATTAGGTCCCTATAGTGCCTCTTCTTCAAGATCGATGGTGTTGGAACACTTTCGGACATGGAGATCAAATAATAATTCAAAATATCGATCACTGAGAATAACTCCTTAAGGAATATGGTTTTGACAAGGCAACCTTAAGGAATATGGTTTTGACAAGGCAACCATGGATATAAGTTTGAATTTCATTCATGGTGTGATGAATGAGTTGAACAATAAATTACCCAAATTTCATAAGATTCTCGTTTCCATAAGATTGATGATGGATTCTGGGTTGTTCCTCGTATTAACATTGTGGTCTCAAACCAAATATTATCATGAATGTCCTTACTAAATTTCATGCATACAAGACCAAAAAAGACAAGGATAAGAAAAATAAGGGATAAATCAAAATAAACAATTTAAGCAACCCAAAATGATGTTCTATCCTTGAAGAAATATTCTTGATAACAATTCTAATTTCAAATTAATTTTTGAAAATATTATGTCACTTGAAACAAATTTTATTTTGTAAATTCCAAGTTAATTTTTAGAAAATTTAAATAAAAATATAAAATAATATGAAAGGTCATTCAAGGAGGTGTTATATTCTCATAATATAAATAAAAGAAGTAACCAATGTAACACTCAAATGAGAAATACCAAGAGATTTGCATAACTTTGTGACTTATGATTTCTTTAGTGATAGCTTTTAGTCTTATGTTAAATATTTGTTTTTCTTTCATCCACTACAAAATTCCAACATTAAATTGTCCATCTTCTTATGATTTATTCTTGCACATGGGAATAAGATATGAATTTGTTTGTTCATATGTATAGCTTATTCCATTATTTTTCTCTCTACATAGCTCACATTTCTTTCAAGTTCGATGTGAAAATTCCATAATATAGTTTAGTGTAAATATTGTGTACATTCAATTTTAGCATTTTTCGTGTTTTCAATAAAGGGAACCTCCCCTCATAATAGAGAAGGGAATTTTCCCTCGTTGTTTCCAAAAAGATCTAATTTTTCATTTACAATATATCTTTCTTTTATGGTGGATGTTGATGATTCCCATTCCACATTTTTCTTGAGAGGAAACAAATATCCCATGCAACTCTATGAAATTCTCGGGCTTGTTTAGTATTAGCCCATAAAAATTCTCTAAGCAATTCAGATAGTTTATCATATGAGGCTTTAGAGGTGGCATGATATGAAGAATAGTACACATTCAGGGTATGTAAATTGTTTGGTGCATACCTAAAACTTTGTTGTGAGGGAAAGATGTCTTTGGTATTAGAAAGTTGTTTTTTTCCACATGATCAAACCTTGTATCACCAAAAATAAGAGGGAGAACAATCAATAACAAACATACTACCAAAGAGCTTGAATGACTTATTTTTCGATCTAGGACCATTAAAAGTCTTTAAGCTAGTCTAGCATATGCATCATAATTCACCTATAACATTCCATCTTGATCCATTCGCAAATTCAAACATGACACTCAACAAAATATATCCAAGTAGGGTAAAGCTTCATTAAAAAATGCTTCATTTCATAAGGACTGTTGAAAGAGTCATCAGTTGGATTGGGATTGATCAATTGTGATGTATGATTAGAGAGGAATATTCCCCCAATTCACCTAGTAGGCATCCACCTTTGAAGATGCCCCCGCTGTAAAGTGTCAAATTTTGGCGGATTCAATGTTTACAAATTGCTAGATCCAATTTACACTGAGGTCTCTCTGTCGAAAAACTCTCTTCAGAGAGGCGGAAAGAGTCAAGTCTTCACGAAAAACAGGTTTCCCATCCATATTACCAGATGCATTTATTATTTCCATTGAACTGTTTCACCGACAATACTACTCGATGCATTACTTTGCCTTTCTTTAAGACACTCCCATCTGCCAAAATAGGATTTTTGATACAAAGTTTGGAGATTCACCAAAGAGTAAGGGAATTTTGTCAGATGTTTTAGGTGCATTCACCTTTGTAGATATCAAATCTCCTGTAGCAAATTTGTCACCCTGTTAGAAGAGGTAGCTTTACGTTTCTATTTTTTTCTTGTTTTGGCATGCACAACTTTGTATTTGCATCTGGTTATGCATTTAGGGCTCTGTTGTTGATTTAAATCGGTCTGGGAAGGATGTGAAATTGGTGAGTGAAGGTTATTTTATTTTCCTCCACGTTTCATAGCTGAAAACCCTGAGTTAATTGGCTACTTCCAGAATTTGGAGACGGTTTTATACTTTAAGGTTTATGCAAATAAACTCCGAGCTCTAGATATGATTTAATGCATAGGGAGTGAGCTATAAAATGTCCACACAAATTCTAAAAATGGAGCCACTCACATGATCAACATGTGCCCTAGTAAGGACTTCCAGTCTTCATTCAAGTTTTTTTATCTTCTTCGTCTAAGTGCTTTTTTTATGTATCTAGAGTATTGGGAATTCAGTTTAGCCCACTACCCTGCCTTCGAGAATATTCATGTTTGTGTTAGCATCAAAAATCATAATCATAGCTAACGAGTAATATAAGAACATCCTCACAGAGCATTAACACAGTTTCACCAAATGCAACCAATAGGTGTCCAACCTGATTAGTTCTCGTTGGCTAGCATACTCCCAACCTGTGCCAACCTTAGAGCTTCGAAACAGGGTATGGATATACCACCAGGTGTCCAATCGGATCAATTCACCATTCCTAACATACTCCAAGCCTTTTTGCCAAAATAGGTGCTTTGAAAGTGGTATGGTCATCTACTAATACTTTATGGGGAACGAACTTCTGTAAGATGTTTTCATTGCAAGTGCCCTCATAGGTATGTATGCAAAACGTGGAAGCAACTGCAGTAGATGGGTTTTGTTGAAAATGCCTTATATTTCAAGCAAATGCAATATAAAGTAAAAAATAAAATGAGAAGATACTTGAACAAAAGAAGATATAACTAAATAGGTTAATTTCTATAACAAAACCTAAAATTCAAAAGAACTATAATAGTGTTGATGATTAATGATTACAATTTGTTTAAAATATTGTTGACATTAGTTGCTTTGGCTAAAGACATATAGGTTATGTATACTAGTAGGTCTGAAAACTTGTTTGACTAATTATATTTTCCAACCTGTTGGTGATATGTTCATTGTACAGGGCCAGTTGGTCATGTCAAATTAAGGGTGCGTGAATGATTTTTTTTTTTCCCTCCATTTTCTGCAAGTTTCAGAGGTTGCCATAACATCCCTAGCAACATAATGATAAAGATGAGAAAAAATGTTCCCTTTAACTTCAACAGGAAGGGATTCTAATTTATCTCTACAATCATACCACTTTGCACAAAAGAATAAACAAAATTAACTGATTATTAATGCCCACTAAAAAACCAAAGTAGGCAAAATGGAAGATTTAGAGCAGAGCATTGATATCCACCAAAGCATAATGGAAGCGTATTTTTGTCGGATGCACATCAGATGTAGACATGTATGCAAATGTGGAAGCATTTACAAGGCATGCTAACTGTTCGAAAAAATGCCTTAAAGAGATGTGATCTCATGGAATGCCATTAGTGCATAGTATGTGTTGACTGCCACATTGCATTCAAGTTTATCTCCAAAATTTTTGCAAAGACACATTGTTGTGAGAGAAGAAAATTGGTTTCATCACAATTTTCTTCTACAAATTATTGATGATTCTATGTGAAGAAATTTGTAAACATTGTTTGACATTATAACAAGGTATCCAGTGCCAGACTTGCAGTGATAAAGAAGGCACTAGGTTTTATTTCCAGTTTCTTCAAAAAAATGTAGGTGTTTGGAGATTTATGGTGTTGGCTTCATAAAATCATATGCCTAGAAGTGTGATTTCATTATTTCCTATGAAATCATTCTTTCCTGTTTAAGAGAGTTTTGAGATAATTGCAGCTTTTATGTCTTTGTGAGAGTTAAAGTTGTTGGGGGTCATGACTAAAGCTTGCCTTTTTGTAACTCTAGCAAATTTAGTGAGATAAAATCATAGTCACCAAGAGACAAGTACGGGGATAGGTCTTGGGGATGGGAACCCATGATTCAGAATCCATATTCACACACATATTATTTGTGTTGAAATTGTAGACCATCATCACCATTTCTCTTTCCAAAAGAGTAACAAATGCAATATTTACCTCAAAAATCCAGCATCAAACACGAAATACAAATAACATGAAATTAATTTCATAGCAAGAAAGTTATTTTAATTTTATATAGTTAATGATAACACCCTCAAGCATTGATTGCACTTCGTATAAGTGAACAACCAAATGAGGTTCATTGAGGAGTTGGGCATGCTTGTTGACATTATTTATTGATAACTTTATAATATCCTTCATCACTTTTCTCACCCACAAATCAGAATCTAGAAACACATCCATATGTTACATCCTTCCACTCTCATAGGCATTCATCGAACCCCTTATCTTGTACAAAAAAGATGATGTTGCTTCCTTAGATGTTTAACAAAATGCCTAAAAGAAATGTGGTCTCCTAGACTAAGTGATCACACAATATGAAAAAAAAAAAAATTATTATATTTTTAATATCAAAGCAATAAGCATCCATACCATGTCACAAAATTCAATCATTTATAAGCTCAGGAAACAAATGTAGGAGCCAAATTAGTACATGCCTTTGAAAACTGACCTATTATAGCTTATCAAACTACCTATTCCAAAGGATAAATATAAAACATGAGTTGGCCCTCACCGCTATATTTGGCAACATGCATGGATACTAAACGAAGACCGCATAAGACAATGTATCAAAGGTCAAAACTAAGTTGGAGCAAACCACTTTACTAAGGTGAAGGACAAAATCAACCATATCCACACAGAATATATTCTCTATTTCTTAATTATGATACTTGCAATATGTATTCATAGTTACACCCATCACAAAGGAAAGAAATCCCATGCACGTTGGCCTATCACCCAAAGAGGGCAGGCGCTCACTCGAGGCACTCGCGAGCACCGAGTCTCTCTTTTATGTGAGTTAAGTGGAAAACCATCATCTATGTCATGAATTTAATGAATAAAGGTGGAAATTAGACATACAATCATCGTAAGGCTCGAACGGCCTCTAGAAAAATGTATTCATTCCAAATGAAGGTACTTACAGGATAATGATAGAACTACAAAGAAAGGAAAATACATAAGGATTTACTATTCCATAACATCCATGAACAGAAATGAAAAGATATAGATATGAACCGAATCAATTACATTCATGCTCATTCAAGTTTTTAATCTCATTACATTCAATGGATCCACTAGACTACCATGACTTGATCTTGATCGCCAGAAGTCATACATCACAAGCAGGATCATGTCCTTCATCCATACAAAGAAACATTTATATCCCAACCCATTAATACATTACTTTCTTATATAGCCTCTACCCAAACCCACGAGAATTCTCGCAGATTGCAAAGCTCCACTCTCTATATCCTCCTTTCTTTTCTATTCGATCTCTTTATTTCTCTTTTTCTCTTGCGGGCACTCACATATATAGGCATCCCAAAGTGCTAACTCATCCTTCGTGGCCTCAGATCCAATGCCAAGTGTCTGAATGTGGTCCTCCATGGGAGCATGCTTCTCCAGGCTTGAGCTCTCCACTTTTTCCATGATGTCTTCTAGAACCTTCTATTGCAGGGCATATTCCTTTCGTGGGAATCATGTTGCAGGTTGGCACCTTATCCACTCTACATGCATAGTTGGGTCACGCTTTTCTCGTGTCCTACCCAAAATTCCCAATATGGCTAAGTCCTGAAACCTTAGCTTTGTCCGTGCATGTGCCATGATTTTTCTTAAACCTTGTCCTACGCACCTTCTCCTTACGCGCCCTTCTTCAACTAGGACTTGCACGCCTACGCGCCTTTTGTACTTAGCCAATATTTTGGGGTCCCAACATCACCCCACACTATGCCTGTTCTCTATCTGTGGAACACGTCTCTAATGAATAAAAAATTACGCTAGACTTACATCTTACAAAAAAAATAATAAGGGGATGAAGAATTTGGGAAAGAAGAAAGAATGGCGAAGTGTGGCATTATTTCAACAAGCTAGGAAAATCTTTTGTAAGTCAACCTCCAACTTGTTCCAAGCATCGAGTTCATTTTCCACTCTCGGACAGATGTCACCAAGATAGGGCACTTACCTCCCCAAAACTTAGCCCATATCCTTGAGCATTCAAAGTGTCAACAATTTCTCCAAATCCTTGCTCATGTCTTCAAGTGCGTCCATCCTTCTAGTAATTTGTGGGTATAGTTCCTTCAACCGGTTTTTGATTGAACCCCTTAAGGTTTCAATGGCCTCAGATTTCTTTTCGACCTTGGCAAGGATTTTGTCCCTTTCCACCCTATTTCCCTTATTCTTCTCTTGAAACTCCTTAACTTTGCTTCATGAGTGGCGACCAAGATGCTCGCCACTCTATCACTATCTATGTAATTATAAACGCGGCCTCAGTAAATTGGGTAGACAATCTTGACATCCGCAAGTCAACTACGTGTTGATCAACTCTTCTTGCTTTAAGCCCTTAGTCTTCTCATACAGTTCCTCTTCCTTCTTTTCTATCTTTTCCTCTATAAATATTACTCTGTCATTTCTTCCAAAGAGCCTTGCCTCATTCTCGACCGTGACCTTGTTCAATGCATTACAAATTGCTCATCTCGAGAGCTATTGGGTATTTATCAAGGGGTTGGTTCCCTTAGACTCGTCCTTGGTATGATTGCCCCTGGTATACTTCGAACTCGGCTCATCAATATGGGACTCAAATGCCTAAGAGAACATCTTCCTTGTCCTCATGGGTATGCGCCTCCTCATCAAATGAATCCATAGCTAGAAGTTATTTCATGGGTACAAGTGCTTTGGAAGCACGTGCATAACACCTTCCTTTGGTCATCAACATAGCCCATGACATGTTCTCGTTAGATCAAGATCTCCCTTCCCGAGCATGCACCTTTGGGGAAACTCATCGTTAGACTAGGACCTCCTCCCATATTGACTTGTTCTTTCTCAATGCTTTCCTCCTTACCCTATTCCATCACTATGTCAACGTTGCGCTCTAATTCTTGTTCTACCAAGGCCTTGATTATTTTGTTGCTTCTCTTTCTACCACCTCGTTTACTTTCTCCTGCGTAAGGCTTGGAGCTTTCTACTTCTGCGTGCCAACCTCCTCACTTCTTCCCATGTCGGGTGCCTTCCTCATCCTAACTATTATGCAGGCCGCATGAAAAGGAACTCATGTTCTTCTTTCTCTCTACCCTCTTCTTGAATCATGCTGTAATGAAGACGTGTGGCTCTTGATCTCTTTCGGGATCATCTTCTTCATCATCATCATACTTTTCACCTATGTATCTCTCCAAGTAAAGTGTGTGTGTGTTCTCGGCCTCCTCCAAGTCGCCTTCCTCTTCTATTCTCCGCTTCTTTATGAGAGGTGACACTTCGGTAGGGGATCCATCCTTCTATGCTTCCTCCGGTGACTTCTCCTTGGTGAGGGGTTTCTCCCGGCATCTCTTCTTCTAGGGTCTTTTCCTTTACCGAGGATTTCTTCCTACGTGTATAGGTGTTGGGGTTTCGCGCTTGCCACCGGTGCGCTTACTAGGTGGGTAGTCCAAACTTGGTGTTTTTTCTTCTTATCTCTCCCTTTTATTGAGCACGAGATTTCTTCTACCCGTGGGATCATCATGTATGGAGACATCATTCTCCAGGTATGTACCTTTCTTGAATTTTGGCCTAATGTGGAGATATACACGCGCCGCGGAATTTCCTGCAATTTTTAGAGTTAGGGGTTTCATCATTCTAATTTCATGCGCTACGTAATTTTCCATGTACACACGCTTCTTGGGGTAGACTAGCGTCCTATGCATCTCCCTGTGGTCCTGATCAACTTCACTAAGGTCAAACCTTAGTCTCTTTACTTCTTTGAACTTGTTAACTCCCGCTTAGAAGTACTGGGCGGTGAAGGAGAATGGGAGTTTACACCATGGGCTCATGGTTTCATCCACCAACTTGAATCTTCCTATTATGTTGGTACATAGCTTAAACTCAAAGCTTCTCCCATCGTAAGCACCGGTAGTTGTTCGGGATTCTCCACTCAACCCCGAATGCATCTCTTAAGCGCTTATACCACTTGTCCGTGCACTCCTTGTGGGAGGTTGTCATTTTTCACATGTATACTTTGAAAATATTTTTGGGCGAGGGATCTTCATCGGATACTCCCAAACAAACTTGTCTACCGCGTCAGGCACTCCTATCTCTGAAAATACAATTGTCAAGAGGACATTTCCAAAGAGTATCTTGTCTCCTTCCGTGTGCTGTTGATTATCTCATCTGCAATGAAGGCCGATAAATTGTAGATTGTGCCCTCTGATATTTTCCTACATACATTCAACCAGGCCTTATTTACCTATGTCCACCTTTCTTGATCATTTAACTTTATGACTAGGCATGTGGCCATTCTCATGACGGGATCTAGGATTTCCACAATATCAAAATACCTTTACCCCTTTTTGTAATCATATCGTGTGTGTTGCTTTGATGGCTTCCTTGTTGCTCATCGAGTCATCATCTATGTTGTCTCCTGTCGAGATGAGGCCTCAAACTTTGAAATCAGTTGAGGGGTTATGCGCATCTTACACCCCACAAAGTAAAAGTGATCCTCATGCACACGCGACATCAGCCATTGATAGAGGCACTCAGGATTTCCAAATTAAGGAAACTCAGGGAGTTGCAATAACCCACGACTTCTCCAACTTCACTTTTACCTCATCGTTATAGATGGGAAAACCCTCTTGTGTCCTTTTGTTCATCAAAGGCTCACTAACTCCAGCCGTCATCTCCTTCTTTGTTGTGCTTGTGCGATGGTTATAATCGCTCATCACGCCTATCTTGATATTTATAGATATTGCATGACCAAATACATCAGGAAAATGAGTTGCAGTGCGACCAAAACCAGAATAAACAAGCTTCCAATAACATCCGGGAAGCAAAATTACATAAAAACAAATATATTGTTTAAAACAATATAACAATATATGAATACAGACAAATATGGTTGATTAACCATATAACAATATAATTATTTAAAATTAATTAAATAATTAACCTATGCATAATTAAATAATAGGATAATAAAATTTATCCTAACATTCCCCCTTAATTGTGCATTTATGCGAAGAGATGAGGAGAGAAATGCTACGAACAACTCGAACTTGTCACGTGCAAGTGACTTTGTGAAAATATCTGCTCGTTGTCAATTTGTTGGACAAAATTGAATTTGGATGTTGTGCTTGACACATGTTCGCGTATGAAATGAACACGAACTTCAATGTGCTTTGTTCTCTCGTGAAAAGCTGGATTGCGAACAAGTTTGAGAACACCTTCATTGTCAACATACATGGTAGTCGGTTTGTCTGTGGTATTCCAAGTCCTTCCGGTATGCGGCGTGTAGCCAAATCGCTTCTGAGACGGCTTCTCTGCTGAGCGATACTGGCTTACGTGGAAGAGCGAGAAACAAAGTGTTGTTTCTTACTTCCCCATGATATTGGTCAGATCCCATAAAGAATACAAATCCGAAGTGGATTTTCTATCATCAATGTTACTGCGTGATCGAATCGAATATCCGATCAAGAAGAAGTTTTCATTCTTCTTGTATTCTAGACCAAGATCCTTGATCCTTTGAGATATCTCAAAATGCGCTTTCTTTGCTTTCAATGACAAATTTTGGGTTCTGCATGAACTGGATAGATAGCTCACTGCAAAGGCTGATATCTGGTCTAGTGTAGGTCGGGTAAATGAGACTCCCAATCGTTTGCCGATAGAGAGTGGCACTTACCTCGGGAGATGGATACGAGCGAGATAAGCATGTCTGTTCTCCATAGGTGTAGCAATTGGTGTGCAATCCATCATCCTAAACTTCTCGAGCGTTGTCTTGGTATATTTCATCGAGAAACAAAGATGTGATTCTCTTTCTGCCATACTTCAGTCCAAGGCGGTAGTCGCATAAGCCGAGATCTGTCATGTCGAATGATCGCTTAAGATCTTTCTTTGTTTCATCAATCATCTTCTTTGAAGCGCGGTGATGACTAGATCATCGACATAAACTACAACAATCACCATCTCCCCCTTGCTTTTTGAGGTAGAGATTGGGATCGTATGGATTTGACGAATCCATGTTGTGCGAGATGCTCATCAATCTTGATGTACCATGCCCGGGGTGCTGTTTTGAGGCCATACGAGAGATTTCTGAGTCTGCATACCTTTTCTTCTTGACCGGGTACTACATATCCCTCGGGTTGAGTCATGTAGACTTCTTCTTGTAAATCTCCATTCGGGAAGGCACTTTTTACGTCCATTTGGTGAACTTTCCATCAAATCGGCGGTAGAGCAAAGATCATCACGATCGTTTTGATCTTATTTGTGGGAACAAATGTCTCCTCATAGTCGATGCCTTCTTTTCTATGCGTACCCCTTTCTTTACAAGTCTTGCTTTGCACTTGTCCCTTTGTCCCATCTGCTTTGTACTTAGTTTTGAATATCCATCTGCTGACCGATGGGTTTCTTCCCTGGTGGAAGATCGACAATTTGCCAAGTGTTATTCTTCATCTTTGATTGATATTCGAGAATCCATGGCATCTTTCAAGCTTTTGGTTTGTAGGGCTTCTGGGTGTAGAGGGCTCGTCTGATTTCAATGACTCTACTCATCAAAGCAAAGTTAACTTCTTCTCTTGCTTTCTTTGCTGCTGAGTCAAGTGGTCCGAGGGTGGATGTATCGGTGGAGCATCCAATCTTGCATCTCGTAATGTGCTTGTACACCATTTAGGCATACGTTGAGCTGTTCCCATGGGTTGTGGTTCTATCGATCAACACCATCATCCCCATCATCACTTTCATCTTACGAGGGAACATTTGCTTGATTTTTACAACTGGTGAAAAATCTACATCTTGCGAGTCCGGAGGAGGAGTCTCTGCTTCCTTCTTCTCGAAAAACTCAACATCTCTGCTTGTGTAGACTTTTCTGGTCTTAGGATCCATCGATCTGTACCCAAGAGTCTCTTCTTGTATCCAGTGAAGATGAGATTTTGTGACTTCATGTCCAATTTCTTTCATTACTGTTTGGGTATGTGCATGCTTTGGCTTTGCACCCGAATACTCGAGGTGTGCGATGGATGGTTTCCTTTTTGACCATGCTTCTTGTGGTGTAATTCCATCAAGAAGCGGTTGTGGGCGCTCTGTTTAACAAATACACTGCTTGTTTTTTTTGCTTACGCCCAAAATGTCTTTGCAAGTTCGGAATCATCGATCATGCATCGCACCATTTCCATGATAGTACGATTTCTTCTCTAACAACACCATTTTTGCTGCGGTGTGTGTGGAGGAGGCATTTGTCGGCGAATCCAGTGAGTTTGTAGATAGTCTCTGAACTCATCTTTGGTGAATTCCCCCTCGATCGAGGCGGAGAGTTACGATGTGACGACCAGTTTCTTTCTCAGCTGCCACTTTGAACTTTTTGAATGTTTCAAAGGCTTCACTTTTCTTGCGAAGACAAAAAAATCCACATTTTGCGTGAATAGTCGTCAACCACGAGCATGAAATCTTGGAACCACTGAATGACTTGGCTGCATTGGACCGCCAGATCGGTATGAACCAGTCAAGTTTACCATGAGCTCGAAAAGTACTTGTTTGGAATGAAACTCTGTGTTGTTTCCTCTTAGCGAGTGAGGACACTTATCTGTATCCTTACGAAGAGATGGTAGCCCATGTACCATATTACACCGGGTGAAGTGTGTGAGATATTTGAAACTTACATGACCAAATCTCGATGCCACTGGCGAGGTGAGGTGGAGTTTTTAGCCACAAGTGCTTGATCATTTTTGTGAATGAAATCAAGTTGAAACATTCGTCCCACATTTGAGGCTTTTGCAATTATTTTCGAGCCTCTGGATTTATCTCGAATCAAACACATTTTCTTGCCGGATTGACTATCAAAGTCAATTTTCAGGTTGTGATCTAGGAGTTGGTGACCGTAGAAAGAAGATTCTTTGTCGACCAGGGGACATATAGAACATCGATAGTTTGCATTTGCGTGAACCAAGGGGTAGAGAAATGTTTCCAATCCCTGAAACTGTATATGAAGAATCATCTCCCAACGAAACATGATTTTTCGATGGCGTGTCCCTCATTGAAATAAACTAGTCTCTGTGGCCGGTCATGTGTCGAGTGGCTCCCGAATCAACATACCAGGACGTCACTAGATGGCGTGGATGGTTCACTTGATCGGCGGTGAACAAGAAGTCTTCATTATCGGTGATCTTGTTGCTCGGCAATATTACCTTCTTTGGTGGGGTCTTCTTTTCAGTTCCCCTTTTTTACGCCCGTGATAGTTGTTTGAATGTCCCTTGTAAGTTTGTTGTTGTTGTGGTCCAGAATTGCTTGATGAACCTTTCTTATATGTGTTAAACCAACATTCTTGCAAGTCATGTCCTCTTTTGCAATTGGACATCGCTTCTTACATTGATTGTCCCCATGATCTGATTTGATGTGGGGACTTGATAGGATTTAGGTTTTCCTTTACCTTTTCCTTTCCATTTTTGATGTGAAAGGAGTACTGCTCCTCTTCATCATCCTTGTTGTGCATTGCTTCCTCTTGTTGCAGTAGGTTTACTAACTTGTCAAAACTAATTGTCGTATCTGACAAGTTTAGAGTTGTGACAAAAATTCGGTAAGAAGAAGGGAGAGCTCTCAGAACAATGGGAACGAGAGACTCATCTTTGACCTCTTCTCCTAGGGCTAGAAGTGAAGCCCTCAACTCTGCTGACTCTTCTTAGGAAGGCTTGATTTTCTCATTCTGTTTGAATTTCAATGTATGTAACTGACTCTGCAAATTGAGTATGACATTCTTGTTCTTGGCCTCATATATTGTGCTCAGCTTATCCCAAGCTTCTTTTGCTGATGTGGCATCTCGAATGTGGGCTTGCACATCGTCGGATACTCCAAACAAGATGATGAGTTTTGCTTTCTGATCTGCTCTATCAAATTGTCGTTGTTGTGTTGCATCCGTTGGTGATCTGGTTAGAGTACCAGTCACAACAGGCCAGATTTCTTCAAACTCAAGTTGTGTTTTGATTTTTGTCTTCCAAGCAGCATAGTTGCTTCCTCTGAGCAATTGTGAATCGGAAGAAAAAATTTGGGGGCATTGGTGCCCATTTTGCAGAGATCACTGGCAGGGTTTGGCTCTTATCACTCCAGGTATAAGGTCTCCCAATCTATATACCGTCAGTCTGATATACCGAACCTTTCTATATACGCGCCCTTCTGATATACCCGTCGGTACGTGGAAGAAGCTCGCCCTTTCTATATACCCGGCGGTACGTGAAAGAGGCGTTAACGTACGTGAAAGAATTCGATACATGGTACCAAGGCGATCGATGGAAGTGCATGCGATTATTGACACCGGCTCAAAGAAATATCCTCATACGCGCGTAACCCGCTATATACTCGGATAATTTCTCGGTCGGATTTATGTCTTGCGATCGTTCGAGACGGATGGGATGGTTCATAGTGTGTGCCTTTGTGACCTTATTACTCCCCGTCGATTTATAGGGACGATGCCCAGGACAGCGTTGTTGCAGCTATATTAGGCGTTAAGTGCGGTAGTAGTCGCGACGGCTTTACCGTAAGCGCTTCCCGGAGGCCTTTGTATATACGAAGCAGCTGCGAATGAGATCTAGGATCTCGTGAGTGTTCTGAGAACCAATTTACTATTTTTTTATTACAATTCGCGGTTTACGAGCGATTTACAAAGTTTTGCGGTTGGTATGGCAACCTATAAATTAGTACAATATATATCTGATACAATTTGAATGACAGAAAAAAATTCGGTTTCGGGGTCTGGTGACCTCAAGCCCTAAATGCTAAAAATTGCAAAAAAATAGCTGAAAATGCAATTTTTAGGTGGGTCTCCTTTTGCAAAAAAATGTCGGAATGAGAAAAGCAGACCAAATAGGAGAAAAATTTTTTTTTACCTAAGTTAGGGATTCTCAGCTAAATTTAGTTAGTTGTAACTAAATTCAAAAAAGCACTGCTAAATTTAGAGTTTGCCAAAATTTCCTTGAGATGCAAAAGGAGAGTTTTGAGTGTTTTTAGTGGGATTTGATCCTCAAACCTCTCACTCCCAAGGCACATGCACTAACTTGACTTGCCCACTTGGGCGCTTGGACTATGAAAGGAAGAAATTTGTATTTATTGACAAATAAATTGACTTACCTCTTAAAAAAAATGAATGCCACGTGGCGCATCTTTGGTGAAGGGCGTTTTAGGGTTGTATTTGCCCAAAAACGGATCTAGAGCTTTTCTTTTCACTTCACGCCTTTGTATTTGCCTTGGCTCGGGGCGCATTTTTCCTTCCACGCGCTTTGATCTACAAGTGCGGCGCATTTTGTGTTTGGGCGCGTTTTTTCTCCTTTGGGCGTTTTTTCCTTTGGCGCCTTTGTTGCAGGCCATATTTTGCCATTTTTTTCTTGGCTGCATTTTTTTGCTTGGCGCATTTTTTTTTCTTTGGCGCGTTTTTTAATTTTTATTTTTGGGCGCGTTTTGATTCTTGTATTTTTGCTTTTGTTTTTTTTGGCACGTGTTTTTGCCTCTTTGGCGCGTTTTTTCCTTGGGCGCGTTTTTTCAATGCACGGGCGATTTTTTCTGTTGTTTTTGCTTGTTGTTTTGGCACGAATTTTTGTTGTTCTTCTCTTGCACAGGGAGAGTTTTTTTTTTTTTTTATTTTTAAAAACTTTCATTTGCTTTTGCGGCACTCCGTGGGGGAACAGCAAAGGGCATATATGCTCTCAAAAAATGCTTTTTTCTCCTTTATGCAGTTCTTTGGATCAAGAAAAACGCTCCTTCTTTTTTTTTTTATTTTCTTTGCTTTTTTTACTTTTGTTTTGCTCTGTTTGATTCATCACTGCGAGTGCACATACATGAGACCTCAAAACAAGCAAAACAACCTCCAAATACAGTAGAAACAAAACCTTTATTGGAAAAAAAAAAATATTATTTAATAATACTGTAGCTAATTTTGCACAGTTTGAGTGCACCAGTGAAAAAAAAATTTGCCTTCCAAGTACCTGGAAGGAACAGGCGGATGTGGGGAGGCGGGGATGGGGTGGGAGTTTGCAGAGGTGCGCGGAGGCTCTCAAATCTGCTGCAAACACGTCTCGATCTCTCTCTCTCTCTGCTCTCTCTTCCACACCTTCACAGGGCCAGAATTTCGCTCTGGTACCAAATGTTGATTGAGAAACAGGGACGGAAGCCTGTGTAGATTTTATTGATCTCAATCAGTAAAAATTACAGAGGATGGGCTGCAATATTTATAGATATTGCACAGCCAAATACATCAGGAAAATGAGTTGCAGGTGCGACCAAAACGAGAATAAACAAGCTTCGATAACATCAGGAAGCAAAATTACATAAAGACAAATATATTGTTTAAAACAATATAACAATCTGAATACTTGAACAAATATGGTTGATTAACCATATAACAATATAATTATTTAAAATTAATTAAATAATTAACCTATGCATAATTAAATAATAGGATAATAATTATTTACAAACACCAAGAAGACTTATTTATAATAGGGCTTTCATCCTCGCTCCCATTGAAGTGTCTGGCAATCTCATCCCATCTAGCGCTTGTCACTGCACGTGCCCAAATCAAGGATGTACGAGATGGTGTAGGGACCCAACCAATGCACTTTTAACTTCCTGGGATGGCACGAAACTTAGAATCATACAAAGTAATACCATATGCCCAACCTTAAACTTCTTGTTCATAATGTAGCAATCATGTCATGCTTTTTGTTTTGCTTTTTGCTTTGCTTTTTTGTTGTTTGGTTCCACCGCGAGTGATCATCTTTGTCCGGCTTTATTAATTTATCAATCTTTTCTTCCAACACTTGCTCATCAACCAAGCCTCCGACATGCGTTATTCACGGAGAGAAGGTAACAGAACCCAACCGGAGAACAACTTCCACGCCGAACACCAATTAAAATGGTGTGGCTTTGTTCGAGACTTTTATAAGTTGTCCTATAAGCCCATAATATGGCGATACCTTGTCATCCCAATCCTATCTTCCGACATCAAAAAAATTGTCAGTGGTATGACTCAAGATTTTTTAAATGCTTTGCGGTTCCATTTACTTGTGGGTGATAAGGTGTAGTTTTGTGATGAGCCACCATGAACTCTACTAACAGGATCCTCACGATCTCATTCAAGAAATGTGTACCCTTATTGCTGGTTAAACTTAAAGGAATTCATACCTCGTGATAATGTTCTCCCACAAAAATCTTGTTGTTGTAGCTATTGTACAGTCTTTAGTTGGGGCTACCTCTGCCCACCTTGTCAAATAGTCCGTGCAAGTGATTACATAGCGTGATCCAGTCCTACGCGCTACTGGTGTAATAGGGCCTACAAATTCTATTGCCCATTTCTCAAAAGGTTCAACGCTATGGATAGGGTGCAAAGGCATTTCATCTCTCCATCTTGGCTTTCCAACACGCTAACAATGGTCACACGCTTTACAATACTCCTTGCAATCCTTATACAAAGTTTCCCACCACAATCCTGCCATTAATATTTTATGTGCGGTGTCGTCACCGCATAATGTCCACCCGCACTTCCTCCATGTGCTTCCTCTATGATGGTGAAGTGCTCATGCTCTAGTACACACCTGCGTAAAACTTCATCACGCCCTAGTTTGTATAAGTCCCCACTGATCAACATGTAGGGTGTGACACGTATGGCTAGTTGCTTTTTCTCTAATGTCTTCATCCCTTTCGGTGCCATACTGTTTTAAGGAACATAGCAATATCCTCCAAGTCTGAGGGCACGTGCTGCAACCTAAACAAATTGCACATCTGGCATGGTATCTTCAATGCTCTATGTGTCCTCCCTGAATCAATCCTAGACAAATGGTCAGGTCCGGAATTACTCTTTCCTAGTTTGACAACTATGGTGAACTCGAACTCTTGGAATAATAGCACCCACCGACATATGCGCCCTTGTAGGATGGGCTTGTTCACCAAATATTTCAATGTCATGTGGTCAGTGTAGAAGATAAAGGGGGTTGCAGTAGATACTACCTAAACTTATGAAGCGTGTAGATCATAGAAAATGCCTCACGCTCGGTCGTAGTATAATTTTACTTTGTTGGTGTCAACTTCCTACTTGCAAAGCATAGGGGGTGATCAACAATTCCCTCACCAAGTTGTGCAAGCACTGCCCCAATGGTCGTTTCGGAGGCATCTACATGAACATGGAAGGGCTTATCCCAAGAGGGGAAATATAATATAGGCGTGGTGACAAGCTTATCCTTCAATGTGTCAAACGCCTTCTGTTGTGCCTCTCCCCAATGAAAGGAACTTTTATGCCTGAGAAACTCTTCTAAAGGCGCGGTGATCTTGGCATACCCTTGATGAACTTCTGATAGTAGCCTGCATGTCCAAGAAACCCATGCACTATGCTTTGACTAGTTGGCTCCCCCAATCCCATAATTACTGTAATTTTGGCAAGATCCACCAACAAGCCTTCTTTGCATATGATGTGTCCCAACAGGGTCCCAAATGGGGTAGCAAATACACACTTCTTGATGTTGAGGGATATCCTCAACTGCCAACACCTTTCAAACATCAATCTCAGATTTTCACAATGGTCCTTGACCAGTCCATACATGGTCTAATCATCAAGGTAGACTTAGAGAAACTTGTGGATGAAGTCTTGGAAGGCCTGCACTACATTGCGTGAGAATACAGCAAGTGCGTTCTTCAACCCAAAAGGCATGAAAGTATAGGAAAAAATTCCCCACTCGGTGGCAAAGGTTGTCTTTCTCTAGTCTCGATTTTCCAATCCTCACCTAGTGATAGCCTGAGAACCCATCCGTGAAAGAGTAGACTTCATGCCCTGCCACTCCTTCTAGGATCTCTTCAGTGAACGGGGTTGGGAAGGGATCAATGACACACACTGCATTCAGATCCCTATAATCAACACATATCCTTATCCTTCCATCATTTTTATACTAATAACTATTGGACTTATCCACTCGACTCCTCCCACACCTCTATGATTCTTAACACTATCATCTTGTCTATTTCCTCCTTGACCTTCATGCGTAGATTAGGATTCATTTAGTATGGTCTCTTCTAGACCAGGGCACGCACCTTCCTTCAACTTAATTCTCATTTCCCCAAGGAATGGTGAACGCCTTTGAGTTCATGATACCCATGTGGGAATAAATCCTCAAACTCACATAAAAGATCAATGATCTTAGAGACTTCCTTCTTCGACCAATAATCTCCAATGATAGCTTCCTTGGGTTCCGCCTCGAACCAATATTAACCTTTTTTTCTTTAAAGGCTCATGATAGGTGCGCGTTCTTTCATCAGCACTATCCATCACTTCGTGAGCCTAGAGAATGGTTAACCTCCAAATTTTCCATCTCTTCATCATCTATGACATATACCATCTTTCCTTTTTCTTTCTCTATGCATGCACACTCAAACTACACCTCATCAAACTCATCTTCACCAAATTGTCCCTCCAAGCATGGTTCTCCTAGCAATTCTACAAGCCTATCCTCTACCTTTGCACTATCCCCCATCGTAAGGTGCTTGACCTCTTGCAATGCCTTATCCACCAATGGTTTGGTGCTTTGATACTCAAATGCTTGGACGAGATCAGCCACTAGTTCTTGCCAATTCCCTGTTTGGCGGTGTGTCTCAGAGTGGATGTACCATGCGCACGCGCAACCCTACAGTGTAGAATATAGTTTGTGTACCCAGAGGGACAAGTGGCAAAGCTTTTGCGCCTTCTCTCCGAGTTCTCTCACGGGCTTGGATGTGGAAAGAGGTGGGCTCCTTACCATGGTAGTTTTTATGGTGGTGGGCATGTTGCTTTTAGAGAAACGACAGAGAAGGAAATTCTCACTTTGTGCCATTCCAAAAGATTATATCTTGATGTGTTTCCCACTAGCCCATAATAGTTCCTAATAGGACGTAACTTAACATCCCCCTTCTTTCATTTTCCTCCTTCCACTGAGCTTCCATCTTCTACAAAAATACCTCAAGGAGGCTCTCTCCGAGTACTTAGGTAGCTCCTTCCTCCTAGGCGTCGAACCATGCGCGCCTTTTTCACCTTTTCATTGATCCTCTCAAATTTCGTCTGATTAACTCATAGGTTCCATGTACCCAATTATCACACGCTATACCGGGCAAAGTGTCACTTAGGACCGAGCATTCTCAAACTGGATAACTTTGTCTCGTGGGATGAATTATCTTTGGATCACGATTAAGCGCACTTAAATTCTATCCAGGACCTCTTCTCCCAAAGGTTCAGTATAGGGTGTTAACTTCCCATCAACCAGGGGTATGATGACCCATTCCTCCTCATTTTCAAATCTTATGTACCCCTTGTTGAACCAAAGATCCGCATTGTTCTTATAACACCATGGGTGCCCAAGTAGTGCTGGGAAATTGTCTACCTCGGCGAGCGCTAAGACTTCGAAGTCCCCAGTAAACTTAGCTCCCTGAATGGTGATAGTTGCATCCTTTAAGACACCGATGGGCATTGCCTTCATTTTATTTTCCATATACAACACATTCAAAGACAACATGTAATGCAAGCCTTCCCATCTGATGCCAAGCATCCAAGGTGAGAACATTGACCTCCACACCTATGTCAATGAGGATATTACTAAGGATCCATCCATCCATGACCGCATTTAACGTGATCTCCCTATCATAGTCAAGGTTGTGAGGGGGAAGGTTTGCATGCAAGACCTACCTCTCACGCTCTTCCCGACGCATGGTACCTTCTCTCTCAACCATGCTCCTAGCAGGGAATAATATTCTCTTACCTTAGCATTTTACATACTTCTTTGACCTCATCCAGTCATCTTTTAGTGCCTCGACCTTCCTTCTTTGCTTTTCCCTCCCGGAAATCTCCTTTAGACAACTGGATTTCTCCTTGTAAACTCGAATGACGTCCATGGTATCTTGATATACCTACTTTTGATGCGCATGGTCCTGGGTACTTCCATGTACCACTTCTTCCCTTGAAACAGGTTCTACCGCCTTGGCATCTCCTTTGTGCACACGGCCTCTACTCTTGTTGTTACCATAACGAGTTCTAATCCGCATCATGTGTTACCCATTGTATCCATTATGTGTCTATCTTCTTAATGATTACCATTGCAGTGCCCTTGTCTTTCCGGTGTTCTTGATTCATGTGCTCAAATAACTCAAGACACTCCTCATACTTGTGTTTCTTTTGCACCATGAGCACCGCAATAAATTTGGGCACTCTCGTTTGTAATTCTCAGAGACCCACAATTAAAATAGGTTCCACATGGGAAATCACTTCTTCCTCCTCCACGGTTACAACGACCACGAGAATCCTCCACAAAATCCCCTTCCATGCATGCCTCCATCTGTGGCGCTCGCCATAATGGCAGGCATAATTCTTAGAACTATTGGCAATGTTGGTCTGGCGCACCCCATGATCAATGGCCTCATGGATATGGTCAATAAGCCTACAATCCTTAGTATCATGGGTTGTAGAGGTGCGCGAGATCTTACAAAGTAGCAAGACACATTCTTCTAATTATGTGTTATAACAAGGGACATCTACTTGCATCATGGTCCCCATGAAAATTTCACAGTCTACTATCATGGTGCATACTATCCTCTAGGGGAAACTATCCTTGACATGCCCCTCTACTTCACAATTTGTACACCATATACCACTACAAGTCTCATGGGCTGAGTTCATAGACAACTTCTCCAATTGTTTAGCCAAAGCAAAGCAATTTGAGCTTCGAAGCGGGCTAACACTTAAGATCAACACTTCCAACAGCTTCGGCACGCAGAGCAGCCTTCTAATGCTTCGCATGCGGTTCTCGTGAAAGTTTTATGAGATAAAGCTCTTCTAAAAGGTGTTATCAACCCCCAACAAACCATTGAGCATGCTGTGAAGGGTGAATGTCATATGATAATTTTGACAGGAGGGTCTTGAACGTGCATCATACTCCCGCACACTCTCTCGCCATTCCTTGTTGAATCTCCTTTAGGGCATTGATGCTCTTCTGTTCAAACTCAAGGATGTGGAATTCTGCCAAGAATGCATTCTTTAAAGTAGTATAATCCACCACCATTTTATGAGGGTCATATTTCCTATACCAGCTATGCGCACGCCCTGCAATGTCATTGCAAATCTGACTAGCCTTCCACTCCGGGGTTGTGATCCCCTTCACATGCCATAGTAGCTCACACTTGTGAACATGTTCTGCAAAGCATCTTCAATACCCCTGTAATTTGGAAAATGTAAAGACATCTCAAAGAAGACTTGAGGAGGTTGTTGGGGCCCTTGTCCTCCTGAGCCAAAGCCTTGGTTCCCTCTCGATGTTTCTCCTCCCCCGGATCCTCCGTGATCCACCATGCCCTATTCCTCCTAACCTACCGGATCCACCGAGGTCTTGTTCCACCTGACCCACCAGATCCACCAAGTCCTATAGTGGTCGTGCCAAGGGTCCCCAAAGTTCCACTGAACTACGCACCGACGGTCTATGATAATGCCCCACTACCACTAGTGTACCCCGCGCCACTCCCAGACGTGAGATTGAAGGCTTGTGTATTTTCTCCTTGTCCAAAAATTCCTTTGAATATTGGAATATGCATAGCCATAGAAGTGGGAAATGAAAAATTGTATCTCTTGGTGCAGATCTATCACTTCCATTGATACCAACTAGGTCAATGATACTCCTTCCTTGATTTGGAAAACCAAGCACCATGGTTTGGTCACTAGGTGGGTTCAGATACGTGTCAATGACTCTTCTCTCCATGTGACGAACTCTCATCATAAGTCATAGGGTCTCTCTTATGCACTTACAAAGATGGGGGTAAAGACCGACTACTCAGTTCCATGTCCTCTGCGTGAACCTCAACTCCTTCCCACAACGTCTACCTCTATAGATCCATCAAACTTGTAACCTCACGTTGTCTAGCAATATCCCTTTCACGCACTTCACTATACTTGAGCCACCTCTCCTCCCTTTCTTTCTCTGTCGTAATATCTGCCATCTTCCTCCACCCTAGCTTCCTCCCCAACGCTCGAATGGTTTATCGGCCATAAGAAATGCCTCTAAACTCAAGTTAACAATCAAAATATTTATTTCTAGAGGGATAGCACGTAGAAATGATCCTCCGGGATCCCACGAAACTCAAACTCAAAGCAACTTCACGGACAAGAATATGTAGAAATAGCATACTCCAAAGTGTAGCTAGCTAACACACCTTTCCACCAATGATCCACAACACGAGTCCATGTCGGATCTCGTATCCTGCAAAGATCTAGTATTCTTCTTGGGTCCATTTGTGTGATCTATAATACCAGCTTGATCTAGATGCATATGTCGAGAGCCATTCATACAACTCTACTAGGAAGTAACAGAAAAAAATTTCATACAAATCATGGTAGAGGTTCTCTTCTACCCATCTACGTGCATCAAACTCAAATCCAGTGTTGAATCTCTGAGAAAATTCATCCTCCGTGCTCTTGAACCATGATTCAACACTTTCCAAAGTTAAACGCTCTTGTCATTACTCATTACACAAATCATGATGTATGTCATTTCCCACTACAACTTCGAAAGAGGTCCCAGCAACGGAACCAAGATGTAGTCATTTTTACACCCATCACAAAGGAAAGAAATCCCATGAGCATCTGGCCTATCACCAGTGGGCGCTGGGCACTCACCGAGGCATGCGCGGGTGCCGAGTCTCTCTTTTATGTGATTTAAGTGGGAAACCATCATCTATGTCATGAACTTAATGAATAAAGGTGGAAATGAGACATACAATCATCATAGGGCTCTTAAAGGCCTCTAAACAAATGTATTCATTCCAAACAGAAGGTACTTACAAATAATAGATAGAACTACAGTAGAAAGGAAAATACATAAGGATTTATAGCTATTCCATAACATCCATGAACAGAAATGAAAATATATAGATATGAACTGAATCAATTACATTCATACTCATTCAAGTTTGTAATCTCATTAAATTTAATGGATCCACTAGACTACCACAAACTTGATCGGACCAAGTCATACATCACAGCAGGGATCATGTCCTTCATCCATACAAAGAAAAATTTATATCCCAGCCCCTTAATACATTACTTCCTTATATAGCCTCTACCCAATCCCACAGAGTTCTCACAGTATTTCTGCAAAGCTCCGCTCTCTATATTCTCCTCTCTTTTCTATCCGATCTCTCTATTTCTCTTTTTCTCCTATGGGCGCTCACATATATAGGCATCCCAAAGTGCCAACTCATCCTTTGCAGCCTCAAATCCAATGCCAAGTGTCTAAATGTGGTCCTTCATGGGAGCATGCTTCTCCAAGGCCTGAGCTCTCCACTTTTTTCCATGATGTCTTCTAGAACCTTCTATCATAGGGCATATTCCTTTCGTGGGCATCACGTTGCCAAGCTGACACCTTATCCACTCCACATGCGTAGTCGGGTCACGCTTTTCTCGTGTCCTGCCCAAAATTCCCAATATGGCTAAGTCCCAAAACCTCGCTCTATACGTGCGCATGCCATGTGTTTTCTTAAACCCCGTCCCGCATGCCTTATCCTTACTCACCCTTCTTCAACTATGCCTTGCGCACCTACGCGCCTTTTTGTACTTAGCCAATATTTTGGGGTCCCAACACAATACAGCCATATGAATACTCTTTCCGGCACATAAACAAAATATTTGAATACTCTTGCCAGTATATAAATAAGATTCTTAGCCGAAAGTGTCAATCCTTTCGCAAGCTTCTTTCCAACACATAAACAAAATACCTGAAGACTCTTTCCAAGCATGTAAATAAAATATCTAATCCTACTTATTAAATATTTTATGTTGTCATTTCTATAAGGCAACAACTTTCCTAGTAGTTTTATGTGCATTATCATATGCATTTGTCATTTGGAGAGAGCACCCATGACTTGAAGACAGTGGATGTGTTATGGTTGTAGAGGTGTCTACGAAGGGATTCTGTTCAATTTTACTATGGCTGGAGTCAATCTGTTAGCTTTGTTTATGATATGTTCATTCATGATAGTTTGGTATGGATTTGATCTCTGCAATATTGTGACCCATCATTCTGCACTTAGCATGTAAGATTGAGGGTATTGTTGTACAGGGTTTTCAAGATTTATATTGTTCTTGGAAAATTGTACGTATCAGAAAAAAATCTAAAATCATGTAATTTTTTGTTTTTGTTTAATGATGATTTAGATCTAGAATATTTTGATTTGTTTTCCTTCAGCGGTGATGTATGAATGATCATATGGGATGCATTTTTTGTTTATTTAAATTTGATCTAGAATGGGGATAGTGGTGGTGGGATTCCCTTTTGTCTTTTTTGGGTTTGGAAAATGTCTTTGGTTAAACCATTGATTCTCAAATATTTTGGTGGTTTCTTTTTTAATGTAGTATGCAATGTTCTTACCCTGGTTCCAAGAACTCAATATTTTTAGATAATGTTATTTTCCAGAATCAATTGAAGTAATTTCCAGTCAAATTACATACCTATAAACTAGGGCACTTGCAACTACTACCCAAAAAAATCTTTCGATTATTCTATGTTGGGTGTCTTTGCTTTGTTTTAAAGCTCCCCTTTTTACATAGGCTGAGAGCACCCTTGTAAAGATTGTGGTGTTTGACTGTACA
This sequence comes from Taxus wallichiana var. yunnanensis, assembly GCA_018340775.1. Classification (NCBI taxonomy): domain Eukaryota; kingdom Viridiplantae; phylum Streptophyta; class Pinopsida; order Cupressales; family Taxaceae; genus Taxus; species Taxus wallichiana. The sequence continues at coordinate 50,660,738 of CM031236.1, forward strand.
CCTACCAATAGCATTTGTGTGAAATCTTCTCGTGTTTTCAAAAAATCCATTTTGAACATATCATGTAATCATTGAAGTCCATGAGAACAGGGGAATTGGAGAGTGGCCCATCATTATCCATTTCCACTACAATATTAGCAGCACACACCTATGACAAATTGTCATCTGGACTGAGATATCCACGTGGCAGAGATGAAACAACAACATCAACATAAGAGTTAAGATTATTACCATGAGGGGAATGAAAGGAAGGGGTATCAAACTGGGTGTAGCGGTGAGGAATCTGGAGAGGTGGGAAACACAACATCACCATCACCATCACCATTTGTGATTCTTCTGTCAACTACTTCTCTTGAGGTGTTGGTATTTAGTGTCGTGTTGCTTAAGGAATCCTCGCTTCTTCCAACAAAAAAATACAACAATTGTCTTGAGGGGCTTTTGTTGATATAACCATATGCATATAAACAATATCTCACTCTTTCTGGCACGACATTTTCCCACTTCTTCATGTTTGTCAATCGTGGCTTATGTCAGTGATTTTACCATCCATTTCTCTGTCTGTCTGGTTAGGAATATTTAATTCTTTTTACTGCATTATTTTACAGTCCATGAAAGTAGATATTTTACAAGCCTTTGTTTTTCTATATTTATTTTATAATTTTTTGAAATTTAGAGTTATTTGGATATGAGTGGGTGTGAAAATTTGTGCTCTTTTGGGAGAGTTGGAGTGTTTAAGATTTTTAAATATTCAGTTTTGTAGCTGGATGGAAAGTATTATGATTATCATTTCTTTTGTTTGTTTGGGAATCGTAGCAAGGGACACATACACTAGAGATGGTAAATTCAAAATAAAGCTTTGCTACTTATAGATGCAGTTGTAAACCTATTTATTAATTGAAATATCATTTTGACATGTGGACATCCTGCAGAGCATTATGGAGAAGGGAATTTTATTAGATGTTTTAGTTGCAAGAGCCCTTGCAGATATGTAAGCAAAATGTAGCACAACCTACATTCACCTTACATATTAGTCTGTAATATAGAGATGAAAAGACTAGATTATTGTTCCACACTTCCTAAACCAAAAATTCCCTCAATTTGGAGAGACTTTTTAAAAACTAAAATAATATACGGCTTCTTTTTGTTCAAAATAATTCCTACACACTTGTTCTCTTTGATGTATTTATAATAATTACTGCACAATTTCCATTTCTTTTTGGACATATTAAGTAATCGTCTCACACTATATTTATCACATAGTTCTCATATCCAGAATCAATTATGTTCTATCACATATTTCTTGGTTCTTTTTGCAGTATTTAAAGTAATCATCACACATGTTAGTGAAGATAATAATCATTACCAAAAAAATTGGAGTGATTGTCACACAATTTCCGGGTCTCTTTTCAAGTATTTGAAGTTAATATTAATTTATTACACAATTTATGTTCTTTGTTATGCTTTTAAAGTGATTATATCATGAAATTTTCATTTCAATTTAAAATATATTCTAAGTAATCATTGTCACTTAGGGAGGGCAACATGACAGAAAGGGCATGGGCAATAAGGACCGGAGGATATGGATGGGAATGGGGGATGGGGATTGGGAGAGGGAGATGGATAGAGATGGACACGATAATGTCATTACAAATGAGGGCACAAAATCAAATGAGCAAGTGTACATTGAACTAGAATATTTTCCATATTCAAAACATGTACTGGATTCAAAAACATGTATTGAATGACGTGGACAAGGAGGAAAAATAATTATTCCTTTGCCACCATAGTGAGAAGTTGTCGATTGCATTTGGATTGTTATCTATTATTGAGTTTGTTACTTAAATGTCCTCTGTCACACAAGATATATGAGTCACGCATGCCACCAAAATATGGTGTATTGACTAGTGTTAACACCTTCCATTTTACGTTTTGAAGGTGCATAAAAATCACAACAAAATGGAGAGAACCCAAATTAGAAAAAGGTGTTGAACTTGTGATGGGTATGGTTGATTATAAATTGTTGAAGATGTATGAAATGAATAGAGAATTTATATAAGGGTGGTAAAGGTGAAGCAAAGTGGATTCAAATATGAGGTATTGTATGGAGGTGGAAACATTTTAGGTCTTCTACATTCTTACTAATTTGTTAATCTTCAACAATCTCCATCGCAACATAAACGAAATGGAGTGCCTAGAAGGAAAATCATTAACAATCTACCAGGAAAAAATATAACACATGGAATACATTCTCATATATGACATGAGCTTCACAAGCCCAATAATACTTAACAGTGTAAATAGTTGGTTGCGTGAGACCTTCCGTCAACATAACAACAAAGACTTGTGGGATGCTCTATTACATTGGTGAGAGACCTAGGACAACTTCCTCCCATGAAATATATACCAATGTATGCAAGAAAATCAATTGGTCACACTCTTTGGCAAACATTTGACACAATTATAACATTGGATAGCAATTTTTGTCAACAAAACCTATTGCAATTCAAACACTTGTTATCCAACATCATAAATACAGAACCAACAAAAGAGGACTGAAATCTTCTCACGTTAAGAATAGATTCGCGCATGTCAGTAGAAGAACAAGAAAGCTTTAAAGGGTTCATGGTTATTGCCGACAAATTCCACTCAACATGTTGTGGGCAATTTCAATACATAGATCACATAGTATGACACTGGATACGACAACAATAGATATTGGGAATAGTGAACGCCAAGGTTAAGATTCATCGCAGTTTCATGAGTATGCTCATTAATAGACTTGCACGTCTCCAAAACATTTACATTCGAGCGATACAAAAACATGTTCAAAGCTTTATATGTATCTGCAAGAAAAAACAAAGAGACACGCTTGCATTCAAAACCCCTTTCTCCACATCTCCAAAACATGTAATTACATGAATATATCTAGCTTTCCTTCACTTTCGGCATTTTAAAATTAGTTCCTTCCACTCTCATCGGCATTCATCAAACCCCTTCTCTTGCACAAACAAAAGCCATTGCTACCTTAGAAGTTTTGTATCTCATGTTATAAGATAGAGCGAATTAATAGAAAAATTACATTTGTATCCTTTCCGACATATCTTGCACGCCAAGTACAATTGCTAGTTATTCTCCTCTCAACACATCAGGGAAACAAGTATTTAAAGACTTATGCCGCAAAAACATATGAAACATGAATGAGAGGCATTCTTTCTAAATAGAGCAAAAAAAAAACCCAAAATTTTGAAGAGAAGGCCTTTAAAAAGAGAGCTAGTGTTGCCAATATGAAAACTCTCCAAACCCCAAATCCTTGAACATAGCGAGAATAAAAAGATGTTTTTCTTGCTATAAATTTTAACACTTAAAATTCATATTGATGTGTGTAATATAAGTATATATATGTCAGACCATTGCCATTGCCAGATGTGGTTAATAATCCCCATTAAGAAGCATATCAATATAACAGCAAATTTGTCCTAAAGGTACAATTTATGCAATGGAAATCTTTCCTTTAAACCGCGCTCTGGATGTCTCTAGAACAACCGAGGAGAAACTCGATGTTTCCCACATTTCCAAAAACGTCTCACACAGAACGGATTCAGCTCCCTATTTAACCAGTCCATCTGAAACCCTTAACGCTGCGATTCATATGCACAATCTTCATTCAGTTCTTCATTTTTAGCAGCATGGAAAATCTGGCGAGGGATATGCAGCACCTACTAAATATGCCTGAAGAAGAGGAGAAGAAACTTCAGCGCCCTGCTCGCAGATACGTGAGAGACACCAAGGCAATGTTCAGGACCGCTGCGGATATTCTCGAGTCTCCTACTTCTTACATGTTTATTCTTGATATGCCCGGCCTCGAGACCAATCACATTAAGGTAAAGCTATTCCCTGCATTCTGCTTCTTTAGGAAGTGGTAGGCTCTCTGTTTTTTAAAATTTCTTAGGGCAAAACATCTAGTTTTAATGGCGGAGTTTGGATCTGCGCCCTAAATCGACTGCCGTTTTTGTATGGGCCCGTGTGGACAGGTGAAAGTTGAGAACAATATTCTTCATATAGCGGGGAAAAAGAAGAAGAAGAAGCAGCAGTTCGGCCCGGAGATTAAGATCATAAGACTGGAGAGGCGGAGGGCGAGGTATATGAGGAAATTTACCCTGCCTGGAGATGCAAATGTGGAAGATATTAATGCTGCTTACAAGGACGGGGTTTTGACTGTTACGGTCGCCAAACGCTCTCTCTCAGAAGTAGAGAAGCGCAAGTCCGTTACCATTCCTATCTCTTAGAGAAGTTATCATCTTTAGGCATTTATCTCAAGTTTCGATACAGGGTAGACAGTGTGTTTATCTCGTGTTGCCATTTAAATAATGCAAGGATTGTATGGAACAGGAAATTCTGTAAGTGGACTGTTAAATAGTGGAAAATTTCTGTATATGGCCCTTTAAACATGAAAAATAGGGAAATAGTAATATTGGGAAAAATTGTCATTAACTTTTGTTTTTAATGTATTTGACAGTAGAGAGTTTTATGAATGTTTGCGAGAAGTGATGATTTGTCACCATTAACTTTGCGAAGTGCAAATTAGGCAGAGGAAGGAAAAAAATTGTTTAGATTTGTCTTCTTTTTTACGTTTGTTTAAAATGCAGATGCATTCTTGTTTGTAATGTAGAGGTTTGAAGATGTGACCCAGATTTTGTTAAGATATTAATTGTATATGCGCTCGAATTTTTCTTCGGACAATGTCGTTTTTCTTATTATATACTCAATTTTTTCTCCCTAACTATTAAATAAATATTCATCATTCTACACAAGGTGACCGAATTCTTACCTTTGAAAAGATTGAATGAGTTTTTTTAATGAATGTATGACCAACTATTCTTACCGTGGAAGAGATTGAATATGTTTCTTTTGAAATGGCACACAATCGAATATGTTTCTTTTTTTTAATGGCACACAACAAAGAGACTTTCAGAGGACTTCTATGTAAGGTGACTAAATTCTTGTCTTAGAAGGGATTGAACATTACGTATGGCACATAATAAGAGTTTAGTATTGATAAGCTATGAGATCAAAAACGAGTGAGGTCTTCTTCATTCTACATAAATAAGATTTTACATGAATTTTTCAAGAATCTTATAGTTCATAATGATGAGCTCTCCATGGAAAGTAAACCATGGTGTAGTAAATTATTGAATGCATTCTTTCTATGGCACACAATAAGATTTTAGGTATTGATGAGTTTTTGTTGGAATGTTATCATACCATGTATTAATAAAGATGAGTTTACTTATCTTCATTGTACTTGAGGTATAAATTTTTATTTGGAAATTCTTGAAAAGGATTACTAGGCTCAAACATATATTTCTCACTTCATTAGAGATTTTCAAGTGTTCAAGCAAAGTTAACTTAAGATCTCGGTGTGGGTTGAGTTCCCTAGCTTGCCTCCTCTTTGGAGATTTATCGACGCCACAAATCTCTAGGGTGCTTCATCTACGAAGAGCAACCCAAATTTTTCGCAAATCATCCTCAAAAATGCATTTGTGTTGAATTTGACTTGGCCAAAGACCTCAAGGAAACCATAGATGTCTAGATTGGTGAAAGAACCAAGGAAACCATAGATGTCTATATTGGTGACACTTGGTTCTTTAAGTATGTGATTTACATTAATCTCTTAAATGTGTTGTAGTTGCCAAGTTTTAAACCATATGGTTAGGGAATTCCATTTAAGCCAAAGCCTTCACAAATGTGTTTGACAGTGGATTATGGTTAAATAAGAAAATGTTTCCTATGGTATTACTCAACCTCCATTAGTTTCTTATCTACCTATTGATATGCCTAAGCAAGATCCTTTGTTGCCCTATCCAAACAAGTTGCATTGCTTCTTGTTAAAGCTTCATTATTATTCTCTCGTGCCCGTTAATTGTTCCTTTCGTTATGCTCCCCTATTCCCAATGTGCATGTGTCACAACCCCTTTTCGGGTGAGATATCCAAAGGAAAATGGTGTCTCACTTGAATGTAAATTTGTGTTTCGCCACTCAAAGCCCTTCTCCATCTAAAGATGGAGTATATGTCCAAGAAAATGACCCTTCCAAGTGTTGTGATTTCATGCCTCCCTTTCAATAGAAATTACTTATACTCCCAAAGTTGCTTCCTCTAAAGATCTTGATGAGGGACTTATGCATCTCGATGTTTCCCCATGATTATATACTCTTGGAATGTTCATGGCATCATGGAATTGACTCATCAATAGTTGGTCAAGGACAATTGTCTTAAATATTACATCATGAAAATACTTTGCATGTAGGAAGATAAAATTTATGGGTCTAGGTTTCTTCTCCATTCTTTTCCCACATTATTTGTCCAATTACTATTTTCTAGATATCTAATCATAATCTTGGTCATGGAGGGGTCATCATGTTGCTTACGTCAAATATTTCTCTAAAATATCCTCTTGTAGGGCTCTGACCCCACTCATTAAGTGATTTGGATCCCTTTTGATTTTGACCGGTGTATCCTTGGGTTGGCAATCATGTATGCCACCAATGATGACGTGGAATGGTCTTTTTTGGCATTGGCTTGTTGACTCCCTCCCGGATGTGCATAGGATTTTATGTGGGAGAATGGGAATCATGGCTCTACATGTGATATAATATTGGACTTTATAATCTAAACCACCATCGTAGGCAAGACTCCACCTTGTTTCTTGGTTCACTGGTCCAATTTCGGACATCATCGAGATTATGATTAATAGGTTAGATAATGATATATGTGTTGAACGAGATATTATCTTCCAATACGGGTAGGCCTATTTTGTTAGGACATTGGCCATTATACTTCTATATTTCATGGAAAGCTTCCCATATTAAAAGAACAAATATCAATCTTATCTTAATACTACCCATCTTCTCGCATGAGAGAACTTTGGGACATATTATACGAGTTTGTAAATTGGTCTCCGTACACACAAGGGATACATGTTGGATAGAATGGTGGGATGATGCTACTCAAAGAACCATCTTTCTCGTGATCTTTGTTAAAAGCATTGTTGTTTACGTAAAAGGCCCATAAGGCTTCATACCATGTTGTAATGGATTTAACAAGAGCTCAAGCATCTTTCCACTTAAACATTTTCTTGCAAAATGAAGTTGCACATCGAGACAAAATCAAGATTGAGGAGCCTTACAAAGCCATAGGGGTGGAACTCAGAGCACTTGATTACATTAGTTGAGAATCGAGATAGAGCGCCCAAATAATTTTTTTACTCTTCTCGTCTCTAGACATTTTGCTAACATGATATATTCCATTCAAGTGGGTAACTCTAAACTTATCAAGTTTATTGATATCTTGCAAAATTTTGTGCATCATTAAAAATGTTTTTGTTTCTTAACCCTCCTCTCGTGAAAGAGAATATGCCTTGATCAAAATCTTGCGAGTGATCCCTTGCAAACTCTCTCAAACTCAAAAAGTTTTTCGCGACATACCCCTTTCTCTCAATGATCTTAAAGAGGAAGCTATACAAATGGCTTTAGATAAAGCCCCTAGTAATAATGGATTCCCTTGTGAATTCTATCAAATCCTATGGGGGGTACGGTTTGACTTGACTTACATGAATTTTACTTTGGTTATGATCTCCAACTCATCGGAGAGCTTATCAACCAAGGTAACATTAAATAAATTCCTAGAGATGGAGACCCTCAACAAATTTCTGATTGGAGACCCATTACTCTCCTTAATGTCTCATATAAAAATTATTGCCAAAGTCTTGACAAATAGAATCAAGCATCTCCTTCCCCTCATTGTTCAAATTGAGAAAACAAGTTCCATTCAACATAGATACTTTCTTAACAATGTGATATTTGTTTTGGAAAGCATGGAATGGGAAAGGGCATCTAATGAAAAGGATTTTTTTTAAGATTGATTTTTAGAAAGCATATAACAAGATAGAATGGCATTTTAATATTTTCATGCTTCAAGCTCTTGGATTTGGATTTGTCCATTTTTTCAATATGTTATTTCAACATGCAAGATCTTGCATTTTAATCAATGGTGCTCAATCCTCCATATTTGGACTTTTCAAACCAATCAAATAAGGATGTCCTCTTACCCCCTTCCTCTATGTATTGGTTGTTCAAGGATTTAGTTATTTTCTTATCAACTATTCCTCTCAAAGCTTAGTTGAAGGCATTTCTCTCCCTTTTTTTGATTAACAAATTATTAATGGCCACTTCGTTGATGACTACTTTCTCACTCCGATTAAGGAAGAAGATTCGGTCAAAAATGTCATGGAATGCCTAGATATTTTGTCTTGCTTTTGGTTCTAACATACAATGGAAAAATACCTAGTGTTATAGATAGTCCCTCACCCCCAAACATTCATGGTTGGGAGGATACCAATGTCAATGGATTCAATTAGGTGTGTAATTAAAATTTCTTAGCATATCAATTTCTTTCGTAGCTTTGTCATCTAATAATTGGTCTTATGTTGTTCTGAGAGTAGAGAAAAGATCACTTATTGGGTCACCAAGCCCCTCGTCTCATAGGGAAATTCTAAACTGCTCCAAATTCTTGGTTTCCACTCATATCTATTACTCTTCTTGTTGGGATCCCTCCAAAGCAACTTATGCCAACTGTAAAAACTTCTCAAAGACGTTTTATGGGACAATTTTGAGAGACATAAAGGGATCGCGATGGTGGCGTGGGAAATTTGTTACTATACCAAAGAAATAAGAGGTTTGGGTTTAAGTTTTGATTAAAAATAATAATCACAAAGATATTCCAAAGTTTTCCTTCGTATGGACCTTAGAATATGTCATTTGAACACTTATACATCTACCATCACCTTCTCGCTTATACATGATTGAATTTTCACTTATTTTTCTTTGCATGTAGATATCATCTTTTCATGTGTCATCCCATTGTCCATTAAGATTCACTTGCCCACAAAATGTGTAATTCCTAATCCATTTATAACTCTAGATCAATTTATTTTTAGTTGTTATAATTTATATTATATTTTAGGAAAAATTGTTAGTTATTTCTAATTCAAGGATAAAAGCTAGAACATTAAGTTTTTCAAATATTTTTATACAATTTGTCTATCATTGTATCAAAGATGGTCTATTATAGTTTTGAGGTCAAAGGCCATTTAGTCAATTGGTGAAGTTGAGTGGTTCATATAAAGTCCGCAAGGATTAATTCTTGTTAAATGTAAAGGCCCCCGACTCCCGACGTGGAGATTCAATTAGATGAGGCCAAGATTGTGCCCTATGTGATTTTGATAGTGTGGATGTCCCTTACTCGTAACTACTTAGCTTAAGGCGCTCATTGATTTAGTTTATATGCTTATTAAATGTTGTAATTTTGCTATATGTTCCTCCAATCATGGGCAAAAATGCTAACAATCAATGTAAGTCAATGCCCATTGTTATGCTTTGGCATTCAATAAAAAAAATTCTCGCCACATATTTTCATGAATAGTTTTATTTATATATGTCTAAATTTTATAAAATAATGTCTAGTCTTATGTGTCAACAAGGATTCATAAGTCAAAGGGGGATAAGTTGTTTGCCATCAACAAATTTGATAACCTTGGTTTAATTACATTTTTATATTATTGGTCAATAAATTATATAGACATAGTATTAGTATCATTCACACCCATAAAGTATATCATAAACAAAAAAAATTCAAAAACATATCTTTGTAATGGAGTTAATATTGGGTGAACATGAAGTCTGAATACATGTGTCAAGATTGTGGAAATTCTTATCATAAAAATACATACAAATTCAAGCTTCAAGTTTCATTCAATTGAGTGAGTAACAAAACGTTGAAGGATAAAGGAAATGGTGGCAAGAGGCATTTTAGCGACCTCAATTTAGATGCTAATAAAAATCATACAATGCAATAGTGGCAAATCAACAACGCTAAAATGACTAAATCCAAGATTGGACTTCAAGTGGTAACAATGACCATCTTATACCATTTGTGATCAAGTGGTAGTGATCTAGAATGGTGCTTACAAATATGACATCAAACAATCAATCTTCAAACACTTTTTTTGTGTTGTAAAAAGAAAACTAGAAATGGATGAGTACCTGAGAGAAATAGACTACTATGTATCTTCTATCGTGCATACTTCTTCGTAGTTTATTGGTGAATATCCCAAGACTCGATGGAAGTGAAAGAAGGAACCGTTATGTTCACATATGTAGGACATCACTAGAAGTAGTAATTTTTAACATCCCAACACTCATTGGAAGAAAAAGCGAGAAGAAGTTGTGCTTGTTGTGCCGAAAGGTGTGTTCTAAGTTAGAAAGCTCGGGCCCTTCTCGCGCACAGCTGTACTAGCATTGGGACGGTGGAGATTAATCGGTCGATTTAACACGGCCTCATGGGATCCACTGGATGGATCATGGAGTCATGGAGGAATGCGGATACCGAAAGTGGTTGCGTGATAAGCGTAGCGTAAGTGGCTCGATTTCCTCAGTAAAGGAGGTTTCCGTCTCAACATGTAAAGATTTGAGTTGATGATGGATTTGACAACTCCACCATGCCGACGCTTTACCTAGTACCGTTGTTTACCTTGAAACTATCATACCGCTTGTTCGAAGCACACATCGCCCAGCAAGAAGAAACACGGAAAGAAGCCAAATAAGGCGTGATTTTTGCAAGACTTAAATGTGTTAGCGGAGTATGTACTATGAGGAAGCTCATAAAATATTGCCCACATTTTGAGAATCAACTAGACAATTTATTTTTGGAAGTACAGAGACATGCTACGAGGGATAATATCAGTGCAACGTTGTTTTTTGGATAATTTCAGCAATAAGTTCATTGTAGTTCTCAAAAGGTTGCTCTTGGGCTGCATCGTGTGGTTAAAGATTGGAAATATCTATGTGTGAAGAAGGCTTAAATGCATCAATAAAGCTTATAGTTTCTCCTTAGACCGGATGCACATGAAGTTAATAAAAGCTATTCAGGGATAACTAAATTATTTTAGTTATCAAGTTTTATGGGTTTAAAACTTTAAAGTTGATATTTGTATGTAGCTTCTGATTTTTCATACAAATCTACTCCAGTGATAACTCAACCAGAGGTTTAGCGAGTTCTTTGGGTCTACATGTAATGGACGAGCAAAACAATGTCATGTTTTTTTGAAGAGGCTTTATATGCCGATACCGCATGTGTGAAATTTCGTGACTTAACTTTATTATCACAAGGGCATTTAAGGAGCATTCGGTCTTTGCCTGGGCAGGCGATGATTTAAGGGTTTATGATGAATACGAGTCCTAACTCGAAAACCGCCCATACATTTGTTGGATGCGTTTATCAAAGAAACCTTGTGCTTGGGTGCTTACAAAGTAAGTCATTGTGCTTCTTGATTTCGTATACTCTATGCCGCTTATTTTCTCTATTAAATTGTCTATTATTCTAATGTACTATTGGGTAAAGCCTAATCTAACTTTGAAATATTTCTCTGTTTATATATCTCTTGTTTCCCAACTTTTAGCTCTTCCTTCTTTGATGATTCAATGTATCTAATAAATATAGCTTTTACAATGTTTATGAAAACCAATGTTTACTCGAATTTGTTTTTGTATGTGGTTTTGTGCTTCTTTCAGGAGGTTATTTGACTTGTTTTCTGTTCCGTTTTTATATTTAATTACTGAAACATTGTTATATTGAGTTCACCTTCAGTAAATGCAAGTTGTCGCTATCCACACCATGCTCTATTTTTTAATGGAAAAAATCCTCTCCAAATATATTTACATCAAATTCGTGTTCTCTCGGGAGAAAATTGCCCCTCCTCCGATAACTCTACGACAAATCAACGCACACTATGCATTGGTCGACGATGTACGGTTGGTTATCACCTTCCATGTGGTGGGAAAGAGATAAAATGTGCACTGGAGCAATGTATGTGCCCTCTCCTCCATCACCCATCATGCAGATGTGAACAGACATTCAGATTGTTCAAAATGTATGGTCTTCCTCGCTTTATATGGTCGCATCTGCTGTGTGAATGGACCACGGTACACGGCGTTTTGATTTGATCTGCGAAAAGGCACTCTCCGATCTTTAATACTTGTTCTGGAGAAGATGAGCTCATTATTTCAAACACAGATCAAGATGTAAACCTTGTGGAATGTTACCTATGTTGGAGTGGATGAGCCCACGAGTAGATCTGTCGTTACACGATGAAACCACTTCAAGTTTTGGAAGAAACAAACTTTATGTTTTTAAATATGATTTGTGGGAAAGGTTTTTTTGTGGGCTTGTGGATTTTTTTTACATGCCTCTCGATTTTTCCTCGTCCGATGAAGTGCATAGGGGTCAATTTAACTCAGTAGGTGTTTTCCTTTCGCCAATCTTAGATCTCGTGAGTTTAAGATGGTGAATTTTTTTTTTCCCTAATGATAAAAGTTCAAGACGCGTCTATTTCTAGAAAAGAAAAACACAAAACCCATGTGGTTTTACCGATAATCTGGTCTTCCATGGATTGGATTAAAGCAGAGCAAAACATTTTTGGTAGAGGTCATGGATCGATCAAGATCCATCCCTATTGATTTAAATTTTCTTTTCACCATATGGGTTTTATTATTATTGTAAGGGAGTATGTGGGTTTTTACTATATTTCAGAGGAAGTGATTGTTGTGATTCAAACAGATTGAGCTTGATGCTTTCCTGAGGGCCTTTGAGGCTTCTGGATGCCATATGCTGCCCACAAGAAGTTTAAGGTAAGCGAGTCTTTAAATTTCTTGTTTTCCTTTTTGGTTTTGTTTTCGTATTGGTTGAGAAGTTTTCAAATCCAAAACAATTGTTTTCCATACTACAGTAAATGAATGATTGTGTGCCAAGCAGGCTAGAGTAGGTCAAATAAGGGGTGCGAAAAATAGTAGGATAACTTGTTATCGAGCTTCATGTCATTAACGGTGCTAGTAATTCCTACAAGTATAGATCAAATCTGCACCATATTGATGTGACATAAAAGGGCATCCTATCTGCTACTTCAAACATTATATGAATGTGCTTGTGCCACGAGCATTCTTGAAACCTAGCAAAATATGTCTCGCATATAGATGGTGGTCTAACGCAGTAACTCATTACAAAACCAACAGAGGTACTTGGACTATTCTAGCCATCCTTATTTGTTGTAGATTGTTGGTTTCCTTCATTATTTGCATCAATCGTATTTCTATTCTCTATCACTTTCTAGACCAATCCATATGTCATGCTAGCTAATTTCCGTTGGCTTTAAGCTTTGTACATACGTCAAATACTAGCTTTACTAATATACACGTGAAAGTTCGAAGTTAATAAAAATGTAAAGTGTTTTACTTATTCCCTTCCAAACAACCAAAGGGCACATCCCCTCAATAAATGTCAAAAGGTGATTGTGATATGAGGTGGAATGATTTCCAAAGTTGCCATGCATAAACAGATATAGAAAGCCAAGGGTTTTCCATTAATCCTCGCACGAAGAAATGAATCTAATGTACTAGCCAAGTGCATATCCGGCCTAAGTATGACATATCTCTTATCCGTCATGGAACTTATTTGAATTTGTCTCGAGTCATTTATTTATTCCTCGTAATTGGTCCCGATTTGTTAAGGTGGGACTAATTCATCTTTTTGTTATGAGAAATATGTCCGGTTTTCAACAACTTATCAAGCTCCTTTCCTTACTACATCGCGTGCAGAGTAGCGGCTACATTAACTCAAGATCCACTAAATCATTATCCTCGATAAGGTTATTGAAATGATCTCATTATTCTCTTAACTATTTGGGTATCTTGTTTTTTTCTTTGCGCTTCGACTTAGATTGAGTATATAAGTGTATCGTGCTCACACCTCCATCATTTGTTGAAGACTTTGTGAAAAGGTTGGATATAATTCAAAATGCAATGAAGAGTTTCATATTTAGCAATTCATGTTCTCAACTATTTCTAATTTTGGGCACTTTCATGTATGTCTTGAATTTTGCGGGTATGGAAAGATCTTCTCCTACTGTGCTCTTTGAAGGTGTATCGTCATGTCCTGCAGCCAGATCCAAGCTTCAATAGATATATCTTACAAAATGAAGGAAGGTTGTTCAGAGCAAGCTATCCACAATCTTTTAGAGACTTGGAATGGTAGGGAAGAAAGGCTTTATTTCCATTCATGGAGACCTTCACAGGAAAATTCATGGTATTGTTGTAAATCTAATGACTTCAAAGAAGGTGAAAAACAATTTTATCACAGATATTCAAATCATTCTACAAAATACAATGAGTACATGGAAAGATAGGCAGATGTTCTTTGAGGTTGAATGTAAAAATCCAAGAAAACTACATTTAATTTTCCTTCTTTCCATTTTATGGACATACGAATAGGAAGGGAATCATAATAACTTTACAATCTAGAGTTTTAGAGTTGCAACAAGTTCTTTCTGTATATGTGATTTTGTTCGATTGGTTGGTGACACTAATCATGTAGATAGCATGCAACTAGAAATCGGCGTGATGGAAAATCAACTTCTGGGTATTTAAACAGAAGATGAAATAAATGAAATGGCTCCCATATTATGTGCTTTTGTTGAGGAATTATATCCTTACCAATAAAGATACTGGGTTTGCATATTTAAAAGAAATGAAGGTTATAACTCTTCTCACATTCTTCTAATTGAACTCGAAGGCCTCTTTTATAGAATTCACTATCACCTATTTTCTTTAACTAATATTGTGTTAACCTCTTTGGATTATTAGGCAAGGAGGGATTTGATAGGCAAGATATGTAAAATAATTGACAAGAGGAGATGTACTCGATGGAGTAAAACATAATTATTTTCGAAAAGGATTCTTGATGGAGACAATCTTTCACAAGAAATCACCTGTCATTTTCATTATTTCTCTATCATGCATGGTCATGAAACTACAGACAAGACCATGTCATTTGCCATATATTTTCTTACACAATGTCCTGAAGATGTGGAGAAGTTTAGGGTAAGCAAAGAATTTTCCTTTACATACATTCGAATATACTTCTCAGAGTAGTCGGTCAAGTCACTACAAATGATAGACAATGATATTACATAAACCTGCACTAGCTAGGAAATTAAGAGCGATTAAGACAAATCCTTGTCAAAATATTAGTAAGTTCACCTCTCCTTACAAATTGAGATAAACAAAAATAAAATTTAAAAGTAGATAACTCTGCATCCGGAGTTTATGAACATTGATCTAGTCCAAAAATAGAAACTAACATAATATCGTAGTAAGAATGTCAAGTCATAAGGCACATCAATAATGAGAAGACATGTAACGCTTTTCAAACCATGTGGGTCAAGCCATATAAGACCACTAGCATCAAGTATTTACATGTTTATGGGCTATAGAGCAACATTGTCTTCATTCCTTGCACATTTCCAACTTAAGATATCAGTGCCAATCCAAAGTAATCCAACACCTCTCCTTTACCAGCTCTTCCACCAATATGTTAATGAACAACCTCAACTTAAAATTGAAAAGTGTATCTTGACTCGAGTATTTGCTCACAATATAATGAAAAAAACCTATAAAGCCGAGGGGGTCAAGTAAATCGTCCATCTCAATGAAATAAATATCTACTTCCCTCACAAAGTTATGAATAATTTCAACTTCTTTTACATCGCTTCCCCACCTTAGCATTATGGTTATGCTAGACAAAAATGTATCAATTTATCTTGTTGGCACCAGATTTTCCAATTCTTCAATGTCGTGCTACATTTTCGAAAGAAATCTCTTATAATAGAAACTAACAATACAAATTGTTTGTATGACATACATTTATCGACTTTTGTGCATAGATTTAATCCTCCTAGATCATCGACTCAAGAAGAAACAACATATGGCTTTTCCTACAATTGTCATGACACCATAGAGGTGCAAGATGAACCAAAATATAATTAATTGTCCCCTCCTATCTCGTTAATCCATCTTTCATAAAAATCATCATGATTCTTTATATTTAACTACAAAATATTTTCAATAATCGATTATTTATTATTTCTTACTCCAAATGTAGCACTCCTTTGTGAATTCCCTATTTTTACACCTGAAATGGTTTGGATAACCATGGTATATGTAATTTATCAATCATAAGATATCTATTAATTGGTTATATATTATGATTTAACCTCGAACCATTATTCTATGTACTTGTTTACAGGCTAATATGACATAATTTAAATGCATATTTTAGGTATTTTTATTCATATTAAATTGGAATATGTACATCTTGGTTTAGGATAATTTTTTGAAAGTAAATAAATAGATATCTCCATGAACAATATCCATTAGACGGGACAACTCTATACTTAATACTTGAATGTAAATATTATTTTTCTCTCTCTAATTCTTAGAATATCTTGTTGATTATGTTATTTTTTTAAAGAGAAATATATATAATATCCAACTCTTCCTCCTTTAGATTCTTATCATTACTTTTTCAGAAGGTAAAATTAATTTTTATTTTGATCCGACAACATTCAAGAAGTCACATCACTCTTAAACACTGATTTGGTAAAGTTGTCTCTACAATACGCAAAAAAGCAAGAGACACCACAGAGTATGGCAAGACAATTCATCATAAAACCGTTGACCATATAACATTCACCGTCATTGGATAACAACTGGAAGTAGTTTTCCAATCATGTATTTCATAGTTTGTGTCACTTTTGTTAATATCATAAGTCTACATTAAAATTAAAGTCTTTAGGATACTTATAAGTATTAATGCCAAAATGTCTTTTTGTTATTGTTGTAGTGTCATGCTATTTTAAAAATAGGGTGAAGAAAGTAATTAAAATATTACTTTCTTTCTCTGAAATATTATATCTTTTCAACCGCAATGTTATTAATCTAAGGAATGTCTATATCGAATGCCCTTAAAAATAAATCTAAAATGTGTCTTGAGTCTGTAAACCTTAAATTTTTCACATTAAACTTGTCCTATTAAGAAAATATTGATAATGGCATACAGGATGAGGATAAATCTAAAATATTTATAACTCGCAAATCCTAAAATTTCATTATGTAGAAAGGCGTTTGCACATGTGTAACGCTCCACCCCTTCTCATAGCTGACGAGACATGAACGCGTGCAAGATGAATCGATCGATGAAGCGCGAACTCACATCTATCCTTCACGTGTCAAGCAATGGTTCGACAATTAAATCTTCTCAAGCTAAGAAAAAATCATTTTTTTACATTTGCTCGCTTGAGGATTTTTTCCGTAATTCATCACCAAGGGTTTTTTCGCAAATGTGGAGGCCACCATGGGTTCTTTGTGTCAGAATCGCTCAACTAATCTGTTGCGACAACGACACTAAGCGGCGGCAACAAATATGAAACCCACAAACACCGAACATTGGGCGGGTGTATTCATTTGAACGAGTCCTAGCTATCTCTGCGCACGAACTAATGAGCTTTCTCATTAAGTTTCTTGAATGATAAGTTCTTTTCACGTGTAATTGATGACGATAATGCACGTCCTTTCTTACTACTCGCATCATCACCAAGCGTGCAAGTATTCATATGATCCCGTGACACATATATGCATTGGGCCAACATCGGTGTCTGCGTTTTAATTATATGGACGCATCCAAGATATCATTGGTTTCCTTACCTATCACCTCAAATCTCGTGTAAAATCAATTCCTATACTCACCAACATGTCCCACATGAATCTTGATTCAAATCTATTATTTTCCATATCATGTTGGTGCCTCCATATAAGCTCTAACAACATTGGAGCCATATTTTTCGGGTACCGTTCTTGAATCTTCTATTTCTAAAGACTTGCATTGTATGTGTTCATCTCCAAATCAATTAATAAACCCACGTAAGAGGTCATTTTTGTAATATACAAGTCCATTCACGGTGACTCGTTTTCATTCTAAATTTTTGTCAAAAATTATTTGTGATTTTTAATAGGTTTTAGTTTCATGTAAATTGGTGGTCGAAGTAGAGTTTAGTTTTAGTCTTATTTTTATAGCTTGATAAACTCAAATAGGTGATCTTAGTTTTATTGATATTTTATCATCTTCTTAGTGTAAAAATATATGTGTGTGTGTCAAAACTATTATTTAATAATAGCTTGTAGCTATATTAGATAAGTTTCTCACATTTGTTATTGAGTCAAAGTCAATGCATGTCTTATAAAGTTTAAATGTTAAATATAGAGTCGTCAACGTTGTCAATGTTGATATTTTGTCAACCAGCTAGTCATGCTTTCCACAAATTTGTGGGTTGAAACATGTCTTATAAATGGTATTATTGGCTCTATCATCGACATTGTTGATGTAAATTTGTAATGTCTACCACCACTTCATATTTTTCATTTTCATGCTTGATATATCATAATGTTTTGTTGTCCTCAATTTCCTTTCCCGCCGATATTTCACTTTCAGCCGTTGACATCGCACACCTCACTTAACGATCGCTAGTGTATACATAGGTAATCACATGCATAAACATCATGAATAGAATGAGTGCATACCTAGAGTATGTGTTGACATACATTTCTATTTGTAATTCATGTGGTGTGGTACCCCTTCTTATATTTACACCAAAGGGGGAATATTGGATATTTTATATATTAGTCTCTGATTTTAGTTGTATTATTGTGTGAATATGGGTTATAATGAAAGAACTCATAAAATATTGGATTATGTTCTATGGAGATATTATAGAGATCTGATGTTATACTTGAATCTTCCTTCGTAGGAGAGTGCAAGTCTATATATATATATATATATATATATATATATATATGTAAACAATTTCTATATGAAATATTAACACAACATTTATCTCGTGTTAAGCTCTACCAAACACTATAGTAGGTATCCATAATCAATGGACATTTATACATATACTTTCAGAATTCTTCACTACCTATGCCCCTGGGAAAAACAACCATATTAGGAGCATGCCTACACTTGGGGCATCTTATATATTGAGCTTATCTAGATCATATCTTTACACACTATCCTACCGGTGTTATAGATCTTCTATTGCTTATTTTTCACAATATTATATCATTTAATGTGTCATATTATGCTTCATGTGATGAGCAAATTGTTTACCTCTATGCACCGATTTTACATGCTTTATGCCTAGTTGTTAATCCTCAAATATGGGTGGAAGACGCGAGTGTAACCAAAAAATCATAGATCATAAAAGTATAGAGAAAACAATGAATGGAGAAGATAGCGCATAGACCAAAAAAACATAGAGCGACCCATACATAGGGAAAGCAATGCATAGAGAAAGCATGCACTTAAAACACTAGCATAAAGATAACAATGCATATAGTAGATAGGTCTAGAGAATGCAATGAATATAGTGAATAGGTATAGGGTAGACAATGCATATAGAATCCAGTGTGCAATGATAGAGAAATCAATACATGGAGTAGACATGCATAGAGCAAATGTGTATATAGTGAATATGTTGCATAGAATAAGTAATGAACTAGATAATGTGAGCAATGTGCATAGAAAAAGTAATGAATTAGATGATTTTCATAGATCGTAATGAATCAAATAATATTTGATGTTAAAATAGGATCTCGGGTCCAATAGTAGTCAAACATGTGTAAAAGCATGCAATGAGAAACTAATAATGCACTATAATCAAGGAAAACGATAATTGCCAAGTTTTGGGGAATGAATCAAGGGCTCCATCTTATTTACTTTTTACAACCTTCATATCATCATAGGATTTAGATGTGGTTTGATACCTCTTCGAGTATTGGAAAAATTACAACACTCATCATATCAATGAGGTGTGGTGAGGTCATTCCAATGCAAACAAATACTAACTCCTTTTTAGGTCAATAAGCGAGGATAAGCAATATACATGTATAGAAACATAATCATAAAAATCCACATACAAGAAATAGTCCAAAGACACTTGTAACCAGTGTAAAGCCAAATTACATATAAAACCCTAAAGGTCACATTCGTCCATCCCAAGACATATGCGACCTCAAATTTATCCCGTAATGGATGAACATGTTTTTCTCAATTCAAGATCAAAAAATTTACAAGTCAACTTGAGGTCACTATACACAAATCTTTCACTCAATTTCAACTCATTGTCACCTAGTTGTATGAGACTCGAAGAATGAAAATATATTTCTAAAACCATAACCCTAATTCAGACTCTAACCATCATATTTTATAGTGTACTAAATTATTTATTCATCCTTACATAATTCAAGACTATGATTTATGTATTTGTGTTAAAATATCTCAATACAAAATAATAATATATAAACTAGATAAACCCCATAACTAATATATTATAAAAGGTTACTTATCATTTAGATTCAAGTAATACTATTACAAGCTCATATCATAATGGAATTTATAATCATCAACACACTTTCAAAATGCATGATGATGCATCTAGGTTTTTGAATTTATGGTTAAAGGTTTTGGGATTTTCATTTATGGAGTTTTTAAGTTTTGCGTTTTGAGGATGTTTTACATCAATGCACTTTTTAAATTTTTAGGGTTTCCTTGTTTGGGATTTCAAAGTTTTCACAAATTTAAGGTTCAATTCTTCAGAGATTTAAGTTTCAAAAATTGGTTTATGGGTTTTAAGGGCACTTTATATGAATCAATTATTTGTATTTTCGAGGCTTTTAGGTATTATGATCCGTGTCTCAAGGAAGATAACCTTAGAGGGGTGATATTGGAGAAACCTTTTGGCATGGAATTTCCATTTAGTGGGGTGAACCCTCAACCATTATATGAAAATAAACAAAACTTCATTAGACATTACCAAAAAGAGGTGACTATTGGGGTTAGAGTCAAAATTATCTAGTAAGGAAAAGCAATTTAGAGTCAAAATTACTGATTTATGATACCACTTAAAATGCACAAAATATAGAAAACTTGAGAAAACTTGATATTTGCCAAAATGTCCACCCGAAATACTTGAAAATTTAAATAGAGCTTGATATTATTATAAAGGACATAAGGAGAATGTTTGGGATATTTACATAAATGTCCAAAGATTGAAAATTGCTGCGTAAAAGACACAAGACTATTTGACTTTTACAAAGACTAAACGAGGCACAAGCAAAACTAAGGGCAAGAGAAAACTACAGAGGCTCGTAACTCTCCAAATAAAGGCTGCACCTTCGGATCTAGAAATGACCATCTGGAAAATCCCCAAATAAAGGCTGCAGGTCACCACGCTTGGGACAGGGGTCAAAAATGATGGACGTGCCCTCAGCGCGCCCAGCCCAAAAGGCTGCCGTGAATCTGATCTGGGCCCTCTGCTTGTCTTCCCCAAATGCCCCCAAAACCCGCGAGATCCTTCACGAGATGCCTTCAACGAGCGGCCACACTCTGCCCCAAATGGCTTTGCATGGATCTGATCTGCTACCGTGATTCTGATCGGGAAGCCCACTGATTATCCTCTCCAAATGCCGCCAAGAATCTTCAAAACCCTGTCTCTGAGACCTCTGATATTGTCTCTGCCACACAACCCTGGAAACGGATCCGGAATGACAAGACTAGGGTAGATCTCTCACTACCGAAGAATGCCCTGCTAGCTTGGGATGGGTCTCTCACCACCAAAGCTAGGGTCCCTGTGGGATTTGACTCCACAAGTATGTAGATGTGCGACAACAACAACTACACGTGAAGGGGTCAATAAAATGTATGTTCCAAAAAGTGTCTTTCCTTACTCTCCCCGCTCCTTATATACTTCTCATGGAAAAAGAGCCCCAATAGACCCTAGACACATTGCTTTCCATGGAGGGGTCAATAAAATAAAAGTCACTAAAGTCACTCTTTCCCGTTTAAGTCGCCAAGGTCCAAAGTGACCCCCAAACGCCAAACACGACTATTAGTACCATGCGGCCCCTTCTCAGTAGCCCCCAACGTCCCCCGCCCTTTGGATATGACCACGGCTTGGACTCGCTTGACCCTTAGGCCTTTGGCATAGGAAAAGGGGACATTATAGTCCTCCCTTCCCGAGAAATGCTTGACCCCAAGCATTAACTGTCGTCCTGCTGCAACTGGAAACCACGCCGTAAGTTTCTCCACCTCACCCTGCCGTCCACCAAGGATCCGTGTAATCCGAGGTAACCACGAAACCGTGAAAAGAATGATACCCAAACCGTCTCTCCACTGGTGCCCACACCAAAATTTCCAATCGGTCCAATCCCTGCCAATGCAAGGTTGTCATCACGGGATCACTCACGACCTCTCCAACCAACTCCTGGGTATGAAAGTCTACTCTGAATCCTGTAGAATCCCCGTATCAGCCTGTGAAACAACTTGTTTACGCACAAATGGTGCTAACTCTCCTACCTGACCTGCACTCGTGTGAGAGCTAGGCTCCTCATATTGTATCTCGATGTGTCCCGTGGAGGAAAAGTCCCAAGACTCCAGCAGACAGTCAACCGGCAATATCAGCTCCATATAGTCCACCTCCTGCGTTGAATGTGAACCTACTGAATAACCATGGGTCACTTTCATCTCTCCACTGATTAACACGTGGGTGAGGTGCTCACCGGCATAGAAGCAGCAAAAAGCATAGGAGTGTTGTCCCATGTTGATTCAAAAAAACATGGTCCCGTAAGCTCAGACTTGTCATAGTGACAAACCGTATATGCCTGTATAAAGTTGAGGAGATCCTCCCTCAACCTCTGCCATATGAACCTCTCAGACATGAGCCTGTAGGTCTCATCGAAGCTCAAGCGCCCAGTCATGGAAGAACAATGCACATGTCGCAATATCTCCATCCTCCACCATGAATCTGACACAAGGCTCCATCTTCCCCGAGAGAAGATCATCTCATCCTCCAATCTGCAGCTGTCATCCTGTATGTGGCCATCCAGAATCTCACAAGAGTGTCGGTTCTTGGAGTACTCAACAAGCAAATGAGATCTCCAGTCTACCGAAACTTCAGATGACCAACATAATGATAAACTCAGATGGTCTGAACCTGTAATCCCAATCTCTGTAACTGTCTCATGTGCAACATTATTGGTTACACCCACATCCATGACTCCACTCACCCCATCTAGAGTCAAAGTCTCCATCCTATCCAACTCACTCCACAATTCAACATCATCCGACTCACTCTCCACATAAGTCATTATGGTGTGCTCTGTGCCTGCAGCAAACAATCCGTCAGAATAGGAGTCATCCAACATCCCACTTGTCTCATTCCTTGTGATGTCACCATGATCCACAAGACGTTGAGTTCCTTCACAATTCAACCGCTGCAACGACATGCTTCTTTCTTCACCAATCACATCTTTTGCAATCTGCCCTTGCATACCATGAAATCTGATTTCTTTGTTTTCCTTGAAAAATTTTGGTTTATCCACATGAGGGATGAATGCAAATTTCCCAAAAGATGGAAGCCTATATGTCCAATGAATGATTCCCACTTGAAATAACCCAAATGTGCAAACACATTCAAGTACTTCACATCTCTTAATGACACTAAACAAATGAGTTACCTTCTTAGTGAAAGACATGTCTTTCCATGGACATAATTCATCAATCCCTTCTATGTTGGGAATACACATGGCTGCTCCCTCATCATACTTTATCCTCTTTCCCCATATTTTCATTTCATCGTAAATGCAAGGGAAAGGGAAGTCAACATTAGAACTCATGCATCCATAAACTTTATCATAAGGAACTTCATACCTCTTGTTGTACCCATTGATTCTCGTCATGAGAGAAGACAACACATCTGAAATAGCATAATTGGGGCTGCTCATCATACCTCTGCAACTCAGAATTTCTGATATAGGATCAACATCTTCATTCTCCTTTGGTTTTTCAACACATGCATCATCGTCTTCCTTAACAACATGCAACCATTGCATCCCAAAAATAGTCTTACCTCTAGCAAATTCAACCACAATAAATATACCACATACCTCATGTCCTTTCACTATCATGGGCTCCTGCATTGTTTTCTTTGCCAACATATGCTTATTAGCTGAATCAAGAGCAATGTGAATGGAGGATGTGTTTACCCCATCTAGCATTCCTTGAGACGTGATTATGAAATAGTCTTCCCCAATCATCCAAGCATATAAATGTTGTCCCAAATAATAGAGACATGGCAACAACGTAGGAGAACTCAACAAGCTAGGAAAATGGTAACCATTCTCATACCTTAGGATGCTAAAGTCATGAATGCACCTTGAATTCCACTCTTCTTTTTTAACAACAAATTACACCTTGATTCTTTGAGCACTTTGAGGACCAAATGCCCCCACTAACCCTTCCAAGGGTTCCACCATGTAGCTGGTATAAAAATCAGTCATGGGCTCTATTAATAAAGCATTTTCTCCTCTCTTGACATCAGGTACCATGACTGGTAATCTCTGAAAATCTGCGATGTACTGATCCAGGGGACCGGTTTGTCTCAAATGAGTCCACTCCCTGAAATACCTATCAGGGTCCCTCCTATCAACTCTACTCACCAGCCTCTGCGTGAACTCTGCATGAGTCGTAATGTGTATGTGTCCCTGTGTAATCAGCCCATGATGCCACCAATCATGAGCGTCTCCCTCAAGATGCGAGCTTGCAAACTTAATTGCACCTTCCTCGCGCATAGGATTCAAGTCAGAGTATGTCTTCAGCTTCTGGACCCAAGACGGTGCAAGTACACTTCTTAGAACCATCGAAGTGTGGAATGGAGATCTGTCCCAATCTCCTCTGTAACTCTGGTACCTATTTTTGATGATCTCTCTTGGGTCGACTGCCAATCTTCATTCTGCAATATTCTTGGAATGACATGTCGTTACGAAAGCCCTCACTCCAGATCTGGTTCCTCTCCCAAAAAGACTCCTCACCCAAAATATCTACAGGCTGTTGTACCTGTGAAACTTCCGGATCCTTCAAGAAAGAAGGTTCGTGAAGCCCCAAAGGCTTGGCAAGAAGAATGGGGAGGCCGCTGCCCTGAATGTCCACTCTCGCCTCTTTGACCCTGTTGTCCCATATTGCTATTTTTTCTTCTCCTTATGACTGTTGTTATACACAGTCCAACAGGCTGAAGATGGTTAAAAAATATTCTCTTACCCCTTTTAGCAATCATAGAACCAACGCTAGTACCTTGAGAGGTACTCTCCCTTCTTGCACTGAGTCTCCAATGAAGAAAACGTGCTTGCCAACACAAGACACATTTGAATTCTTTCTTTGGCTTATGAAATCAGTCACAAAGTTTCCAACATCAGAATTGTTAGTTTTGGATAACTGCCACATATTACCAGGATCCCATAGCTTATAATGCCCCTGAGCCCTTGTATCTATTAAGTGAGCTAAAACTTGCCACCATATATCATCCACCAGATGCTCATATACACATAGTTGGAGCAATGGTCCAACAAGCCCCATGATGAAGACTTCATCATCTACCTTACCATGCATCTCATGATGGAAATAAATGGGAATAGGCCACCATAAACAAGACACATTAGTGTGCTCTTTGTACCTTTCAAGGCCATCAATGTCCTCCGTGTGTTCAAGATAGACATATGTTGAGCTGCCCCAACATTGTTGTCTGAGTGCCTATTGAAAGTATCTGAAAGCTGATCAATAGTTGTTGGTTTGGAAATTACAGAGGCTGCAATTTTACACAAGTGTCCATGTGAGGCTCCTCCTCATGTGCCAGCTGCTCCATAGAGTCTTCTTTCGTGGGTGTAGGCTTCCTTGCATCATTTGCCCACATCTTTTCCTTGAACTCTTGTTGGTGTTGTCTCGCTTGGGCGGCTATCAATCTAACAAGCTCTAGCTCCGCTATTCCATTCCTCACACCGTTTTAGAGTTTCCATTGCATCCTCTTTGCTTGCATATACAAATTCCTTCTCCTGAGCTGGAATAATTTCTCCAACAAGCAAAGTTTCACTAATGCATTTATTTTGATCAATGGAAATCATACCCTTTTGTTTAGAAGCTTCTTCTACAAACGAGTTCTTTTGTGATTAGGTACCGGCATATGATGACCTCGTTTGGGCTTGCTACCAATCTTCATCATGCAATAATCTGGAAATGGCATATTATCTCGAAACCCTACTCAAAGATTGGTACTTCCTCCAACAAGAATCCTCATCAATCACCTCTATTGGCCCCCTCTATCACTTATTCTCACCATGTTCCTTATTGTCCCTAGGTCTCGCTTTGATTCACATTTCGAGTGAGTCGACTCAAATAAAGGTTAGTGGCTTCTGCGTTGTTTCACCATGTTGGTGAACATTTCCTTCATAGAACCCCCTTTTAGATCTTTCCAAACTGCCATATTTAACCAACACAGGCTGGAGGAACAACAACTCGATACCACTGAAATATCCCTTGATGGGATACCACTTAAAAATGCACAAAATATAGAAAACTTGTAGCAAAGTAAAATACTGATTTATGCAGATTTTTACAGTTGGGACAACGAACTAAAGAAACTTGATATTTGCCAAAATGTCCACCCGAAATACTTGAAAATTTAAATAGAGCTTGATATTATTATAAAGGACATAAGGAGACTATTTTGGGACTTTTACAAAGATTAAATGCTGCTTAAAAAGCAAGCAATGCCCTAGCGGTGGAACTTCGTGAGGCTCGTGCCCTCTAAACAACAAGAGAAAAATAAAGGTCTCGAAATCTCCAAATAAAGGCAATAACGCTTCCACCTTGGATCTGGAAACGAATCGATGGAAAACCCCAAATAAAGGCTGCAGGTCGCCACGCTTGGGAAGGGGTCGAAAGATGATGGACGCGCCTCAGCGTGCTGCCACGCCCAGCCCAAAAGGTTGCCGTGAATCTGATCGGGCCCCTCTGCTTGTCTTCCCCAAACGCCCCCAAACCATGAAATCCTTCACGAGATGCCTCAACGAACTGCCCCGCACTGCCCAAATGGCTTGCCGTGGATCGATCGCTCGCCGTGATTCGATTGGGAGCCCACTGATTATCCTCTCCCAATGCCGCCAAATATCTGCAAAACCCTTTCTCTCGAGACTCTGATATTGTCTCTGCCACACAACCCTAGAAACGGATCTCCACAAATGACAGACTAGGGTAGATCTCTCACTACCGAAGAATGCCCTGCTAGCTAGGGACGGGTCTCTCACCACCGAAGCTAGGGTCCCTGTGGGATTTGACTCCACAAGTTGTAGATGCGCGACAAATAGGCTGCACGTGAAGGGGTCAATAAAATGTATGTATCCAAAAAGTGTCTTTCCTTACTCTCCCCGCTCCTTATATACTTCCCATGGCAAAAGAGCCCCAATAGACCCTAGACGCATAGGAGTGCTTTCCATGGAGGGGTCAATAAAATAAAAGTCACTAAAGTCACCCTCAACCCACATAAGATATTGTCCCCAATATCTTATGTTTATAAGCTTCCCTTTCAATTTTTCCTTCCAATAAACATAAAGAAAAGGTCTCATAGGTTGAGCTTATAAGATATTGTCCTAAAAATTTTAAGCCACTCAATTTTTTTGTCCCCCAATTACTTTATGGAGGTGGAAATCCTCTCCATAAAATATAACTCAATTTTTTTTTTTTTAATTATTGGGTTTTAAGAGCAACAATATTATTTTTTACAAGGAACTACATTTCCCAAATAAATAGGAGCAATTATTTTCTTGTTGGAGAAGGTCCCATGCTTATTTTTAAAGCCACCTACATGAAATAATAGAATCTAGGCCTAAAAATAGAAGCTCCACTTTTTTAGCCCCTCAAATTTAAAAGATAGTTGGAGGGGGCTAGGCGTTTCCGCCAAGAGTTTATTGCTAATAAAATCTAAGATGCATTCCGGCCATTATTGTTTGGTGATTTTAGAGATAAATATGATTTTATTTTCTTACAAATAACCATAAAAATCTAATGGGATCCTATAATATCTCAGTGGGTATTGTTGAGGAAACTAATAAAATGCTGCTAAATTTTGTCAGCACCGCTGAGATATTTATGGAGCCCCCTTCCATGGGACCATGCTTTACAGTTTTTTTAGTTCCACTGTCGAGGGTTTCCTTCGCCTTCGAAATTCCTTTTCTGAAACTGTTAATTTCGCCGGAAATCTTCCAAAAGCCTCGGCGTCTTATTCTGACGCGAGAAATGCCTTGGATTGACCCTTGAGTCGGACTGCGTTGAGGCCGCGTAGGTATTTTTCCTCTGGAACTCCGCACAGTAGACATTCATTTTCAGGACTATTTTCTGCTCTGCCTGTTCTTCTTCCCGTTTTTAACCTTTCCAATTTACAAATCAAGCCGTGGTATTACTTTTCATGTTATCTAGTTTTATCTAGGTATGTGCGATTGCTGGTGTTGTCTGATTTTGTTTGTTGTTCGGGACATCATCTGCAAACAAACCCTAACCCTAGGTTACGAAAGCTCTGACGAAATGCCTTACTTAGCTGTAAATACGATCGCTCCGTAAGCATCGGGCATTCCTCTGCTCGTATACCTCTTCTCATTTCATGTTGACATTGACACCATATCATCCATATTCCACACAATGCCATTCCTATTCTTTTCTTCAATCAGACAATCAAACATTCCTGTGAAAATACGACAGCATCTTCCATCCTTCACATTCGCAATATTCTCACCACTTTCCTCTTCATCATCATCATTTCATTCCTCAACCGTCAATGTCATTTCAGAATTTCTGCTCAACGAATGTGGGTTTTGTCCTTCTCAACTAACGAAAGTCTTCCAAAGACGGCCATCCCTGCTACGGACCAGAACCGACCACAACGCCAGAGAAGTCATTCATCTTTTGAGGGATTCAGGACTCACTGAAATACAGCTCCACAAGACCATTGTTAGAAACCCATCTATTCTTCAACTTAAAGTCAATGGGCAGTTGAAGCTCAAGATTGAATTCATGAAAACATTAGGATTCACGACCAAAGAGCTCGCATATCTCGTATCCATGCTTCCCAGAATACTTAACTCGAGTTTAGAAAACGCCCTCCGCCCTAAAATCTCTCATCTTAAAAACCTGTTTGGGTCAAACGTCAATCATAAAAACCAGATTGTAAGTCAAGGGTTTGAAAATGTGGCGAATAAGATGAAGCATATGGTGAATCTTGGTTTTTCAGAAGAGGAGGTACATCAAATTGTAAATAAGCACCCCCAAGTACTGGGTCTTTCCACTAAGAAGATGCAGGAAAACATACATTTCCTTATACACAGTGCAGGACTTACTCGCAGAACTCTTGTTTTGAATCCTTTGCTGTTGAGAGTTTAGGCATAGAAAAAAGGCTCAAGCCACACCACGAAGTCTTTAAATCTCTATGTACTAAGCCAAACTCAAAACGTCCACAAAGTCTGGTTGGCATGTTTAGACTAACAGAGAAAATTTTCCTTCAGAAGTTTGGCCAATACAATACTCAAGGCAAAGCCACTGATCATCAAATTGCCTAAAGCATTTTGCAGCAGTAGTGGTAATTTTACACAAATTATTCTGGATTCTTCTTTGGTGACCCGGTTGGACTGGTCTTAAAGGCCTCTGGAACCTATTCAGGCCAAGGTAATGTTTCGAGTATCTTTCCTTTCCTAATATTGTTGTCAGTGTCTCACTTTTGTGAAGAAAGTACTGAATTTCTCACTTCCACAACCGCGGTCTATTAACAAAATGCAATAACGAACCCTGCTATGGATTTGTTGGGCTAAGTCCCATTAGCTTCAAAAGAACAATATTGTTACATAATTTTTATTTTGAAACAGGGACCAGGTTCATTTTTATA
Source organism: Taxus wallichiana var. yunnanensis (assembly GCA_018340775.1). NCBI lineage: Eukaryota > Viridiplantae > Streptophyta > Pinopsida > Cupressales > Taxaceae > Taxus > Taxus wallichiana. The sequence continues at coordinate 50,690,494 of CM031236.1, forward strand.
CCAAAATAAGACAGTATGATTCAATTAGTGCAGCTTTTTATGGTGATTTTTACTTGCATTTTATGTCTCTTATGAATCAATATTTACATGTATTCGGTCTGTTGTTCTGTTTTGTTTTTCTCCAAATATGAATCTTTTGTTCCAAACTAAACATTGGGCACCCACTGCGTCAGAGTGATATCATGTAGGGTGTATCTTATGCGGGTATTAAATGTGATTATGAATGGTTCTTCGCATTTGGTGGGTAACTTGTCATTGTGCATGTAAACATTAGCGAAGTTAATTTCGACTTCTTTCTTAGACTTTAGTGCATGTTTGGATTAATTCATTGAGTTTCTTTGCAGTATTTAGCTTCAAGGCAGCAATTATATTGTATGCGATTCTTAAAAGGGCGTGTATGATTGATTCACCAGATCAGTTACTGGAGATTCAGCCATAATGGGATTTCAGCTTCTATATTTGATTCCTGAACGACTCAATGGCAAGTCATGCTTTACATACGTGTTTCAATTCTACATATAAACAAGTTCATGTTTATTAAATTAAATCAAAGTGGATGGTCATAAAAATTGTGTAGCTCCACTCATGATTTTTCTTTGAATGTGCAATTAAGATATCCACATACAGAGTACATTGACAATTGCTTTCTTTGCCACAGCTTAAGATTTCACTTTAAGGCTGATATCTGCAGCAGCCTATTTTCCCAAATGCCAATGGCACCTGTGTTGAGTCGGGCCTTAGGGCATCCCTAACAGAGTAATGTGCATAAGAGAATTTTCGCCAATGTTATACTTAATCAGATTGGCCTAGTCAGTTACTTTGATATCTTATCTAATTTGTTGTGGGTTAAACTTAAATCTAGTCACTTTTGAGTTTCTAAGTCAGTTTTAGATTCTTCTTCTCACTCATATTTCTTATTCCCCTATCTGCAACAAATAGTAGTATGACGTCTGATCTGCAATCTTCTTACAGATTTTGCAAATCCATTGCAGCAATGCCTTAGTTAGCTTGGCTTAGGTCTGTGTCCTACTTTCTAGATGATTAATATTTCTCTTTCACGGGGACTTCTGAAGAAGTACCGTCTGATACTTTATTAGTGGGTTTCACTTTGTGGTTCATCTGCATTGCATTTTTGTCAGTTTCTCATATCAAATCTCTTGAATTTTGTATTGGTCTGTCCATATGTAGATGTTTTATTCCTGTGTAAATTTGAGGAAGCAGCCAACTTGCAGTTCTGCATTGTGTCCACGGATTTAGGTTCCTCTTGGATCCAGCTTGGTGGCTGTCAGACTAAGGTTTAAGGTTGCAGGAATATTGACCAAATAACACAGGATACACAGATTCCAGAATTTTTGAAGTAACTGACACGTTAAACATTGTTAACAACTCGCACTTTTGGAATTAGGAAAGGTTTAGTTATTTGATTCAGAACTGACAATATCCCTGAAGTTCTGAAGTTTGGTCTCAGAAATAAATTACAATGGCAGTTGCAATGCCAAGTATCTTAAATAGCACTCATTTCTATGTACCAGAACATTAGTCTTCCTACTAATCAAGTATACAGCTGTTTTTTGAATGGGGAAAGAGGCAATACTGTGAAAAGACCAAAGCAGTGAATTACTACATTCAGTGATGTTCCTCCGCTTGATAACAAATCCTTGCGGTGCTTGTGTGATAACAAATCCTTGCCTTGTGATATTACTAGAAATGTGCGAGAAAGAATGTCATGGTAATGACTAATAGTGAAGTTCATCTTGTGATGACTTAAACACACATCAGTAAATGACTAAAATCCCACAAAAATTGATGACCTGTTAAAATTGCTCATGGAAGCATTCAGTTACTTAACATGCATCTGGATATTAGCAAAAACAAGGACACCAACAGATTTACAGTAGAGTGTTCATGATCTTGTGGTTGATACTAGTTTGTTATCTGTATATGTGTGCTCCAGTTTATTAGTTTCACACTCAAGGAATTCTTTAGGCCTCTCATTCTACCAAGTCAAATACAAGATAACAATGATAGTTCATCTGGAGAGTCCCAAACTAACAGATCTATGCAAACTTTGGGTTTGCAATTTAAGAATTGCTATAAAATAATTTGCATAACATTTCTCGTTGCCTCATGTCAAGTTAGTAGTTAGTCCCTAACTAAATGAAGGTGATACATGTGCAAAAATATCATAAAATGCTCCATAACATCGCACGAGGTTTAATTCATACAAAATACAATACATGAACCAGTAATAAAGCCGTATGTAAAAGAAAATCAGATTCACTTCAAGTTATGCTGATGTGTGTTGATTTGAACTAACACCGTGCCATTTGATGGTGGCCTTGAGGACACTTTACTTTGAAGATTGAAATCAATGCATTGTGTGATTGTGGGAGCAATCATAATCAACAAAGAAACTACAGGGAAGTTGTATTGTGGAAACTCAACAAGAATGTCAATATTATGTCAGCAAGGCTTTGCTTAAAGCTGCTAAGGTGGGAGCAAATATTAAGAAAGACCATACGGGCTTACACGAGCATAAAGAAGTTGGGATTCTGTTTTGCATATCTTAGGGTGTGAAGGAAGTAAATTGTTCTGCAAGAGCGCATTCAAATTGATCCTAATCAGGCAGGCTTCCCCATCTTGAAAAGTAATAGCATCCATTTCATCACGTGCAAAGACAATAAAATTATTATTTTATTATTTTTTCAAACCAATAAGCCTAGAAGGGCTATTGAACAAATTTAGCTTTAGCTACATGGAATAGAGGAATCTCTAAGTAGAGATGAAATTGATCGATTTCTCAAAATTACGATTCTTGAAAACAAGTGTGTTTTATTCGGACCCAAACCAACCGATCCAAGTGCAATGGGTAATTGAGTCGACAACATCCCAAATTGCAAAGCCTAATGTGTTATAGCTTAGGGTAGAAACATACGCATGGAAAGACATCACAATGTAAATGTAAATCGTAATTGATAAAAGCAAGCTATGTATAGTGGTAGCAATCATTTCATAGAGATGTCTTGCTATGAAACTACTCTGGCCCTATTTTGTGTGAAGATGCAAGCAGAGTATGCATTAAATATCTAAGGGTGTGAAATACACAAATGCGCCGTATTCAGTTTGATTTGCAACCAAGGTTTGCAAACAATGTGCTATATGTTGTTGATCCTAATTAGACAGCTTCCCTTGTTTTAAAAAGCATCAATATCCATTTCATTATTGTTAATCGATGAAAATTTAAATGTTGCCGGTGAAATTTTATCGAGATTTTTTTTTTTGAACAATGTTTTCTCAAAGATTTACTCTCGCTTTTTGTCTCCGAAGGAAAGACACGCGTTTGAATGGAAAATATACAAATGCATAAAATTACACTTCATTCAACCTTAAGATGAATAGATGGAAAGTTTTTGCAACGCCAAAGAAGTGACTACGTGTATATTCCAACCAACTTCATGTTTGTTTGGAGTTAATGCTAGAATACATCTTGTAGATATGATTCCTTATTTTGGATGGTGCATAATGCGCCTTAGTTTTTGGATGGCGTGGAATGCTTAATCTATAAAAAGGGTCAACCAACTCGGTCATTTGCTCCTTAGTTTTTCCATAATGCATAATGTTTAATTTATGATTTGAAGTGTCAACCAACTTGTGGTATTAATTTTGATCCTCTAATGCATCCTCGCACTCTTCAACTCTTTGTTAGAAAATATTATAACACTTTGTACTACAATGGTTTACTTTGGGATTTGGCTAATTTATAGGTTTAGAGTGCAAGAATTATGTTTGTATATATCTTTCTATTTTGGTTGTCTTATGCATCTCATGGATATGTACTCTTTTAATCTATATTGTCAGAGAGTGTTTTAAGCCTTACCCCAAATACAATGTTTATTTTTAGGGGAATACATGTGGTCTATAAATGTTTCATGATAATACCTTTAATTTATTATAGTTTGTTATTGGTTTCGTAGTCTCGTAATGCATTTCATGTGTATGACAAAAGTTAAAATAGGTCATTGTTTGTGTTTTGTAAAGTAGGGGATCAAATCTATACTTACATGTAAGATGTAGATATCAAAGGTGCTCAAGAAGTGCAAGTGTCATAATTCTAGTGGAAATTAGTCCTAACCCTAAAGTAGTTATAGGTTTCAAAGGTCTCAGTACTTCGAAAAATAGAGGTATTCTACCAGATTCAAAATAAGAGTAGGTCAAAGGATGGATAAAGTCAAGGGGCATAACATAATAAGACAAAACAATAGACTAAAGAAAACATACTTTTATTTTAATCTATAATGATGAATGATCGATCAATCGCACAACAATAAACATGAAACAAAGGAGAAAGACGGGTTAAAGATACTAACATGTGGTGTGTTCGTTGATACATTGATCCTCTCCAGAGACATCAACACCAAAAGAGAATCATTATGGGTGGAGAAGGGAAAACTCAATAAGAAGACTTCCAATCCTAACTCAATATGGTGATCCAAATGCAAAAGGGGAAGCTTCAAAACCTCAACTCTAACAACTAGATGTGAAAATGTGTGCAAATGTCCAATGTGCAAGTAAAGTGAAATGCTTAGAGTAATGATTGAATTATTTTAAAATGACAAAATTGAAGGTGTATATATATCTAGCGCGATCACTTGCGTGATGGTGTCATCCATGGTAGAAACACACTCAACATAATCGCCCATGGCTGATTGCATCGACTTTGGGGGAACCTAAGGTCAAGGGATAAAAGACAATGGGGAATGGAAGTGAAACCAATAATGGAGCATGACGAAAGTCCATGATGATGAAAGTGGTGAGAATGCAAGTAATAAGTGTCAACAAGTGAACATGACTATGGAAACATGTGAACAAAAGAGGAGATAGTGAGGATAGGATAACTATGGTATGAAGGACAACATAGCGATATCTCTCAAATGTTGTGGTCTAGCCCATGTGACCAAGTTTGATCACACTCAATCCCAATAGGCCCCCTCGAGGCACCTAATCGGGAGGATAATTGATCAACAAACCCCGCATAAGAGAAAATGTTAGCAATCATAATAAATGAGGTATATACATATGCCTCAAACAAAGACTATCATTGGTCGTAATAGTAAAACACAAGATGGTTTTCATAAAAGACAAATGTCGACACCTAAAATCAAAAGTAAATGTTGAAAGTAAAGTAATAATGTAAGTGTGGGAAAGAAATAATTTACTACACCAAATGAAACATAACTACCTCATACTTACCTTTTAATGTTACTTAGTTTGTCTGTGGTAGGCGCAATAGCTGCTTCGAACCTTAAAGAGACAAGACTAAAAAGAAACACTAGAAGATAATTAGTAAAATAAGACATAAATCACTTAGCTAGAAGGCTATGTGAGGATAACAATGTCAAGGGCACAAAAACCTAACGAGTAGATGTTATGAGTATGATAAAGTGAGAGGTGTTAACTAGGACGTGGTATCAGTAGGGTAAACAGACATGTAGACATAGGTAACTAGATTACCAAAGTATGCAAGGTAGGAGACAATGGTCAGAGAGATTCAAGTGAGATGAAAATACACGTAAATAGTAGATTGATGAAGTAGTTAATTTGGAAAATGTTATCAAAAGTAGTCATATAAGACAGAAATTATGTAGGACAAGAAGGAAGTAAATGCAATGGAATGATAACGCAAGTAATTATGACATGTGAAGTGTTGTGCATATCCGAGTGCAAAGGAGAACATACACTTGATTAGGAGTGCTCTCAAAGAGAAGGTGTTATTCTTTGAAGATTTCTTGGAGTTGAATTTGTGATTTGAAGGGAAGGTGGGTATCGTGAGGTACGATATGGCAATCATGTTGGTATTATGGTTTAAGGTATGCATTCTAGCTAGACTCTTTTGATAATGGAGTACATTGAGGTGTTTAGATTGTGCTTGTGACAAGGTATAATCTTCATAATAAGAGGGAAGAATGGTGCACGTATGTATGTTAGTGTCATTAGGGTTGGTAATGTTGAAAGAAGACTCTTTAGCAGAGATGTCCAACTTAATCAAGATCGAGTGGAAAGAGGTGGATTATATTGGAATATTTTGGCAATTCCAAATTCATTATTGGTGCATGATTGGGTGGGATCGGGACGATCTCATGCCATTTGTAGAGTTCAACACACAATGGAATAGACTCAACAAAATATAAATTTTTCTATTAACTTGAAAAGCCTTAACGAAATCTACATTAATCTACCACTAATGGGTTCTACAAAGTTTATAACAAAACTCTAGACTATTATAAGGGCGACATTACACACTAAGGACTCCTATAGACTCACACTCTCCCTCTTCTATAGCTCTGGTCCACTCCTTCATATCGTTCTTTAACTCTAACATTGGTACTTCAACTTGTCCTTCAACCGCTTGAAATGGAATGTTGGACATGCTTTTATACATGTCAATTCTCGCTCTTTCTTTATTTCAAATATCCTTAAAGAGACTTCTCCTCACTCGCTAGAACTCAAATTTGAAATCTACGCATTAATGGCATCAAGCTACCTTGGTTTGGTAGTTGAGAAAACCATGTCATCTCGCTTGGACAACAATTTGGTCCTCGACACGTGGCTCCAACCGTTAATCTTCACCTACTCCTTTGTCACTTCCTTAAATTGTCACTCAATGCCTTCGCCACCGTGCGATCCCTTTCTTAGTTCCATGCACTAATCTTTGAAAATATCTACACATCACTCTTTTGCTTCTTCATACAAATCTTGTACACCACCGTCGTGCCCTTCTAAAATTCCTACATGCCTAATCTTTGACAAAACACTATGCACTATTATGTGCACCCTTCTTCACAATCATACTGCACACCAATTTTGCTTCACACTGCATATCATTGTGCAACAAGTCTCGTGCACTCCCTGCAATCACCAAAACATTTTGTTGCGCTTACTTTTCCTTGTCGTCCTCTGTCAACCTTGTGTGCGTCAACACTTAATCAAATTACCAAGATATGCAGACTTCTAGTCTTTTCCACAATGCTCCAACATCAAACACCCCGTGTTAAACAAAAGTGAGCTCTGTCTCACGAGTTAAAGTCCTCGAGTGTATGGCCTAATTAACCAAGTTCCTTCAAACTTATCCATGTTGCATCTTCCTCTGGGATTTCTCCACTTCACCAAGTGTTCTTGGCGTTGAGTCCAGTATGGCCTGAATTTCTTCCTTCTCTTTCTTTGGTATCTATTTTCTCCAATCAACTACTTGTGCTTTTTTTGTAAGGCGTCCTCATCTAATTCTTCCGCGCACTCATCTTTTTCTTCTTGCACACTACTCTCTTCTTCATGGTACTCATATAAATTAACAACATTGAATATTGATGAGATATCCAACTCTTTAAGCAATTAAATCTCATATGCATTTGGCCCCATCTTTCACAATACTTTGCATGGCCCAATCTTCTTCAACTTAAGCTTATTATTCTTTGTGTGAATGTGCCAACACTTGATCTCCAAATTCGAATGCTTTAGTTCATCACCTCTCATCCATGTGCTCCTTATAACTATTGTTACTCCGCTCCAACTTGTCGTGCACCTCTTCATGCAATGTTATGATCCTAGTGTACTTGATTCACTAATACCTCGAGGATTTGGTGTAACGGTTCATTACATTTGCATCGTGAGTGACCACTCATGTTCAAATCCCACTCGGTTGGTTACGTGGTGTAGTCGGGGCACCTAAACGTCGAAAAAGTGGGGCTCGACGTATGGGAGTACGAAGGCAAACCAAGCTCGAGGTCGACTCTACGTAAGCGTGATGGGATGTTATGATCTTGGTGGCGATTCACTAACGCTTCGAGGTTTTGGTGTAACGGTTCATCACATGCAACTTGCACATATACTCTACGTAGTATTCAACTTTTGCTCTTTGATTATCTACTTATTCTCGCAATTCGGTGACTCCTCTCGCACTTATGCCATAGACATGAAATGGAGTCTTCCTTGTGCTCTTATTAACCGAGTCATTATAGGTGAATTCTTCTTATGCTAACACCATATCCCATGGCTCTAACTTGTCTCCAACCAAGATGCATAATAAATTCCCTAAACTCCTATTCACCAGAATCATGTTCCACACAAGGCAAGAAGAGGGATGACACCCTTTCAAGTCCGGGTTTGGATATAAACTTGATGTCGAACATGTTTGCATCTTCGATCCAATGTTATGGCCTGATTCCCAAAGAGACGAAGGCCTGGAACCATAGTCCAGACCTTGTATCTTTGTAGGGTATCCTGATAGCGTGAAGGGGTATAGATTGTTGAACCCTACTACTCATCAAATTTATATTGATAAGTGTGAAGTTTGACGATTCATCTTCGACTTTTACTTCTCCCTGCCGAGGTCCTTTAACCCCTCTCGATTCTAATTCTAATTCTTATGATGATGATCTTGTTGCTCCTCCTCTTGATCCTCCTACTCCTACCACTCCTCATGCTTCAGAATCTTCCAATTCTAATAGTAGTGATGATGAAGACTTTGTCCCTTCGCACTTGAGTGAAGAATCTACAAATTATGAACCTGACTCTCCTCCTAGTCCTCGTTGCACTAGGTAGACTTTACAAAGTGTTGGATATTGGATAGGGATCCTTCGGATGAGAGACATAATTGTTTAAAGTTCAATGGACCCCATGCCTTCTTCGCCTTCGCTTCCAACCCTTGGTCTTTCCGGGAGGATCCTAGGATTCCTAAGCGAGATTATGTCATGGATGAGGAGTATTCCTCACTCGTGAAGAACGATACTTGGGATCTCACCCCTTTTTTGAAAGGAAGAAAAATTGTTCGGTGTAAGTGGGTTTACCGAACAAAGTATGGTATCGATGGAGATGTCAAGAAGTATAAAGTGCAACTTGTAGCTAAGGGTTTCTCCCAAGTAGTTGGGGTTGATTATTTAGAAATATTTTCTCCCCGTTATAAAATGAATTCCATTAGACTAACCCTCTCCATTGTTTTTGTGAACAGATGGGAAGTCCATCAGATGGACATTAAGAGTGCCTTCCTTCATGGGGACCTAGAGGAAGAGATCTATATGGAACAACCCCCGTGTTATGTCTATGATTCATCCCTTATTTCGCAAGTTAAAGAAGTCTTTCTGCTGCCTTAAATAAGCCCCTCATGTTTGGTATGCCAAGATGGACTCATTTTTGCTTACATCGTGGTTCGCTAGGTGTCACTCGACCCTAATGTTTAGATTATGCGAAAGGATGTCTCCATGCTCATCCTTGTTCTCAGTATGTTGATTATTTGTTTATTACAGGTGGCTCTTCCTCGATCATTGATTTTGTGAAGATTTCCTTTGCCAACAAGTTCTCCATAACCAACTTAGGATTACTTCATTACTTTCTTGGGATACATATTTCACAATCTGACTCAAGAATTGTGATTGTGCAACCTAAGTACGCCCTTGATTTGCTACCTAGATTTCACATGACTAATGTAAGCCATCTCCTACTCCTTTCCTTTTCGGGGTTGAGTTATTTGATGGTTTCTCTACTCTCATAGTCAATGGTACCCTTTATCGCCAGTTGGTGGGGAGCTTGATCTATCTGACTCACACTCGGCCAAATCTTTCATATGTTATTAGGATCGTATCTAGATTTATGTAGGAACCTCATGAGTTGCATTGGAAAGCAACGAAGTTGATGCTTCACTATGTTCATGGTACTCATACCAATGGCATTCACTACTTAGGAGGGACAAAGATTGATCTAGTTGGATTCATAGATTTTGATTGGGTCGGTGATCTTGATCATTAAAAGTCTACCGCATGTTATAGTTTTTCTCTTGGTTTGGGTCCACTCAATAATAAGTAGAATGTGACTGTGATATCTTATACAGAGGCAGAATACATGGAACATTCAACATTGCCACGGAAGTTGTTTGGTAGGGGATTTTGACAAAGTTTGGTATTCACTTTCGGTGGCCTACTATCATTTTGTGACAACATGAGCACCATCTCGATTTGTCAAAATTCGGTTTAACATCAACAAATGAAGCACATTGAGATCCACATGCACTTCATATGGGAGTTGATTCATGGAGACATCATCGACTTACAGTATTGTCAGACTTCTGATCAAGTTACAAACATATTTACCAAGCCCTTCACTGAAGCCAAGTTCCTTCACTTGCACTCTCTTCTTGGGGTGAGGTCTTCTATAACCGCCCATCTTTTTCAAGTTTTCTAGTCCTCTCTTCTTTTTTAAAGATGCGGTTTGTACATGGGTACCTTATCAGGCCTTTAGTTGTTAGGACCCATTTGACACATCTTTCTTAGTTGTCTAGAGATTCTCTTTTTGTTTCGACTTATCATGCCCTTTACCTCAACTTCAATGAAGGGGGGTGTTGGTGTGTGTGACTTTCCTCGTCATCACTCGAGGTATTTTCCACCTCACATGGTGAGTCATCTCACTTAGGTGAGATCATAGGTCATAGGAGTTATATGACATATGGCATATTCCATCATAGAATATGTCATTGTCATATGCATCATTGGTGTCATAGGAATTACATTCCATCTTGGGAATCGTAACTCATCTTTCCCTCATGGAGGGAATGATTGTCCAAGCACGAGAGTTACACAACACTCCCATATGTACCCTTCTTTTGATATATGAGAATGAGTAGACATGTTTATTCTATACATGATTTTTGATTGTTCGATTACACTTGTTGATTACTTGGAGCTTGCTCATCACCGTTGGAGTGCAACCTTGTTGATGTGCACAAGTTTCCATTTTGATCCTCATAGAATAATCTCACAGTCCATGAGACAACATTTCTTTTATGTATTCAAATCAAACATTGCACATGTTAAGTGCATGTTTCCACAATTTTATCTATAACCAAGAGAATCCAATGTGGGGTTCGAGGTGAAGAACTCAAAGATGTGAAGTGCTAAGAATGAAAATACAAGGTGACAAAGGGCCATATTGCTTGCAAAAGAATTAAGCAAAATTTACAAAAACAAAATCGAGCTAGGAGCTCAAAATGCCAAGTCGAATGTCCGAGATTTTGAGAAAGTGGTGAAGCAAAACAATGGAATTGGAACTACAAAAGAAGTTGAGCAATCAATTGCAAAAAGAGCCTAAATCTAAGCGCATGGAAGCGAGGAAAATCACAATGGTGCATAAAATGGTTAATGCAATAATTCCCACACGAATATAGGTCAAATAATGTTGCATATTAAAAAAGCAGTTTTATGACCATACAAATATATTTCCGCAAACCTAATTTTCCCAAGTTATTCAAAAATCCCAGCACGAGACAATTTTTTGAGACAACCTCTTTCCCACATAATATAACCTATCCACTAATTATATTAGGAGGATGACCACTTCAATTGGGTGCATAGTTTTAATTGTGATTTTGGTCCTCGTTGATTTAAAAGAATACACGAGTATGTATAAAATGAATCTTTTCCTAGAAAATAAGAACCCCACAATTTTAGGGAGTAGTCATTTTGAAAAATATATATATTGTATTAAGCATATATTTTTACAAAGTAGTTCAAAATAGAGCTTACCCGTAACAACACTCGGTTGTTGTGGGGAATCGATACAAAACAGAGCAATCCACAACCGAGCTTACACCGTAGACAAATTATTCATCTCGAGAGTTCGAAACTTGAACACTTCAAACACACCATAAGTTGTCCAACTATTATATTGACACATTGACAATAGTGTGAAAACAAAATATAAGCAATAACTAAACTCATAGAACATCATATACATTTAGACAACACTTTAAAAACCATGGTGAAATAAACAATCTTACAAAGTGTAAACAATCATATTTTACAATCTTTTAACAATCTTCTCGAGGGCTTTTTGTCCCCATAACACTTGAAGAATATATCATTGATTATGTCGAGAGGCATATACATTTACATATATGTTATGAAAGTGTCTGATGTTGTGCCTCTGTCCTAAAATAAAAACAAAAAAATAGAGAAAAAAATAAAATATATGGTGGCGGCTTTGTTTGAGCTGGCAAGGAGTGTTCATTCTTCTGCATGCAAAATAAGACATTTATAACTGCCCACATCTTCCACAGGAATTTATAACCACATTAGCCAATTGTGGTGGGGATTCTTTTATAATTTCGAAATTGTTTTCAAAGAAACGATTTCTGTGCAGCTTCCACATATTGCGAAATTGCTTGGTGCTTTTATGGTCGCTGTAGATTCAAGCTTTGGTTTTGTATATTTTGTTGTTTCCCAGTGTTTGTTCCCTCTGCATAGTTCTTGGCCAAGGGTTTTGTTGTAGATCTTCCTTCTATTTGGTTGACGAGTTCCTGGACGGTTGTGCTTTGAGCCTTGCTTTGAGAGATATGTTAACTGTTGGGTCACCATTTAGTTATTAATGGAGGTATTATGTCTGGTGTGCTCACCGAACATTTCTTGGTCAAATAAACCCATCAAAACTAATTTTCCATCAACAAAGAACACAATGAGAACCCAAATCATAAGTGAATCTAGGAGAGACGTGAGAAATTTGTTCCAATCTTTTGTAGTCGGGGTCATAGAGAGTTATAGCTTGACCTAAACTCAGAACAAGTTCTTCATTGTACGCGATGAAACAAGTGTGCTTGTTGTGGGGTATCATCCCCAACTGCAATTTTGAACAATTAATCAAATGTGTCCAGCTTTTTGATAGGCGTTTCAGTTTGCGATCATATTCGTATTGAACTCACGAAAGAACTTCTCTTATTATTTCTTCAGGGAGCTCCATTGCCGTATTCAAATGGATACCTCTACAAGTTGCATATGCTGCCTTCCTTCATGTAATTGTTTCTCCCACCTTAAAGTCTTTAACAATGCTTTACTTACATGCCTATTCAATAATACTTCGAAAGAGTTTACATATACTTATGATTTTTTTACTTGCATGTCATAATACATTTAAGGAGTTTACAGATAGTTCCAAGTTTAACTTAAAATATTGGAGAATAAACGATTCAGAGGTCCACAGATAGTCTTAAAAGTGTTTTTTTTCAAATTTATGTTTGCAAAGTTTATGAAGGCCCATTTCTATAAACCCTGGAGAGCAGCATAAGTGTTTGGAGCTTGCATCTTGCTTTCCTTGACATTACTGCAAACATATCTCCGGTTTGAACAGATTCGTCTTCAAAACAAGAATGGTCGGTAAATGACAGTCTCTTATGTGGCATAAGTGACAACCATGAAATGGGCGAAAGTTGCATGTAAAATTTTCATTAGCTTGGAAAATTTATTTTGACGGTGTAAATTGTTGTATTACAATTTTCTTTCCTCATCTTTCCAAGTGCTTTGTTTCTCATTAATTTCATGTGCCAATGCTTATTCATCTTTGTTGTGAGTTCATTAGTTATTGCATGAATTACAAACCAAAAATGTGTATTTTAGATATCCAAAAGAAGCGTATAAAATGAAACCAAAGGTGCAATGGATACGCCAAAAGAGGAAGAGAACAAGATAATGAACAACAAAAGAAGGGAACCAAAGTGTAAAGGTGAAGGCAAGAAAGAGAAGCACAATAATATTTGTGTGCCTATGTATGCCTTTCTACTATGCAAACATTTTTTTATCGTGGCAAACACTTCTATATAAAATAGTAAAAACTGTACTTTTATATTAATGGATCTCCATGTGATCTAGAAGGCATAAATAAGTAGTAAAGGAGGATCAATGCAAGTCACATACTACAACTCATTATGATCCTCTCCCAAATATATAAGTTGTTGAAAAATAAATGTAAATGTTTTTATACCTAAAATGCATTTTACCCACACTCAAATGTCTTCACTATCAATAGTCATCGACACACCTTGAGCTACTAGAACCTCCCATTTGAGTGGTGGATTTTACGTGAGTGGCCCCTATTAATGAAAGCGTTGCAACTCAAAAGATGGGATCGAGATGTTTCGAATCAGTTGCAATCAACATGGGGAGGACGATGCGACAATCATTTCAATGAAAAATATCGGATCGAGGTTCTCCATTGTACCGCACTAGGAATTCCATTCTTTTATGAGGAAATCCGACTGCAAAACCTCAAAACCCTCATCTTGTTTGACGAACATACTCAAAATTTTCTGGTATTTAATATGATGGTGGACCTGCCACATATGATGTGCCAACGATTGAAAATGCCTGCAGACAATGGAGTTTTCGCCCACAACACACTCCCCGTGACTCACAATTCGATGTCGACATCGAGCCTCGTGCAAAGGTGGATTATTTATGTGGTATGTTGGAATCTCTAGAGGCGGGGTTTTCAGAGGAGGGTTTGGCAAGAAGTGTGATGTAACATATATTTGAATCAATGAAAGATTCAGATACGGATTCATAGCAACGAAAAGGGATCAATTTATGGTGAGAAAATGGGTGAGGTTAGAAGTAATTGGATTCAATGATATAGGAGCGGAGATATAATAAGAAGCATTATATAAAATTCGACGGTGGTGGTGTATAACAAAGGATCCATGTTTTATAAAGTTGAAAAGACGGGGGCAAATGACAATCAAGTAATTCTTAAATGGCGAGGATAATTGGTGTCCGATTTGACTTGGAAATGCATCATTTAATGTGTATAAATACATTGTAACATCCGTCCATATGTTCGGATTTGTTGAAAATTGTTACTTCGATTTGTAGTGATTGTGTTCGCCACCGTCATCATTGATATCATCATCCTCATAACATTGTCATCATCGTCATCATCACGACGTTTAAAGACATCGATGACGATGATGATCACCCTTACGATGATGGTGAGTACTGATGATCATGATGATGATGACAAACACAACAATGATGACGTTTCATCTCAATGATGATAATGTGCGAACATGATGATGATGTCGACAGCGGCGATGGCATTACCATTATGGAAGATGAGGATGAAGATCATAATGATGGGACGATGACAATAATTACAATGATGATGACAATGAAAATGATGATGGTGATGATGACGAAAATATTAATATTAATAAGTATAATAATAATATTTTTGCATTTTTTTCCGACAAGGCAAGTTAAAAGATTCGTTTCTATTTAAAAGTGGGCCTAAAAACCCAAGCAAATAGACCCTCAAAGTAGTCCTGGGCCGAAAAACCCAATTTCTGGTAAATATACGATACATAACTAAGCAAAATATACTGCTATTTCCCCACCGGAATGGAAAGAAGTCTTGATATTACCCATTCGACCTTTTTTATTTTTCATGTTCCTTACTTCTTACCCTTTGCATTTTAGATGGAACAATTATCATCAGATCATTAGGGTTTCCTGGGACTTCCCTATTATCAGGCAAAGACTCCTGATCTAGAATCCGATTTGTCGGAAATGTGCCCTCTTTTCAAACCTCCAACTATCTCTACATTCTCCTGATTTCCCATTTCTAAAAGATTCGCTTATTTTCTATTGTTTCGTAGTCTTATGCTGAGTGCAAGGTTTTGAATGTAAAGCGAGATACTAGATCAAATTCACGAGCCCTAACCGCATTCAACAAGTCGAGCAGTGGTGAGTGTTTTTAGCACCATTTTTATTTAAAGGACAAAAGTTTATGGGATGTCCTAGGTTTTCATCAAGAATCTACATCTAAAGGCGGTGTTTTCATAATCCAAAATATCTTGAATGCTGAAATATTCCAAATTTTAATAATATACGATCTGGTAATCCTTTACTCAGATCAATTTCAACACAAATGCGAGCATAAGTGCACAACCTTGAGTGAGTCATCGTCATCCCAAATCTTTTTAATAAACTTTCCCAAACCATTACCAATATCATCCATGGCATACAAAGAGATGGGGTGGGAGGTTAGGAAGCCTCACCCAAACGGGCGTTTTGATGATCGAGATGATGAGTTCGGATCAAACTGGAAACCAAGGAGTCAAATACAAGCCAACATTGCCCTAATGAACTAAGGTCTTTGATGAAGATAGGCAACACTAATAATCCTGATGATTTCTGAAATGCATGAGGATAAAGAATGATGATGGAAAGAGTGATATTTCACATAGTTGTTGGACGAAAATTTTCAAATATCCATTGGTATAATTAATAGCGATTTTTGCAAGCGCCCGATCACAACAACTCAAGCAAGAGACTAATATATTCCTCCACCTATTTTGATCTTTATGTTTGAATTTCTTGCAAAATCGATTCAAAACTGTAAGTGTGGTTTCATGTATATCCACCTCAAGTGCCATGATGTGATATCCTTGAAGGAGGTCATGACCTAGGAGCAACAACATTTGCCCTAGCTTTTAATGAAGATGATTTTCCTTCGATCACGACACATCCGCATTCCTATTCGATTTGTATGAATTTGGATTAGGGTTAGAAGGGCATCTCTGATTCTCCAATCATCATCATCCTATGAGTCTTTTTCTCAACCGAGTAAAGTGGGACCATTGGCGGATCCTCCATGCTTCTCTCGAAGATTTTCCAACCATTGAACCATAGCCCCACGACCCAATACCATGAGTCTCCATTCTTCGCCTGAAGTTCACATTATTCAATGATGCCATCGCCCCATATTTTTGATAGTGATGATAATATTAATATTAATATTATATATATATATATATATATATATATATATATATATATATATATATATATATATATATATATATATATATATATAACAATATTATTATTAATAATTTATGTTTATATTATAAATTACAAAATTTTGATTGAAAAACCCTAAACTATAAACATGTACAACAATGACGATGACAATGATGTGATAATGGCAGATGAGAATGACCATGACTAAGAAGATGGAGATCATAATGATGATGATAATAATGAAGATGACTAAATCGATCATGAAGATGATTAAATGACAATGACTAAGATTCGATGATGAAATGACAACGATATGATGAAACGCAAGATGATGACGATCATGACGGCGTAATCATCATCATCATGACAATGACAACAATGATGGTGAGTGTTGATGATGATGATAAACACAACGATTATGACAATCACAATGATGATAAATATGATGATGATAATGACAATCATGACGATGACGATGATCGTGACAATGATGATGATGACAATGATGGTGATGAGGATGAAGATCGTAATGATGACAATAATTATAATGATGATGATGATGAAAATGATGATGGTGATGATGATGAAAATATTAATATTAATAAGTATAATAATAATATTTATTTGCAATATTAATATTAATACTAATAATAATATATATTTTTAACAATATTATTATTAATAATTTATGTTTATATTATAAATTACAAAAACCAATTAAAAATCCTAAACCGTAAACATATACAACAATGACGATGACAAAGATGTGATAATGGCGGATGAGAATAACCATGACCAAGAAGATGGAGATCGTAATGATGATGATAATGGTGAAGATGATTAAATTGATCATGACAATGATGACAATGACTAAGATTACGATGAAATGACAATGACGTCGAAGACAATGATGATCATGACGATGCAATCATCATCATCATGACAATGATAACGATGATGATGATGATCGTGTCAATGATGGTGAGTACTGATGATCATGATGATGATGACAAACACAATGATGATGATGATCACAATGATCATAAAGATGATGATGATAATGACGATGATGACGATGACAATAATTGCATTGTGGTGATGATGATGATGACGAAAATGATCATGGTGAGGATGAAGATGACGACGATGATCGTGGTGAAGACGATGATGATGATGATGATCGTGACAATGATGATGATTTGCCATGAGAGTAAGACTAATAGTGATGATGGCCATGATGGTTGTTTGCAATAGCGATAGTTGTGGCAATAATGATGAGGATGATGATGACGATGACAGTGATGATTAAAAAAAGAATTATATCGATCATGAAGATGATGACAATGATTATGATGATGATGAAAATGATAACAACACCAAAGACGCACGATGATGCTTAAGATGACGATAACCACGTAGAACAAGTTTCAAAATTAAAAAATAAAAAATAATGGTCTGTTTAATGTAGGAAGCCTACTTGTGAGAGCGACAAACACTGAGAAACATGCGTAAAATTGCACCTCAAAAAACTTCCGAGAAAATTGCTCTCTGCCTCTCACTGAACTGAATGATTACTCAATTTGTAATCATCCAGCTATACATGAAGGCATAAACATTTGCACAAAGATTGAAAAATTGACATATAGTTGAATCTCTTGCCCTCTACATATTTAAAGAACCCACCGCCATACCTCGTACAAATAATTACGCCGAAGGCATTACCCCTATGGGAAAAGGCTTTGCATGACATTCATGGGACTGTGTCAAATTTGACGGCTTAAATGATGGTTTTGCTATTTTTAACAATTTTGCTTTTGTTATTTTTAACAATTTTGCTTTTGCTATTTTTAACAATTTTGCATTTGTTATTTTCAACAATTTTGCTTTTGCTATTTTTAACAATTTTGTTTTTCTGATTTTGCATGTTCCTTTGGCTTTACTATCACTCAACCCTTAGTAAATACTACACTCGCTTTGATAACACCTCCATTACTACTTTACTCAACACTTTTTCTATCATAGACACCATTTCCATTTAAGGGGTATCAAATGTACTCATGTTTACCTGGAAATAAAATTACCCTCAAAAGGCTACCATTCATGATATAATTCTTCTCATGTTAAGTTCAAATAAAATAGTCCACAAAATGATACCACTCATGATATGAGATTTGTAAATGTATATGTACGAATTTGTAACAACTTTGAAATGAAGAGATGAAACCTTTAAATGAAGTGGTTCGTCTATATATCTACAATTACAAAATTACACGTTTCAACATACATGTTCGATTTTTCCTTTTTATTGTTGCTGTTTCTTTATGTTAACCAACAACAACACATTTTTAATGTCTTCATTTGCACACAAATACCTAGAAATTTAAAATGTTGAGAAAGGACCATGCAAATTATAGTTGTTTCCATCCAAAGCTTTGTACATTATATCACTTTTTGCATTTTGAATAGTTTTAAGGGTAAGACCTCATGTTTGTGCTTTTAAATGAAGTGACTCATCTATATTTCTACACATACAAAATCAATCACCCATAGTTTAAACAAACACAACTACAAAAAAAAACTATCCCTATAACACAAATAACATATATCGTTTTTTGTTTGCAAAATGCCTCAAAGAAATGTGGTCTCATGAAATGCTATGATTGTAAGATATGCACAAAATAGCTCTAACAATGATGCTCTCAAACTCGTTGAGGTAATAAAGAAATTTGGAATGTACCATAACCATTTCAGATTTGTTTATATATAATTGCATATTCTGTCTCATTTTAGTTTCATGGAGAGATAATATGTTAAAACACTTAGTCATTCTTTCAATCTACTTTGACAACAACACTTCACATTCACTACATTCTTGAGAGTGAGTATTAGCAAACTTACATGTCTCACTTGCATTTGTATTCAATTATTACACAACTAATTGTTATCTAACATCCCTTCTAATGTATTTCACAACATTTGTTTTGGCTTTAATAGAAAATCAGTATTGTCAATCACACCCCTTATCAACATCAACTACAAAAGTAATAATTGTCTTTCTAAATCTAATAACATATACCATTCGACATTCACATTGCATTGTACACATGCGATTGCTAGTATTAATAACAATTAGAAAAATAATATTTTTACTTCTTATAAATTGTAATAATAATATCAATACTAGTTGTAAGATTAGTATTGGTGATGATGCCAATGATGATGGTGGTTATAATGATGACAAGGATGATGACGATGTCGATTATGGCGATGATCAATGATGACTAAGACGGTCCGATCACTATGATGACAAAGATAACGCCGAACACAAATTAATAATAAGAGTCTTAAGTCACCAACTTGATAGGTTCTCATCGAGGTCATTCATGCATGAACTAAATGTTTGTCTTACTTTCCTAACTTTATTTTTGGTATCATTTTATGTGTAATGTAACTCCCACGGCTGCTACTAACATACCTACATTATATAAATATATGTAAAATATGCCGAGAGGTATAGGCGCTTATACCTCTCGACATATTTTACATATATTTATATAATGTAGATATGCTAGTAATTTTTAAATTTAATAAGAAGTTCCCAACCCAACCCTCTTGAAAATATTTCCTAAATTTTCCCATCAATAGGGGCTCAAAGCATTTAATAAGCCCTCGTCCATGGGACCATGACCTTACTCTAGACGATGAAACATCTAGCCAAATGCCCTAAACGCATCCCCTACCCGTATCCTATACCTCTTGGCATATTTTACATATATTTGTATAATGTAGATATGCTAGTAATTTTTAAATTTAATAAGAAGTTCCCAACCCAAATTTGTTGAAAAGATTTCCTAAATTTTCCCATCAATAGGGGCTCAAAGCATTTAATAAGCCCTCGTCCATGGGACCATGACCTTACTCCGGACGATGAAACATCTAGCCAAATGCCCTAAACGCATCCCCTACCTATATCCTATACCTCTTGGCATATTTTACATATATTTATATAATGTAGATATGCTAGTAAATTTTAAATTTAATAAGAAGTTCCCAACCCAAATTTCTCTTGAAAAGATTTCCTAAATTTTCCGTAAATAGGGGCTCAAAGCATTTAATAAGCCCTCGTCCATGGGACCATGACCTTACTCCTGGACGATGAAACATCTAGCCAAATGCCCTAAATGCATCCCCTACCGTATCTATGGCCAATCCATAATCCATAACTTACTATTCTCTTTTCCACCCCATGTCGGCATCAGATCTTCCATTTTACGCACCATGCCATGCCTTTGTTTTCTTCAATCAGATCTTCATGCCTTAGCAATATTATTACCTCAGAACAATAAAACCTTGCCCTTCATCATTTACATCTACAATATTCTCATCACATTCCTCTTCTTCAACATTAGATCACTTGCAATCCCACACAATGTCATTTCAGATTTGTTATTCAACGATCGTGGGTTTTGCCCTTCTCAAGTAACACAACTCTTCCAAAGACAGCATCATTCGGCCGAGGACCGTAACCCACCGCAACGCAAGAAAGGTCATACATCTTTGAGGGATTCTGGATTCAATGGAAACCAGTTCCACAACATCATTGTTAGAAACCCATCTATTCTTCAACGCAAAGTCGATAGGCAAGGTTGAAGCTCCGGATGGAATTCATGAAAACATTAGGCTTCTCTACCCAAGATCTTGCTCATCTCGTATCCAAGCAACCCACATCATAACCTGAACTGAAAACTCCCTCCGTCCTAAAATCTCTTATCTTAAAAACCTGTTTGGTTCAAATGTCGATCTGCGTAAGGCTCTGGGATGTGCACTGGTCTTTTGACCAGGATATAGAGAAACAACTCAAACCTAAAGTGGAGAACAATTTGGGCATTTTTATGAGGCTCTCCAACATTTGTACATGCACTCGGGTAGGTTGGTCCAAAGGGTTGGGTAGTATCGCCGAAGAAAATGAAGCATATGGAAAGTCTTGGTTTCTTAGAAGAGGAGGTCCACCAAATTGTAAAGAAGCAACCTCAAGTGCTTTGTCTTTCCACGAAGGTTATGTTATGGAGATCCGGATATTTCATTATGTGGCTATGTTGATTCGGATATGATTGGGTGATCCGGATGGTAGAAGGAGCACTCTTTGGATATATTTTCATAGTAGGTCGCCACAATTAGTTGGATTTCAAAATTGCAGGAAGGTTGTGGCTTTTGCCTACTACTGAGAGGCATAGTATGTTGTAGCTACTGAGCTTCAAACAAGGAGATGATATGGATGAATAGGTTCATGGAAGAGTTGGGAAATGAGCAAGATGATTGCAAATTGTTTAGTGATAGTCAGAGTGCAATTCATTTGGCAAAGAACTTAGTGTTTCATTCGAGAACGAAACACATTCATTGAGGTATTACTTAATAAGGTAGGTATTGGAAGATGTGCGGTTGAATCTGGAAAAGATTCATACGAGCGAGAACACTGCGAATATGCTAACGAAGCCATTAGAAAGGAGAAGTTGGAGCTACACTTCACTTTTGTTGGTGTTCAAGTTTGAGACTTGAAAAGGAAGAAACAAAGCTAAGGAAGTATCCAAGAATGATGTTGTACATGTATGGTGTAATAATTAATCTCCAAGTGGGAGATTGTTGAGTGTGGAGCTCAATTACTCATTAGCATGCAATATGAAACTTGTTGGTAAACACGAAGCTTTGTCATCAGTTAGCATGGAGGGACTGACATCGGTCGGGGAAAGAGGAACTCGACATCGGTTACTGTGCGAGAGTGTTTTGTTTAACTCTCGTAATTAGATCTATTTTAGCATTAAAACATATATATTGATTGTAATTGCATGGCTAAGTGCCCTAAGTTTGTATACGCCTATATAAGCATGAAAGCTAGGGTTTAGAAGTAAGAATTAAGAATAACTTGCAAAAGTTGATGATTATTGTGAGAGAGAGAATTCTTGGAGAAGAAGCAAAAGCTTGAGTGAAAGAAAATATTGTACATCTGAGAGGTGTGGAAGATTGTAAATCTTCAATTGTATATCTTGTCAAAGCTTTGGATAATAGATTGACTTGTTTCTTGGTGGATGTAGCCCACACTGGGTGAACCACGTTAAATTTGGTGTTGATTTATATCTCTTGTTCTGTATATTTCTTCTGGTAGAATATCGATTTTATTTGCATGTATGCTTAGATATGATATATTATATGTACAACCGGTGTGCTAACCCCAATAGTTGTAGCGATAGTTGTGACAATAATGATGAGGATGATGATGACAATGACAATGATGATTAAAATGATTATATCGATCATGAAAATGATGACAATGATGATGAAAATGACAACAACACCAAAGACGATGACGATGGTTAAGATGACGATAACCACGATATTACTAATACTATTATTAAAATTATTATAATAATATTATTTTTAATAATAATAACTACATTAATATTAATAACAATTAGAATAATAATATTTTTTTTTCTTATAAATTGTAATAATAATATCAATATTAGTAGTAAGATTAGTATTG
Organism: Taxus wallichiana var. yunnanensis; assembly: GCA_018340775.1. Classification (NCBI taxonomy): domain Eukaryota; kingdom Viridiplantae; phylum Streptophyta; class Pinopsida; order Cupressales; family Taxaceae; genus Taxus; species Taxus wallichiana. The sequence goes on from CM031236.1 coordinate 50,713,639, forward strand.
GTGATGATGCCGATGATGATGATGATGGTTTTGGTGATGGTGGTGATAATGATGACAAGGATGATAACGATGATGATTATGACGATGATCAACGATGACAAAGACGGTCCGATCACTATGATGACGAAGATAACGACGAACACTAATTAATAATATGAGTCTTAAGTCACCAACTTGATAGGTTCTCATTGAGGTCATTCATGCATGAACTAAATGTCTGTCTTATTTTTCTGACTTTATTTTTGGTATCATTTTATGTGTAATGTAACTCCACGACTACTACTAACATACCTACATTATATAAAGGTATAGGCGCTTATACCTCTCGACATATTTTACATATATTTATATAATGTAAGTATGCTAGTAATTAGCCGAGGCTTTCACCTTTGAGGATGCCTTTGCTAGAACGTGTCAAATTCCAGTAATTTTTTCCGACAATCAAATTCTCGACAACTTTTTCTAAGCAGTCAAATTCCATCACACTGTTCATATACGCCCATATTTTCCCGAATGCACTTTTTAATTCAAAAATTTTCTTTTGAATTATGTGTGCCCAATTTGGAGTTTAGAGGAATGGCTTGATGCTAGTATTGCATAAATGAAACGCCGCACTATTGCATTTATTTTGTATCTCGTTTCTTCATTATTTTTTTTCTTTGGGTTGAATTTGATTTTCTGTTCAGACATCGTCAGGGTCTTATGCGACTGTGCCCAAATTTGGAGGATGGGAGAGTGCAACCATGCCCACAGATTACTCCATCGTGTTTGCCACCATCGAGAACGAAAAAACCGGGGCCAAGATTGAAATCCCGCATGATAGCAGTAAAATCAGTGATGATGGTGTCCAGGGCCATTTGATTACTCAACAGGAGAACACACATCCTCACGTAAGATTCTAAATCCCTTTTGAACTTATTCCATTTTGATGGTGTTTTGATTTCTTTGGATTTCTGTTGCTTATCGATTCTTATTATTACAGTTATGGTTTCTTATTGCAGAAGAGGACGTGGCTTCACAAATACTTCAACTGCTGCATAACAACTACTTGAGGATGGAAAAAACAAAACAAAGAAAAACTAGAGATGTATTGGGCATTTGGGCAGTCGCCATTAGAGGATCGGGTACTGAAACAAAGGGGAAAACTCAAAGTGGTTTTTATCACACATTAAATTTCCAATTTTGGGACATGTGGGTTCTTTATTCTATATGTGATTTGTTATTTTTGTTGTTCCTATGAATGTATTAAAGCTATTTTGGGGACAAAAAAAAATCCTCTCATTTTGGGGAACAATTTTTTGATCTAAATAAAATTTTGCAGTTGAACTCTTTATTTGAAAAGATTCATTGTTTTCCCTTTTAAATGAAAAGTAAAATTTTGTTTGGGCATTGAGCTTTTGCCAATGAATTTAATATGGAAACTTGTATAAAGATAATGTTTTTGCAATAGACTGTCAGAGTTCTGGAAGAAATAGGGTGTAGTAAAGCAGAAAAATCCTTTTGATAATAATAAAGGAAATTGATTCAATAAAGCAATGAATAAAGTTGAATTACAGAACAGTGGGGGTAGGTGATAAGACTGAAGGAAAATATTATAATACTGGTCTTGCCCTCAAACAAATAAATTATAAATAGATATACAAAGAGGCCCAACGTTATTTATTATGATATTTTTATAAAAGATTTGAACATAATGTTATACATAGAACAGAGTACTATTTACATGTTGTATCCTTATTTTCTCACTATAAAAACATATTCTTGATATTTTTATACAAGATCCTAGCTTAAATGTCATATATAGAACAAATTGTTATTTACAAGTTTTATATATGCTCTCTATTTATCATAATATTTTTATAAAAGATCTGAAACTTTATCTCATATATGGACAACAATAACACCAATGAAGAAATTTAATAACTTTTGACATAATTATTTCATCTTTGTTTTGACATTGAAAATGTCAAAAATGACATCCTTTGATTAGAGGTTAAACATTTGATTACGTGTTTAGTTTTAAAATAATTTTTCCACCTTTTATTTGATGATTTGGATTCTAAATAGCGAGTAATGATAGAAAAATAGTTATCCTGCCAATGGTGGCTCGCCTTCATTTTGAATGGTAGGTATTTTATTAGCTGGAGGCTTTCACCTTTGAGGATGCCTTTGCTGGAATGTGTCAAATTCCAGCAATTTTTTCCGGCAATCAAATTCTGACAACTTTTTCCGGCAGTCAAATTCCATCACACTGTTCATGCCTGCCCATACTTTCCCGAATGCACTTTTTAATTCAAAAATTTTCTTTCTGAATTTTGTGTGCCCAATTTGGAGTTTAGAGGAATGGTTTGATGCTGGTATTTGCATAAATGAAAAGCCGCAACATCGCATTTATCCGGGATTTTCGTTGATTGAGGATTGTTGTGAAATGATTAAAAATAGGTTTTTTAGTTCCAACAATAGTTCTACCCTGCCCCTGAGCACTGGAATGGGTATGGTTCCCAAATGTTGGAGGTATCTTCAAGCGCTGCAGTCTTGTGTCACCAAGAAAAATGTTTTTCGGAGTAAATAAAATCCACTCCTTCATCAGTGATGGGATTTGCATTTGCTACACAGTTTTTCAAAACTACCGAGCTTAATCAGCTCGCCTTTTCCAGCATTCTCCCACTGTAGTAAAATAAGAACTTTGGAACAAGTCGTGGACATCAATTAAAGCATAATAGAAAATGTTGTAGATGCTTGTTCCTTTCATTGATATGAATGAAAATGTTGAAGTATATACAAAGCATGTGAACTATTTGACAAAATACCTTTAAAAAGTGGTTTTCATGGATTGCTATGATGCAAGGGTATGTACAGAATATTAATCCTCTCCGGCGTAACTTGTGACCCATGAGCAATTGCTAGTTTTTAAATTTAATAAGAAGTTCCCAACCCATCCCTCTTGAAAAGATTTCCTAAATTTTCCCGTCAATAGGGGCTCAAAGCATTTAATAAGCCCCGTCCATGAGACCATGACCTAACTCTGGACGATGAAACCTCTAGCCAAAACCCTAAACGCATCGCCTTCCTGTAAATATGGCCGGTCCGTAATCCATAGCTTACTATCCTCTTTTTCACTCCATGTCGGCATCGTATCTTCCATTTTCTGCATCATGCCATGCCTACTGTTTTCTTCGATCAGATCTTCAAACCTCAGCAATATTCTTACCTCTGTAACAATAAGACCTTGCCCTTCATCATTTACATCTGCAATATTCTCATCACATTCCTCTTCTTCAACATTAGATCATTCGTCAGTCCCACACAATGTCATTTCAGATTTGTTGTTCAACGAGTGTGGGTTTTGCCCTTCTCAAATAACACAACTCTTCCAAAGACAACCATCGTTGCTGAGGACCAGAACCGACCGCAACGCAAGAGAGGTCATACATCTTTTGAGGGATTCCGGATTCATTGGAAACCAGTTCCACAACGTCATTGCTAGAAACCCATCTATTCTTCAACGCAAAGTCGATAGGCAGTTGAAGCCCAAGATGGAATTCATGAAAACATTAGGCTTCGGTACCCAAGATCTTGCTCATCTAGTATCCAAGCAACCCACATTACTTAACCAGAATCTGGAAAACTCCCTCCGTCCTAAAATCTCTTATCTTAAAAACCTGTTTGGTTCAAACGTCGATCTGCGCAAGGCTCTCAGACAGGCACCTGGTCTTCTGACCAGGGATATAGAGAAACAACTCAAACCTAAAGTGGAGTATGTGGAGAACAATTTGGGCATTTTGCAAGGCTCTCCAACATTTGTACACGCACTCGGGCAGGTTGTATCTAAAGGGTTTGACAGTATCGTGAAGAAAATGAAGCATATGGAAAGTCTTGGTCTCTTAGAAGAGGAGGTCCGCCAAATTGTAAAGAAGCAGCCTCAAGTACTTTGTCTTTCCACGAAGAAGATGCAGGAAAGTATAGATTTCTTGATACACACTGCAGGTCTTACTCCTTCAACTCTCGTGTCGAACTGTGTGCTGTTGACTTTAAGCATAGAGAAAAGGCTGAAGCCACGCTACGAAGTCTTTAAATCTCTTAGTACAAAGCCACACTCGAAATATCCACCTGGTCTGGTCACCATCTTTAAGCTAACTGAGAAAGACTTTCTTCAGAGGTTTCGCCAGGACAATACTCTAGGCACGTCCATTGATCATACAATTGCGTGAAGCCTTTGCAGCATTCATTGGAGATCTACACTAATTATTCTGGTTTCTTCTTTGAGTACCCGGTTGAAGTGGTCTTAAAGGCCTCTTGAATCCGTTCAGGCCAAGGTAATGTTTCGAACTTTCAACTATATTTTCCTATCAAATTTTGTTGAAAGTGCTGAATTTGTCAATTTGTCTCAACCAACGGTCTCTTAACGAAGTGGAAGAATGAACTCTATAAATGAATGAGCTAAGGAGTTGTATATTGAAAAGACAATATAAATTACTAATTTTGCAAATGAGTTAGCAAGCCAAACTCAGTTACCCCTTTTGGGGTCTCTCCGTTAGGAGGACGGGTATAAAACCTCTGATTATATATGGCTCAAAGGCCTTTATCAGAGAGGATTGGAAGGGCCTCTATTATAGATGCAATACAATAGGCCCAGAACGGATTCCTTGTCTAATTATATATGAATTAAAATTCAATAGTTAAGTGTGCTTAAGCTAGATTAGTACTGGGATGGGTGACTTCCCAAAAATCCTGTAAGGATTAGCTAGATGCAGCGAATGTCAAGTGGACTATTCATATTTGTGAAAGATAGGTTCTTGTGAACCACTCATAAAATATGGGTCAAAATCGATTCTAAACTATACAGTTGAATTCCAAAAAATTATTAGACAAGAATGAACTTGTTATGTATCTGTAGGGCAAGTCCCAGCAACTTTAAAGAACAATATTGTTACATAATTTTTATTTATAAATAGAGACCGGGTTCCTTTTTACACCCAAAAAAATTACAGAATACGTTTCAATTAGTGCAGCTCTCTAACGAATCAATTTTTATGTGCATTCAGTCTGTTGTTCTGTTTTTTTCTCCAAATATGGATCCTATGTTCCAAACCACAGATTGGGTATTCACGGCTTTAGAGTGATATGTGGTTCTCATGCAGGTATTAAATGTGATTATCAATGGTTCTTTTACATTTGGTGGATAACTTGTTATTGCAAGCTATTTTTTTTTAAAAATTGAAGATGCTTCTATTAATAATACAAAAATACAAAGTCTAAATCAATAAACAATTACAACTATGGTCAAGCCATAAAACCAAATGTACAAAACACTAAAAGTCACAGTATCTGATAAGTTTGGATTGTTGTCCGAGAGCATTGGTACTGAGCACTCCACGCAAGCATTCCTTTATCTTTTCGAGAGTGGCCCGCTCCTCCGGAGTCTTAACAGAGAAGTTATATAGCTGCATCCAAAGAGAGGAAAAAATCTGAGTTTGTTGAATAACTAAAGCAGTACATTTCCCAGCGAACAGTTGTTGGCAACAGTTTTTCCATATGTGAAAGAGGATAATCAGACGACAAGTGTTCCAGATGGCTGTGAGGATGGAGGGGGAAGAAATGCCAAGCAAGGCAATTTTCTTATTAAAATTGCAAGGAAAGAGGTCTGGAGTGGAGGTTTGGAGAGAATCCCAAAGTTGAGCAACAAGCGGAATGCTTTTAGGAGCTGAACAGAAGATACAATCGCTGGTAACAAGACCAATCTTAGCTAGGGTGAGGCCAACGGGAAGCTTCATATGGAGAATCCACCATCCCAAAAGTTGGCATTTTGCCTCAACTTGGGTCTGCCATATCATGTACGCCATATGCTACCATTGAGAGGTGGAAAAGGACATAGACCCCTTGTGATTGAAGCTAATTTTGACTAGGCTACTTTATTAGTGTATGTGTAGATTCTTTTTCTTTGTTTCTTTCGTGTATTGAGGTTAAGGAAGCAATTATATTCCTTGTGATTGTCAAAAAGATGTATATAATTGATTTACCAAATCAGTTAACGAAGATTCAACCACCAAGGGATTTCAGCTCCTATGATGTAACGGACCCTTAAATAATTACTAGCTTCCACCTCCCCATCAGTTTTAGTAGTTTACTTATGTTAGGAGTGCATTTACTAATTATAGCAGTTTTCACTAACTCCTCTGTGATTTTGTGGAGTTATGGGAACAATTGTAGTAGTTTAGCTATTTTTCGTGTGGACAGCCAAAATAGGAGTTAACTTATTTTTACCATTTTAGAGAGTTGATAAAAAGGCATACTGGATTTTCATTTTAGTTTAAGAGAAGACAAAGATGTAATATCTTTTGAAGAGTTAAGGGCATAGTCCTATGGAGGGGCTACAGCTCCTATTTTCTTATTATAGGAGGTCCCATGATTATTTTTGCAACCAGAATCTAAGGCTGAAAAATAGGAGTTCCACATTTTTGCCCCTTAAACTTTAGAAGTGGTTGGAGAGGGAGGGCTGATAATTTCCCCCTACAGTTTAGGTTGTTCTATTTCCATTTAGCAACAAAAATGCATTCCTGCCACTATTTTTAGGTCAAATTGGGGGGAAAATAATCATTATATACCTGCAAATTGTCATTATTTCTCAGCAGGAATTGTTGAAGCAAATAATCAAATTCATCGGACCCTAAAACAACTAAAATGCTCCTAAATGCTTCTTCCTTTTGCTGCGCTTAATACTTGTATCCAGTGTTGTGTTATTGATCACACCCTGGTAGATTGCACTGTGGTTTGCTGCTGTTTTCCCACAAGCTTCATACAGAGGTGCTGAAAGTAGCATATATGTGTATTGAAATTATATTGCAGGTAGTTGCGAGCTGCATCATTCTATATTTAATTCCTGTTCATATTTTTGAATGGTTGAGTGGCAAGTCATACTTGTTTAAATTCTACGCATGAACTGGTTCATGTTTGGATTGTTCTGCTCTACATCAAATCAAAATGGATAGTCATAAAACTTGTTTGGCTCTACTCATGTTTTTCCTTAGAATCTGTGCTTAAGATATCTGTCTACAGAGTACACTGGCAATTACTTTCTCTGCACAGCTTGGGATTTCACTTTAAGGCTGAATGAGATATCTGTAGCAGGCTATTTTCTCAAACGCCAATGGCATCCGTGCAGAGTGAGGCCATAGAGCATTTAACAGACTAATGTGCATAAGAGAATTTTTGCCAATGATATATTCAATTATATTGTCTTAGTCAGTCAATTGGATATTTTATCGAGATGTGGATAAAACTTTAATCTAGTCAATCACATTCTGGGTTTCTAAGTTAGTTTTAGATTCTTCTTTTCACACGTGTTTTCTATCCTCTTGTATACAGCTAATAGTAGTATAATTTCTTATCTGCAATCTACTTATAGCTTTTGTAATTCCATTGCAGTGATGCCTTAGTTAGCTTGGCTTAGGTCTATGTCCTATTTTCTAGATGATTAGTATTGCTCTTTTATTGAGACTTCTGAAGATGTTATGTCTGATAGGCTCAGTGGATTTTCACTCTGTGGTTCATCTGCATTTCATATTTTCTTGGTCTCATATATCAAATATCTTGAATTTTGCATTGGTGTTTCCTATTCAGATGTTTTATTCCTTTTAAATTTGAGCAAGCAGCCACGTTGCAGTTGTGCATCGTGTCCATGGATTTAGATTCCTCTTGGACTCGGCTTAGTGGCTTTCAGGCTAAGGTTCAAGGTGCCAGGAATATTGACCAAATAACACAGGATACACCGATTCTAAAAATACATTAGACATTGTTGATGACACTCTTTTCAAATTAGAAAAAGGTTTAGTTAATTGATTCAGAACTAAGGTAGCAACTTTTGTACGGAGAGTATTAAGCAATGGTCTTTAAATATGGAAAAAGGATGATAAATTAAAAAATATGATAAATATGGAAAAACAAATAAGGTCTCACTAATCTTTTAGGAACTGTTGAAAACCTTCTAAACAATATTGAAAAATGAAAATCCTTTTAGCTGCTGACTATAAAATCTTGGAGGTGTTCATAATTTAAATATTTATAATATAAAATAATAATAAATAACATAAATTTTCTAGATCTTGCATTTTAATATTTTACCACTGAAAATACAAAGTTTAATACGGTTGAATGGAAAAAACAAAAAATACAGAATCTTTAAGATTTTACCGTATTTGGTAAGAATGTTTCTTCTTTAAATCATATTCAGAGGATCTCATTTTTGAAACATTTATGTGGGAACAACGCGTTCTATTCACTGTTTGAAAAAAAAAAGTGTATAGATTACATGCTTCGAAAATAAGATGGACTTACCCTTCCAAGAAAAATGGTTTGATTGCAAATTTGCAGTGATAAAGGAAGTACAAGATTGCTTGAACTTACTCAAATGCATAATTAGCAACCAAATTGTACACCATAGGGTTTTACTTGGACAACAGATAAGGTTATTGGAGCCTTAAATTGTCAAATGAAAGCTATCGTGCCATTTCATAATCATCTTGATGTTTCTGTATTATGTACTACTGTATGTTAAAGAGTTATTTAAATAAGGAACCCTAACACATTTGCATCTTGGCAATGTATCATGTAAGATAATTTAAAACTCTATGAATTTCTAAATGTATGATAGCTCTATTTTGCAGAAATCATTTTGCTTAAATTTAGACTTTAGGAAGCCTTAAAACTCTTAATCACTTTTCGGTTTGGGGTAGCCAAATCATATAACAAGGCTGCTACGTTAGCTTAAACCAAGAAACATTAATTTGTGTAAGGTCCCTTTTATAATTTTCAATATGCCTCCATAATTAAATTGCAATATTCGACGCTTTTGGAATTAATTTGTTATTTTGTTCATGCATATGGTGATATTTCAGAGTCTGCTAATTACAAACAAATGCTAGTAATGGGAAGAGAAGCAATATCTACCAATCGATAGCATTTGGGGTACAAGGCAAGAATGTTATTTGGCTTAAAGTGCCAACCAAGCTTGCCAAATGTGTCCCTGTAACAGTCCATGAGGGATTTTGGTGTCATCATGTATAGCATATATCTGAAATAGAAGAAGATGAAATATATTTTGATAGCCAACAAGCTATCCAGTGAGCATTATAGATCATTAATCATTACCTAGATGGAAAGTTGCAGTAAATCATGGGACAATTGTAGTCAAGGAGGTCCGTCATGCATATTCATGAGACACATATGATTGCTGCCATGGCCTTACAAGAAACCATTATATTTGTTTTCACACATAAACAAACAGTTGCACCTTTTTGAGGAAATGAGAAGTGTTTGAAACAAGCAAGTTAATGCCTTCGATCAATATGAAACCTATTTTCATGGTTTCACAATCTTAAATATAATGAAGTTACTAACCAATGTAGTATGTGAAAAATATAAGATAAGCTTCCTGAAATTGATATTTACCAGTGTGTTGGTGAAATAATTTGTCGTGTTGCAAATTAGGTGTTTCCACCAATGGTCATGGGGCTAAGCCCCTCCTTGGGTATGGGAGGCTCCCATTATTGAATGCAAACTAGATAAATCGGTGGGGTGACTAATAGGCTAGGGATCACACATGAACACTCTATTGAATCAGTAATAAAGTGCTTGTACAAAGTACAGGGGAGTAAATTGTAGCAAATGCGGGTAAAAGGGGGTTGGGAAAATAAGGAAAGAGGGTTAATGTTGTAAGTAAGCACTATCAGATTCTTACCATACAATAACCAGAGTAGGTCATTCAATTAGAAAGCTCTAATTATGCAAACACCAATGAGATTAACAAACTAAAGACACAAATTTTCATTAATTTGTTCCTCAAAAGTACAAAGCCTTTTCTTGGTTGTTCAAGATCACTATGTTTGCAAAGCTAGGAAATAGAGAGAGAATAGAGGAAAACATAAGCAAAGAAATGGAAGAAATGCAACTCTTATTTCTTGTGTAGTGGTGATACAAAGCTCAACAACATACAACAATCCACAGTTAGCCAAAAACTAAAACTCTCAAAACTCCTTTGGAATGGAGAAGCCATTCCAATTTATAGCATTGCAAATTGTCTTCTCATCTACCCCCCACATGACCTTTCAAGTTCTTATTCCACTTGTAACTTTTCATCTTCGTTAGAAGTGAGGGAATAAGTCCCCTTTTATAAATCGAAGGGACTTTTACAATGCAACATTAGAGAGTCACTTAAGTGAAAAAGACAAAATTCCATGATTACATACAATGAGGAATTAGAAAGGGGGAGAAGAGGAGAAAGAATGAAGATAGGGGAGAAAAGATGCTCCCAAGCATGGATGAAGGTGCCTCCACCCTTGATGGAGATCAACTTTGATGATGATGAAGATGAAATCTTGATATATGATGACCCTCCACTATGATGCTCCGTCGATGAAGATTGATCCTTTGAAATCTTTACCCCTTCAAGACCTCCCTAGAATGATGCACCTTCTCAGAGCACATTTGGACTCATTGAAAAGAGAGGTGATGAACATTTGACCATTAAAGACAATGAAGGATGTCTTCCCTCTCTTGAACAAACCTTCCAACCTTTGAAACACTAGCATGCCTCCAAACTACCAAGTTCTTGATGCAACTTGAGACCATTGCCCGCATAATTCAACATGATGATCTCGGCCCTTGGGAAATGGAATGACCAATGAGATGAGGCGAATAACATTCCGACCATGAGATGAATGAAGGTGAGAGATTGGATGGAAGATGCTTCTAACCTTTGATCAACCCATCCGATGAAGTGAGAAGCACCGAGACCAAAATGCACCATCGTGACCAAAATTGGGGACCGAGAGGGCTCCTCTTTTGCTTGAGACACAATGCCCTTGTCCACCCTTTGCAAGCATGAGTTTGTCCTCTCCGTGAAGATTGGGATTAGTGAGGCATGTAGAGGATGAACAACCATGACCATCGTGACCATTTTCGGACACTTACTATTTTTTATAAGTTATTCCCGAGTAACTAGTTTTGACAATTTCCTTGAATTCTCACTTTTGAGTGCTTTCCTCTTGGGGGATGAACTAAATGACTTGAATCCATTATTTCTTCGGACTTACTATTCTTAGTAAGTGGCTTGAATAGGAACTTAATAAAAATAGACATTGGCCATATTGTGTCGGATTGGAGTGAAAATGGTTTCAAAAATTCTACTTCACACAGATGGGATGCTCTAATTTACGGGGGTTTCTCTTGTCCGAATCTTCGTGAAAATGAAAAGTAAACTTGCAGATCTTTACCTTCATTCTCGAAAGAGCATAATGTAAAAAAGAACAGTCATCCATATCTTTAAGCACACTCAATTTCATGGGGCAAGCAAATGCTCAAAAGAAAGTTGATTTTTGTAGATCACATGCTCCGATTTTGAGGCAATTTGGATCGTCTGCAACTCCGTAGATCTAAGGAGACATTTTTAATGGCTGAAAACTTTGGGAGACTGAAAAATGAATGAAATCATCAATGAGGGCATGTAAACACTCTTCTTAAAGGCGTTCTCATGGGGAAGCCATAATCCAAATTTCGTGGTCATCGGAGGTGGGTTTGCAAGCAACAAAGCAAATGACGGTTTTCATTAATGAAGATTTTTGATAAAAATTGGTAGCATAACAACATACCAACAACAATAGGGGGTTTAAAACATGAAAATGGGTTTGAAAATGACTAAGTATGAGTTTTATACTCACCCCCTTCATAAACCTAGTTAACCCATGTTTTAACTCACCCTGCTTAACCCGGGTTAGATGAGACTCAAGGATGGGGTTACAACTTTCTAAATGGGTCTTAGACTCCTCATGTCCCTTACCACATTTAGTAAGGGACAAAGGGACATCAAGGGTGTAAAAATGTGCATAGGGTAGGAGCATCATGAAGAAGGGGCCATAATTTGTTATGAAGGTGAGTTGAAAACACTTTCTTAACACCCTAGGTTGTAACTTTAAGTAATGCAACTTTTCCTCCTCCTTGAGGCGCACTTTTGTGTCCCCCATGTCCCTTTATCAAAGGGACAAAGGACATCACCCCCTTCCAAGTGTGCATAGGGTCATCTCATCATGAAAAAGGGGCTAAAACTTAAAAGTGAGTTGAAAACACTTTATAACACCCTAAGTTGTAACTTAAGTGATACAACTTCTAATTCTCAATATCCATCCTTAAACACTAAGCAATGTAATTTTGATAACACCAACAAATGTAATTTCGAACAACGGTCTCCTTCAAATGTAGCGATGCGATTTCCGAAAACACCAATGAAGTTTGCTCATGCAAGTAATATGCAATTTTCTACAAGTACAACACATGCAATTGTAGACACCTAAAATTGATTGTCCAATTTGGTGTCCCTCGTGCGCATTTGCTCTCTCGTAACACGGGGCACGTTTATATCACCACTATCCCCTTGGGATATTATTCGATTTGTGATTTAAACACCTATCCTAAGTTTAATTCACCCCATTATGTTTTTACCAGTGAGTAATTAAATATTAACTATTTAATTACACCTTTTCACATGTATCCTAACCACTTATCTACCCCATATCTATCCTATCCATATCCCCCTATCTCTCCTCCTCCAAAAGCGGGATATTTCTCGTATTTGAGGTGGAGGGATAACTCTTATCTTTCCGAAATCGCTCATTTTGGCCATCTCGAGTTCTGTTTCAGTGATCGGCGCCGATCGCACTCGGCCGACGCCAATTTTTTGGAGCGGCGCCGATTATAATAGAAGTCTGTAACTCGGGCCTGGGATGGGAGGACGAAAAACAGAGAGAGAGAGATAGACGTGACACGAGACGTGGATTGAAAGAGAGAGAACGAGAGATCTTTTAGCATCAAGTGTGAACATTATCTATCAAATGAGAGCAGATCTTGTCCAAATCAATCCCCGAGAGGAGCATCGTTACTCGCTTCTTATCACATCAATATCACACGTCTCCATTGATTTTCGGTGACTCTTCGCACTCAACACGGGTGGAGTCTTCAAAGCATCTCTCCGGCTTCGCAGATCCAGCAGACGTTGACGATCTGGCCTTCACTTTTCCGATTTCCAAATCTTCTACTTTCGCGACTTTGTCTTGGATCGACGCCGATTTATAATCGACGCCGATCACTTCATTCGACGCCGATTCTACCTAATCGACGCCGATCTCCCTGCAGACAGGTAAAAAGACGCAGGTAACACAAATCTAGCTTGTTTTCATAGCCCATATTTTTCGTTGCTTTCTACCCCTGTTGTTTAGATTTTGTTTATTACTTTGATCAGAAAATCTAGTCTTCAGACGTACATCTTTATCATGTATACTTTACTTAATTGAAAACGTGGATCGACATCCGCCGAGGGAGCTATCGCTTCCCGGATCCGCTTCTCGGGCGAAATCCACCTAAATATCTTTTAACGTAGTCTTTTCTCACAAGCATCGGTGTCTCGCAGTTACTTGGATCTACCGTGCAAATTGCTCGTGTGCGCCCATCTTATCTACATCGGCTTTCTCATCCGTCTACATCTTTGGTCTTGTCCATCGGTGTATCGATTTCATTGGAGTTTTTAGGTTTTTGTGTTTAGTTTGGTGCATTAACTCGACAGTAACAAGCGCAAAATTCTTGATCTACATTCTCGCATGCACTGGGTGGGACCCAACCAAAGTCCCTTATTGTTCCTTAAAACAGAAATTTCCGTTTCACCATTATCCCGGATATATCTTTATGGCACTGGTGTTTGCTTAACCTTTTCATGGGAGCACTTTGCTTTTGCTTTGAGGATCGTTTCGAGGAAGAGCTCAACAACGCGCTTTTTTGAAGTCCACACATTTGGAGAGCTAAATCTATAGGTATTTCTCTTTACGGTGCTTTCTCCTTTTTAGGAACTAAAAAATACAAAAATAAAAAAAAAATTCTTTTTGTTTGAGCTCAACATCACATCCTTCGAGAACATTTCAATTTTGGTACTTAAAAAGAATTTAATCACATTTGGGAAAGAATCTGTTTTGACTTGTCTTCATCAAAATCAAACACTTCGCTTTTAAGTGCTTAAAAGGAACTCTTTCTTTGTCATTTCTGTCGTATGTTTTTCATCTAGTTTTAATTAGGTTGGAAAATTGATCAAAATTGTAGTGACACTATTTGATTTTTATTTTTCACCTTGCACACAAAGCCAAAATCACTAGGTATAAAGCATTTAAACAAAAATTCTTTCCCGGCCTCGCCTACTGGAAGTGACATCCAAGAGGAAGAGCCTACGCGGTACTCGGGCCGCGCTTATAAATTCATGAAAGTTCTCGTATATATTGGCAAAGCACCCGACTCCCTTATCGCAGCATTGTGTGTGAAGTGCGGGGTAGGCCTCATATCAAGCCACGACTCGGTCTTTTATCAAGTGCCTTCTGACTCCTCACCAAAACACCCCCAAACCATCCTTAGTTTGGCTATCTCGAGTAGTTCTGATCAAAATCCCTTCCTGGATAAAAGCATATTTTCTTAAAAGGTTGATCACTCAAAAGGCATAATGTGATTTGCACAACATGGAAACTCTCTCTAAGCGTGGGACTTGAATTGTCCGAGAGAGGAATCTCTAGAGAGAAGGTCTAGGTTCTTTCTTAAACTACCTGATGGTTATATTCCGGTGCGAGATTGCATGGCTAATCTAATCCTAATCTAACCATGCGAGAGAACTCTAGAGAGAGAGAGTTTCTAAAATAATATATCCCAAAGCCTACACTAAATATCATTATTACACGGTGTGAGAAGGAGAATGTTGGACATCTTCATCGCCATGGACAAAGAAGGTGATTGATTACGGGAAGGATTAGTTGGTCTACATCTAGCCCAAGGATCAGATTTCACAGTTTAGAAAATGTCCCGAAACTCCATGAACACGGCTCGATCAGCAATTCAAATGAACATTAGAATCATGCCAATCCGGATTCACTCTCTATTCATGAAGAGAGCAAGAAGACCAACAAGCAAAACGAGAGAAGGATGACGGATGCATCACAAAACACACATTGTTGCTTTTTGCCTGTCCAGTTAATATCATTCCATTAGTAAAAGGCAAAAACGCCATTACAGGTGTGGAGGAGGTTGAACTCCATTTTTAACCTAGAAAGAAAAAGAAGGGAGGGCCAAGAAAGAATGAATAACCCTTTTTTAATGATCCAAAGCAGGATTTACAACATGGGTCGAGCATCCAGAGTCAAAGTCCAAGCGTGGGAAGACGTGCAAGAGGACATTCCTCATTAGAATGCTGAGCTGCATTAAAACGACTCGAGAGATTCCGTCATGCTACCCATTGTGCTCCCATGCTTTGACCGATTTGGAGGAGAATGGAAATTATATAAATTTACACTAAAAATGGTGATACACTGAAAATGGGATTTGAATATGCTAAAATATAGCATGAAACGAAGAGAGGTGAAAAAGTTTGATAGCTTTTCATTATCACATCAGCAGTGCCCAACATCTCGATTTTTCTCTCCGTAAAATGTCCAAAACTCCATCGAGATTGATCCTGGTATTTATCATGAGAATTCAACAATGTACTTTCCGTATGATAAAATTCGCTTATTCGTGCAATAAAGCTCTGGATTAAAAGATATGACGATCCGAAGATTTACCATGAATGGATTCAAAACGATTTTGATTCAAAATAAATATAAAGCTTTCGTTTGTTTAGTTAGAGAAATCACGTGGCAGCTGTGATTATTAGTAGCGTGATTCTCTCTCCTCAAAATTTGTCAGAAGCTTTAAGATGGAAATTTTGACCTTTTGATGATTTTAGATATTTTTCCCTTTTTCAAATGATTAACTGCTTTTAATAAATTAATGACACGTGGCATGATCGTTATATCATAAAAGTGCAAGCGGGCTTCTTTACTTATAGCATGTTTTAAAACATGGGGCCAAATTCTCTAACTTCTAAAGAGCTCCGCACTTTGCTCTATAGAGAATGACACGTGTCATTTCTATTAATCGGGCCGTTAAACCTCGCCCCTTTTGAATTTTTATTTTTAAAAAAAAAGTGACACGTGTCATCTCACACTCATTTGGTCAGGAAAATGCAAATGAAAACCGTTCTCGTGTGCCCTTCGCTCATTTTTTATCCCGATGTCCCAAACGTGCGATTGGGACATAAACCTCCGATCCGCCAGGGATAATGGAGGCGGAAATCTGAGTCTTGAGAAAAGATATGACACGCAAGGCGTCGCTGATTGGCTGCTTTTCCCATTCGTCCCGCCAGGCCCTTTGTCCCATTTTAGTTGTGTGTTTTGAAAAAGTTTGATTTAATAAGAATGTATGGTTCTGCTCTGTAATCCATTTCCTCTCACTTGTCCCACTTTGTTTGGATAGTTCAACATCATTTCGCCCATGCTTTTCCATTTGTTCCAAGATGTCCCGATTTTCTTTGAGCGTATCTGGCTTTTTCGCCTTCCTCCGTCACATTTTTGGCCCGCTTGTCCCATTTTTGCTTCGCTCTCAAGATCTGAGCCACATGTTTTTGACTCTCTTTTTGACGTGATCGGCTTTTCTCTGCTGTTTTCCCATTGTGGGACACGTGTGGAAATAATAATGTTAATCGATAGGGGGTGAATGCTTAGAGGCTTTTAACTTTGGGATCCGCAAGCATTGTCCCAAATTCTGAGTGCTCCTAGACTAGAGACTTAGCCGATTTTCACGTGAGAATAGGATCAACCTATTTGCCTTTCTTTGGATTTTTTTTGATCATGTTATCGTAAATTTACACTGGGGGAAAATTTTATAGTAGTTCTTGTTCTGAAAAAGGTCTCCCTAATATTTTCTTTTCTTAAAAGCATAAAAACATAAAATTGCTTTGAATAATCACCTATTTGAATTTATGTGCATTAGTTAGGTCAATCTTCTTTTCTACTTATTTATTTACGGTCATCACTGTTACAATCTAGAAGAATGGCTCAATTAGCCCCTTCTTCCTCCGAGATCACCACTAGTGTGGATGTTTCACACCCCAGTGTCTTCCTGGGACCCTTGTCCTAAATGCTTAGTGGTTCCCCATCCCGGTCATATAATCCTTTATCGTGCCAAAGCAACCCCATCACGTCCAGCCTTCCCTAGTCCTTCGTAAATATCATCCGCTTCGACTCGAGTATGTTCCTCCTGGGATCCCAATTTGTGTGCTCCTCGATCGCAACCAGTAGCCCTCATGGACTACCTAAGTACACAAGTCTATTCAAATATCTCGATTAGGGACCACCAATCCAGCAAGTGTACGATTATTCTCATGAACCATCCCAAGATTTTGTAGAACGAGCTTCAATCATCTCTCTCGCCTCGAGCCACGAGAAGGGTGGTTACACCTGTGCCTCCTTTTTCTCTTCCACCGACCATATCGACTAGTTCTCAAATAGTCTTACCTATTCCTAACACCACAGCTTACCTCGACTATTCCACAACCTACTTTGAGAGGTCCTCTTCTCTCGGCTATAATGAGTGCGTCTCAGTGCACCCACATATTATTGTTAATTCATCTATGCCCTCCATCAGTGTCCTGAGGGTCGCACTCTTTATGAGTCAACCCCCTTCGACTAGTCACTGGTTCCTCGCTTCTCCTCCAAAGTGGGTCTTTCTTCCAATGTTCCAAAGAATAAAGTGACCTTCGCCCATCCTCTAAAGCATCGGCACCCTTAATCACTAATCCTGGGTAGTAGAAAGCCTCTTTTGTGTCTTGTTCCCAATATGTCCAATCAAATCGGCACCCATGTTCCTCAATCTGCATGTCTTTATCGATTCGATTCCAACAAGCATAGAGTCCACCAATCACAGCTCCGTCCGTCATCCAACCTTCATTTTCTCAACCACTTATTATCTCACAGCCTCGCCTATACACAGCTCCTTCACAAAGAAATACCCCACCAAAGGCCACCTGTAACCCCCGGTTACTCCTCTTATCATCCTATCAATCAACAAGATGAATCCCCATCGACACCTCAACAACAGATCCACCATTTGCTTCTTATGTAGGACATGCCAAATATGCCTCCTCCTCAATCGACGTGGTTCAAATTCTTTTCAAGAAAATCACAGACTTGAAGCCTCCACCAAAGGGGCTCGTCCTTCATACTCTTTTCAGAAGTAAGTATGTAATGAACCCATTCACCCCTCCCTGGCTTTAAGCCTTATCCTCCCCAATGGGAACTTCCTAAATTTTCAAAATTTCACAAGTCTGGGAGGACCCTCAACAGCATTTGTGAGCATTCAAACATGCTTGCTACCTCATAGTCCAGGATCAGGAGCTTATGCTCCGTACTTTTCCTATGTCTCTAGCAGGTCCTGCTTTAGACTGGTACAATAACATTCCTCAACATTCCTTGTTTTCTTTCTCTCAATTAGCCCAGATGTTTGTTGAAAACTTTTCAATAAATATCACGCATAAGATCTCGATTATAGATCTTTATAACATTCGTCAATTCGATGATGAGTCTATTGCAGACTTTGTCGCTCATTGGAGAGGGATAATAAACCAATTGTCTTTCTCCCTTCCTCAATCCCAACAGATCGAGTTGTTTACTCGATCTTGTGCTAATCATATTTCTTCCACTTTAAGGATCCAGACCTTTCATACATTCAAGAAGTTTCTTACGATGGCACGCAAACTTGAATCTCGCTATCAACAAGGGAAGTTAAAACTTCGCTTCTAAATCTAAACGGATTTTTCTCGATTTACCAAATCAAATCCTTCCACTTCTAAAGACAAGAATCAAGGATCCACCAACGCTATCGTATTAAAAACACCACGAGCCGATACCACTTCTAATCAAACACCACGAAGAGACTCCTCATCTTCTCGAAAAGGGACCTCATCATCTCGATCTTTCACTTCATTGGGGAATCATATGCTTCTATCCTCGAAAAAAATGTCGAAGTCCACATGATCGAACTTCCTCCCATTAGGAATATGATGAAAGCCAAGAACATCCATTCTCGTATAGGGAAAATGACTTCTTCATTATCATAGAACCAAAGGTCATGACATCGAACGATGTCGACCTTCAAAAATCTTGTCCAGAATTATCGATAAAGGCGAGCTCATTCTCGATAACCCAAATGCTCCCCAAATCAAGCGCTGGATGTCTTTAAACAACCTTTTCCCAATCATTCCCGAACCATGATGCTTCGTAGTCTCAAAACCAAACACTCATACTATCGGGCTTCATCTCTATCAAGAATCTTCTTCTAAAACTAAGCCATCTGCAAACACATCGACCGAATCAGAACCTCCTTCCGCTTCGTTAATCGCTAGGATTCCACCATCTTCAGATAGCCCATCTTTGAATATTCCAACATTGTTAGATACGGATTCACCTCTCTCTGCTTCTTTTTCTGATCTTCCGTCCATACCCGAGACAGTGTCATCCTCATCTGTCTCATCATCAGACATTCTTTCAATGCTCGAGGAAATTACATCCCTTCGAGTTTCCACCGCGGATACATCTACTTCTGTTTCTCCCATTTTTGCTGCGACTATGCCCTTGGTGAACGTACCTATAATTGTGCCGACTTTGACGGAAGCATCTTCGATTTTGACTCTTCCCGTTTCCTTTCCTGCGTAGTTTCACCCATAATTATCGCACTGTAAGTAGTTCCTCGCAAGGAACCGCTTCTTCATCACTCACTTCTTCCATCACAAATGCTACTTTGCCTATTAAGGGGAAATCTAAAGAAGAAGACTAACACCTATACGCCGGTTCTCGAACTTAGACCGAGACAACCGAAATCTAACGTTGCGCCATCCGCATTCTCCCC
Source organism: Taxus wallichiana var. yunnanensis (assembly GCA_018340775.1). Classification (NCBI taxonomy): domain Eukaryota; kingdom Viridiplantae; phylum Streptophyta; class Pinopsida; order Cupressales; family Taxaceae; genus Taxus; species Taxus wallichiana. The sequence goes on from CM031236.1 coordinate 50,733,436, forward strand.
ATTTGCTTCCCCGAAAAGGTTACAATCACCTTATGCGGTTGAAATTTCACCATCCCCGAAAAAGGAAAGCCCATATTTCAACCATCAAGACTCTTGGTGCTTTCCCACAAAAATCTCTCTCTCGCGCCTCATAAAAGATTGGATTTGTCCACCGAGAAGGCGTCTTCTTCTACAACTTATCAAAACCATCATCTTCTTCTACAACACATTCTTCACCAAGCACTAAAAGTGGACTTACCTACTAAAAAGACGTCACCTCTTTATCGAATCATCATCTTCATTACCAAAAGCCAGTGGCACCCTATGTTCCTCCGATTACACCTACTTTGGAAGCTTCTCCTCATCTAAATCGACATCATCTAAATCATCATTAGTTTCGACCAAGCAGCCTCCCTTATCTCTCGAAGACCACAACACTTGTCACATCTCCATCATCTTCAAAATCTATTTTAGGGCTCCTCCACCAAAATCAATCATGTCTCACTTACTTCCATCTCAAGTGCCCAAGGCTGCTCCTCCGATGTCCAAAAAATAAGATGATCCCTAAAAAAGATCACAAACCTAACATGCGTGTTCTTTTACCTCGGCAAATTGTTAAAGTAAAAGAGGCGCCTTCATCATCTCTGTCCTCATCTTTGTCTACCGGGTTCTATACTGAAATCCTTCGCCAACTTATCCAATCTTCATCCATATCTCTTCCTCCGATTAAACCCTATAACCCTAAAGGAGTTAAACCTACCTGGTTTAACTCTGATTTGATTTGTGCTTACCACCGTACCCTGGGTCATGATACTGAGGGATGTAAAGCTCTTCAATCTGTCGTCAACAACCTTTTGGAAGAAAGTGATCTTTTGCTGGAGGAGGAGAAACAAGCACCTCCTGTCATCTTAGCTCCATCTGAACCCCAACGATCTACTCAGGCCTCTACTTCTAGTGATTCCACTCCAAATGATCTTCCACCTTCTCAAATCGACACAATTCATATCGCCACGAGAACCCAACAGTATGATAATCCATCCTCATCTACAACATCTCGACCACGGGTTGTCATTTCGCACTTCGAAGGAGTTCCTCCTTCCTCATTAGCCCCGAGACCTCGGGTCTCTATTCGTGCTGCACCTCGGGCTCAAATTCCCGTGTCAGTTGAGGAGAGTGTTATGAAACAACTCACCCAGGCTCCGGTCAAAATGTCTCTTTTTGACCTCATTCAATCCTCTCCGCAACATCGCCAAAGCTCGATTGATAATCATGCGCCGCATCGCAGTTGAATTCGATGAGCCTCACTTTTCGAGATGGTTGTTGATGAATAGACCATCAACCGCCATTTCTTTTGAAGATTCGAAATTCCTTCCTTTCTTCCGAGGATTCGAGGCTCCTCTTTATCACACTCCAAATCGACAACACTACATTTAAAACGCATTATGATCGATGTGGAGCTGCACTCAACGTCATCTCCTCGCACACATTCGAGCAACTTAAGTTACCAAAGAACGTAGTGTCACCCCGCTTTCGCTTCTTCGATCATTTAACGATCAGCTAGCAAAGCATTACTTTAGAATCGTGGTCTTACCCATTCGAGTAGGTAAGAAGTCGCTTCACGAACTCTTTTACATTGTCAAGGGAAATTCCACTATAATATGATCTCTGACGCTCCCGGATTCGCAATGCATCATGTCCCATCCACCCTCCATCGATGCTTAAAATATCAATATGAGGGCAAAATCTATACTCATCCAGAGATCCTTTTCCTTCCGCACAATGCGACATGACCACAGTGGTCTCCGCCTCTAAAGGAAAATGCTTGTTCTCCCGACGGGCCTCATCTTCTTCCATACCTGCAACCAAACTACCGGATGTACAAAATTTAGAAGAGAGATCATTGCAAAGCATTTTCTCACTAGAGAGCTTCCTCTCCTTTCTTTTCGACACCCATCTCAAACCTAGTGAGTATGGTAGACTGCATAAACAACCCGAATATCAGCCTGTGTCTTGGTCGCATCGTCACCATTGGGTCTACCCAATCAATGACTAATTTCATTTACGGTGGTCTGACACGCCTCACTATCACCGGATTCTCCTCCTAGACCAAACCTTATTTAACAGGTTCGATTGTTCACGTAATCCCACGTTTGCAAAAACTTATTTATATCGATGCGCGTGGAAGGGCTTTGGCTTAGGTAAATATGAACAAGGTGTGCATGACCTCGCATCCATTCCAACTCTCAAGCCACATCAAAAATTTGGTTTAGGATTTAAACCTCTTTCAAAAGCCACCGTCACTGTTCTCGATGAGCCTCTTCCTATTGAGGAACCATCTTCTCCCGCTAAGTCAGAAGCATCACTCGATGTGGATGACGCCATTTCCATCCCGTCTAACTTTTTTTTTTTATCAATACCATTTCCTTAGGGCCACTAGCCTATAAGACTAATGACAGGTCCACTTCCATACCGTTAATCTTCCCTGAAATAGTTGGAGACGACTCTCCTACTATCAACACTATCCACTGTGCGGATGATGATTCTGTCCTCACCTATCTGGGGGCAGAGGATTCCTATCTTCCTAAAACCATTCCTTCTGACACGTCTACGCTTCTCAACGAAGCCACTGTCGACCTTAATATAGGGACTTCTAAAGACCCTCGCATCATTAAGGTCGGCCAGTCTCTTAATCCACAGGAATTAGGAGACTTTACCACTTTTCTTTCCAACCATCGCTCAAGCTTTTTGCTTGGGCATATGAGGATATGCCAGATTCGATCCCGATATTGTGGTCCACAATACATTACTCTTCCCAACATCAAACCAGCTTAAACAAAATTACGTAAAATGCACCCTAGAGTAGCCCTTCTTGTTAAAGAAGAATTGCAGCGCTTGCTTCTCGGCTAATTTCATCCAACCCATCGATTATCCACAATGGGTTTCTAATGTAGTACCAAAGAATTCAAAGCTACCGGGAAAATTTGAATTTGTACCGACTTCCGGATCTTAATCTTCGCTTGTCCAAAAGATGATTTTCCTCTACCTAATATCGACCAACTCGTGGATTTAATCAGGGTCATGAGATGCTTTTCTTATGGATGGTTTCTCTGGGTATAATCAAATTCTCATCGCACCAGAAGACCAACATAAGACTTCTTTCATAACTCCTTGGGGGACCTTTTGTTATCGTGTCATGCCTTTCGGTCTTAAGAACGCAGGAGCAACCTATCAGCGAGCAATGACCTACATCTTCCATGATCTCTTACACAAAACTGTGGAAGATTACATCGACGATCTCCTCGGAAAATCCAAACGTCGTCAGGATCATCTTTTCATTCTTGCACCTCTCTTTGAGAGGCTTATTCACTTTTGTCTTCGTCTAAATCCATCTAAGTGCGTGTTTGGCATTCTCACCGGTAAACTTTTAGGTTTTATCATTTCCATTAGGGGTATTCAAGTAGACCCCACAAAAATAAAAGCTATCCTCGAGATGCCTCCCCTTCTAACTTAAAGCAACTCCGCAGCTTCCAAGGACGTCTTCAATCGCTAGCATTGTTTTATCTCACAAATTGTTTGACCGCTGTCAACCTTTTCATCATCTCCTCCGTAAGAATGTTCATTTTGAATGGGATGAACATTGCCAAAAGGCCTTCGATGATCTCAAAGCTTATCTTCTTTCTCCACTCGTGCTTACACCTCCACGCGAGGGGGAGCCTTTCTATCTTTATATCTCTCGTGATCGACCATGCTCGGGAGCCATGATCTCGCACGGACGCCATGTAAAGAACAAGTTGTCTATTACATCGCCGCACCTCCATGAGTATGAAACACGTTATTCAAGTGAAAAGTCGTGTTGTGCTCTCTTCTTCGCAACTTCTAAGCTTCATCATTACCTCCTTAATCACAAAACTTACATTGTCACAAGTGTCAATCCACTCAAGACAATTCATGCTAAGCCTTATCACAATGATCGTATCACTCGTTGCTCATGCTTATGATGTAATTTGATCTCGAGTTTATCCCGCAAAAGTCTATCAAGGGTCGTGTCATTGCAGTATCAATTAGCCGATGCTTCTCTTCCGACACTCAAGTCCCCTCGCTCATTCCCGATGAATATATCCAACAAATTGATTTTGGTCTGCCTCCATTTAAAGTAAAGCTCTTCTTCGATGGATCCAAATGCCGCAAGGGGAGGTGCAGGTTTCGTGATGATTCCTCCTCGGGGTACGCCTATCCTGGGCCGCACACAAATTGAACTTTGAGTGCACCAATAATATGGCTGAATATGAAGCTCTTGTCTTGGGTCTTCAAAATGCCATTAATCTCTCAAGGCTCGTCATATTGACATCTTTGGTGATTTCAACTCATCGTTAATCAAGTCACGGGTGTCTATCAATGCAAGAATGATATCCTTCAAAAATATCGTGATATCGTTCTCGTTCAACTCCAATCTTTCGATAAATTCACTATCCAAGCTATTCCTCGCACTGCGAATCGATTCGCAGATACAATGGCTTCGTTAGCCTCACTTATCCCACCTTTTACCGAGGACTCGCGACTTTATGTGGTTATGCAACGATTAGATCAACCATCTCATCTTAGGCAACTAACTTCAATCCATGCTGTCACAACCCATACTCAGGATGAGTGGTATCAACAGATCGTTGATTATCTATCTCATTCGGTGCTTCCTCCAGATCTGACTTCCAATGGTAGAAGATCTTTTATCCTACGCGCTAATCGCTATACTATTCTAGGAGGGATCCTCTACAAACGCGGCTTTGATGGTATTTTGCTTCGGTGCCTCAAAACCCATGAATCATCTAAAGCTATCCAGGAGGTCCATGACGGTATCTCGTGGTGGACATTTTAGTGGCTTGGCCGTAGCTAAACGCATCTTACGCTTGGGATATTATCGCCTTCTCTTAATCGAGATTGTTGTGAATACACTAAGAAATGCGTCAAGTGTCAACAACATTCCAATCTCACACATATCCCTAGTCAAGCTTTACAACCTACAGTGGATTTGTGGCCTTTTTCGCAATGGGGTCTTGATCTCATTGGTCTCATCAATCCCCTTCTTCACAAAGGTCATCATTCTATCATTACCGCCATCGAATACTTTACTAAGTGGGTGGAAGCTATTCCTCTTTCTTCAACAAAAGCTAAACCCATAGTTGATTTTGTCTATCAACACATCATTTGTCGCTTTGGTGTTCCACACAAACTCATCATAGATAACGGTAAGTCTTTCAAGAACGTTGATTTGCAGAACCTCTGCGACGCTTTCAATATCAAACTCAACTTTTCTTCTCCATACTATCCTCAAGCTAATGGTCAGCCGAAGCTTCCAATAAAACTTTGCGTAATATCCTCGCAAAGGTAACTAGTCGAGCCGGGTAGGGATTGGCATTTACATATCCCTTTGCTTCTCGGGCTTATCGACAAGCATTCGTACTCCTACCGGTGCTACTCCCTTCTCTCTCATCTATGGGTCTCGAGGTCTGTTTCTTCCTTGGAAGTCCAAATCCCATCTCTCCGTGTTTCTCTTAGAGAATTTGTCTCTCGATGAGGACTATCGTCAAAATCATCTAAAGACAACTTGAATTATTAGATGAGCGGCGTCTCAACGCTCTCAACATCATCAAGTCTATCTTGAGCGTGTCAAACGTGCTTATAACAAGCACTTGCAGCACCGTGACTTCAAAATTGGTGATCTTGTTCTTAAAGAAAATCAAAATGTCACTACACTCGAAAGGAGTCAATGGTAAGTTTGCTCCCAACTGGATGGGTCCGTACGTTATCACTCATAAATATGGGTCGGGGGCTTATCGTCTATCTTCCATGGATGGTATACCCAAAGTGGAACCTCTTAATGCCTTGCATCTACGGCCCTTCTACTGTTAAAATCTATCTTACACAAATCTAGTCGCAAGATGTATCTTTCATCCGTCTAACAACCACCATATACTTTCATGGTGATTCGAAATTATGTGGTTCTCCGCCTATTGTCTTTTTTACCTTAAATATGAGTATCGCGGCTCTACTCATAGCATTTTTCTTCTGGATATGTTTCTCCTCATGGTAGGAACACCTTAATCACCATTTCATTTGTCCCAAGTGCTTATCTTAATCGGATCTACTCTGGGCATGAGTGCGTGTTCTTTATACGTTTTCTTCCCCTCTATCTCGATCTATCTAGGTCTAAACTCAGCCTTCTTCCAAAAAGCTTTTCAAAAAAAAAAAAAAAAAAAAGGGGGATAGACTCGATCCTCAAGGACAGCCTACCCATACAATCAAATGAATCAAAAGATATGTACCATGCCCTCAAGGATGGCTATCATTAAAATTCAAAATACTGCATCGCTCCTTAAAGGACGGCTATTTCTCAAAGGAATACTCAAGGCTTCGCATTGATCAGCCTTTCACTGGGCTTTATACACTTTTTTAGCATCACCGAAAGACTTCCCGTATTGATCGGGTCTTTTCCATATCTAGCAAACTTCCCGCATTGATCGCTTTGCTTTTCCGCGTAAATCATGAAGCCGAGATATAAGACCTTTTGTCGATCATATGGAGAATCCTATTTTCCCAAAGATGAACATGTATTCTCGTCCCTTGTAAATTTTGACAAGATACCTACTTACATCGCTTCCTTCCGTTTCCTCCTAAATCTGGTTTGTGGCTAGTTAGTGTCAGTTTATTTTAACCTCATATAGGGCCTCGTATGCATGATCTTTGGTTTCCTATCCAGATTCTATTTATGGTCGGTGGGAGTCCACTTATCATTTTTTTTCTTATCTCGGTGTATTTCCTTTATTTCTAATCAAGGTCATTTTCATTACATCCTCGCTCTCGCAAAGAGTATTCCCATTATTATTTGTTATTCATCCAGCTTAAATTGACATTTCACATGTTAATTTAATCAAAATTTATCATCTATCTAATTTCATCTTATCTATCAAAGCATGTATTGTATTGTCAACACATGTGGATCTTTCTATCTATTTTCATCAAAATTAAATTAACATCTCAAACATACCGAATCTATCAAATCTATCATCTATCCCATCTGTACATCCAATACACTACATCCATCAAATCCATTATCAAAAAAATCCATACATCAATCACATCTATCCAATCCTATCAAAACATCTAAAAATTGTACATCCAAGTTACACTACATCTATCTATATCCATTTTTCATCAAAATTAAATCCATACATCAATCACATCTATCCATCTATCCATCAAAATATCTAAAATATGTACATCCAAGTTACACTACATCTATCTATATCTATATTATTTTTCATCAAAATTAAATCCACATATCAATCACATCAAATTACATCACATCTATCTATCCTCTATGTCTATGTTCATCCAATCACATCTATTTATCATCTCTCAAAGATATGTCTATATCCATCACAATTACGCTACATCTATCCATGTATATCAAAATTAAAAACAGGAGAACAATCATATGACAAAGGAAATGATGAATCTATATATATACATGAGTGTCTCATACAACAAAAATGGGTGGCTCTCAATCAAGTTTATCTATACAATGCCTTCCAATCGAGGCTACATCACTACACCGATACAAAAATATATCAATCCCTATATCGTAAAATCTGATGCGGAGGACACTATCTCCTCCACCCTCCTCTCGACTGACAAGCCGTTCTCTCCCGGCCGCCGCCTATCGAGCCAGACGCACCGCCGCCGGAGGCCTCTCGCCCACCTCGGCCTCTCCTGCTCCTCCCCGATGCCCCCTCCGCCGTGGCTGGCCGCGCTGATCTCCTCCTCACCCCGCACCGAGGCACATCTCTGGGCATGCTGCGCTAGGGCATCCTCGTAGATCTCACCTCGCAACGAGGAGAGACCGATATGTGCTCAAGCTCACAGCACTCAGTGTGCTCGTAATGGACAGGCCAGGCCGGTGCTGGCGCTGCCGGTGGTGCCTCTCCTATGGTCGTGCCTCGTGTACCTGACTCGACATGGTACTGCTCTCCCATATTTGGCCCCGAGGGCCTCCCTATGTCGAAGGTAGCGATCCTCTCGCTGGGATCGCCGTATCTCGCCTCCCGAGCGAGCGGTGTCTCTCTCCAAAATCTGTGGCATCCTCTCTCGCCGTAGCTCGATCTCTCGAGAGCCCCGGTGTGTCTCGCATCAGGTGGCGTGCTCTCCTCCAGCCTCCAAAGATCGAGCCATATCCTCTCTCGCTTGGCATCTATAGATGCCGGAAGGTGTCGTGGTAGCTGCGCATACCACGCAACATAACCATCACCTACTCCAAAGATCATCATCATCACTGCTCGTGGAGGGTGGGGCCTCTCTCAATGGATTCCGGATCAAAATCGCAGATCGGGCCTTCTCGCTGTCTCGCCTATAAGGCCTCGTAAGTAGTGGGCACTGCTCGTGCATTTAGGCCGAACTGCTCTCAATACCCGCATAAACGGATGCGCTCCCACATATCAGCCTCGCGACTCCCTAACCACCCTGCTCCATCTCAATGCCACCAAGTGAGCATCCTGACCAGCCCATGTCGGAAATACCCGATATGGTCTCCAGATGACTCGCTCGATCCGGGTGTCGCATCTCAAACGCCAAGATACCAATCGCCGATCTCCTCAGTATCTCCAGAGGCTATATCGCCCGCCATCGCCGGAATCCATAATCAATAGCTCCCCACCGCCGCTGCATCCAAGGAAGCCTGATGGCTCGATCACCGCTATATGCTCATATGCCCAAAGAATGGAGCACAAAACTAACATCGATACTGCCCTCCCGCCAAGCTGGTATACATCCATAACTCATGATATATCTCGAGCTATCAAAGCATCAAGAAAAGTAAAACACTGCTCAACTGCAGGATGTCGCAAACGCAATCTAATAATAATAAGTGGGAATCTCCCGCCTCTCGAATCGGGTAGCAAAATAGGATATCGCCATCTCAATCAAAACTATCCATCTCGCTCCCGGGACTATCTCGTTTATATACTGCGAGGCTATCCGCACCGCCTTCTGACACTATTCTCTCAATCATCTCGCCCTATTCCATACAATCGAACTAGGCCCTCTCGCCGCCGCTTTCTCGTGGTGTAATTCTATCGGGTCCCGCTGATCGGCAGCCTCAAAATCTCAGTATATATCCTCATGGGTGATGGTCATCTCACCCATCTCGAACCAAAAAGTGCACGTCTCGGGCTATCCCATCGTCGCACTAGTGCTCGCATCAACTCTACATCTCGTGGCACTCGTCAGTAGTACCTAAAGCCCCCGAGCCCGGCTAACTCTAAATGCCGCTAATCAAGGCTGACGCTGTGGAGAATGGTCTCTAGTAACTCGGGAATAGCATCCTCATGTGTAGTACCTCTCGTGCTCGCATCCACGACATCAAGAGCAATATTAGCCTCATATTTACCCAAATCCGAACATCCAAAACAAAATTTTTTAAATCTATTCACAAGTCTATACAATCGGCGTCGATTAAATACAATCGCGCGCTTATTTATAGTCGACGCCGATTAATATCAATCGGCGCCGCTACATAAAATCGGCGCGATTATACCAATCGCGCGATCATCAGCGCCGCGATGTAAAACACACCGCCTCCTCCCACCAAGCAAAACCCAAAAAAAAAATAAATATATAAAATAAAAAAATAAGTAAGTACCACGGGTTCAAGAAGAACCACTTACCCCAGGTCGTGTCCTCCTCCGCTTCTGACCGCTTCCAGAGGCTTCCATGGTGCTCAAATCCAATTTTTGACTCTCTCTGAATCAATCGTCACGATGTAAATAAATCGTTCACATTTTCCGTTCGCATATTTATATGTGCTTTGAACGGAACGGGTCGGCGCACGATTTTTGGTCGACGCTGCATTTATTTAGGATCGCGCCGATTATTGTAATCGCCGCCGATTTTCCATCTCTTTTCCATAGTGTTGATGCTTGGCTTATTTATCTATCTCGGTCATTATTGTACATACTGAATGTTGCTTTTTGGCACATATTTTCGATATCACCGCCCATTTCGAGTTTGTTCCTTTGCATGGGGCACTCGTATTTTTTTGGCAACTTAGAGTTAAATGGGTCTCAGTAGGCACTAACGCTCGCTCGCTTTGCAGTGCTCATCTAGTTGTCCCTACCAATGTGTCTCTCTTTAGATGTCGACTATTTTGCAGCCCTCCTTACACTCATGGGTCTCAGTAGGTACTAACGCTGCCTCATGAGGAGACCATCTAGTTCGCCCTACCAATGTGAGTTCCTTAGGTGGCTGCCTCTTTTTTATTCATGTTTGCATCATCAATGATCGATCTACCTGCATATCCACTGGGGCATCCCGTGTTTTCATCTACCTTTTTCAAACTTGGGATCGCTTGTTCTATCACCCATCCCATCCCTACTGAGGGGGATCACATCATCACTTTTTCTTCCTTCTTCCATCTCCTTGTTTTTGTCTCATAACCTTGCTTATCGCAAGTTACTTGACAAAAGGGGCAAAATGTAGACACCTAAAATTGATTATCCAATTTGTGTCCTCAGTGCGCGCTTTGCTCTCTCGTAACTCGGGGCACGTTTATATCACCACTATCCCCTTGGGATATTATTCGATTTGTGATTTAAACACCTATCCTAAGTTTAATTCACCCCATTATGTTTTACCCGTGAGTAATTAAATATTAACTATTTAATTACACCTTTTCACATGTATCCTAACCACTTATCTACCCCATATCTATCCTATCCATATATCCCCCCTATTTCTCCTCCTCCCAAAGTGGGATATTTCCCGTATTTGAGGTGGAGGGATCACTCTTATCTTTCCATAAATCGCTCATTTTGGCTCTCTGAGTCTGTTTCGTGATCGGCGCCGACCGTATACTGGCCGACGCCGATTTTTTGGAGCGGCGCCGATTATATAATAGAAGCCTGTAACTCGGGCCTCCGGGAGGAGGAAAAACACGCAAACAGAGAGAGAGAGAGACAGATCGTGACACAGAGACACAGATTGTAAGAGAGAGAACGAGAGATCTTTTAGCATCAAGTGTGAACATTATCTATCGAATGAGAGCGGATCTTGTCCAAATCAATCCCTGAGAGGAGCACCATTACTCTGCTCTTATCACATCAACATCTCACGTCTCCATTGATTTTCTGGTGACTCTTTTCCTGCACCCAACACGGGTGGAGTCTTGCTAGTATCTCTCCGGCTTCCGCAGATCCAGCAGACGTTGACGATCTGGCCTTCGCTTTCCGATTTCCAAATCTTCTCGCACTTTATCTCGGATCGACGCCGATCTATATGGGCCGACGCCGATTTTACATGGCCGACGCCGATTCATTTCATTTTAAACAGTCGACGCCGATTCTACCTAATCGACGCCGATCTTCCTGCAGACAGGTAAAAAGACGCAGGTAACACAAATCCAGCTTTGTTTTCACAGCTTCTATTTTCGTTGCTTTCGTCCGCCATGTTTAGATTCTCTATTTATTACTTTGATGTAAAATCTAGTCTTGTACGTACATCTTTTATCATGTATACTTCTTTACTTAATTGAAAACGTGGGTAGAGTCACCAAGAGATCAATGGAGGCTGCAGTGATGTCGATGTGGTGGAGAGGAGTAATGGTACTCCTCTTAGGGATTGATTTGGATGGAATTAGCTTTCGCTTGATAGATAATGCTCAAAGCGTGATATTCAAAACTCTGTCATTCTTCTGTCTAAACTGCACTGAATTCCTGCCCTCGTATTTAGTGAATCGCACCGACCGAGATGTAATCGGCGCCGCTCCAAAGAATCAGCGGCGATCGAGTGAACCGCTTCAGCGCGATCCGTGCAATGTACTCCTAAATGGCCAAAAGGATGATTTTTGGAAAGATGAAAGTGATCCTTCCGCCTTAAATACGGTAAATATACCGCCTACGACGGTTTGGGAGGAGGAGAAATAGGGGGATAGATGGATAAATAGATATAGAGGTTAGGAATTGATATGGGGTAGATAAGCGAGTTTAAGATACATGTAAAAGTGTAATTAAATAGTTAATATTTAATTATCTATGTGTAAAACATAATGGGGTGAAATAAACTTAGGATAGATGTTTTTAAATCAAATATTAAATAATACCCTAAGGAGAAGTGGTGATATAAACATGCCCAGGCTACCCAAGAAGGTAAAACGAACATGGGGGAATACTAAATTGGGTAACCAATTTTAGGTGTCTACATATTTTGCCCCCTTTTGTCGAGTAACTTGCGATAAGAAAAGTTGCAAGACAAAAACAAGGAGTTAAAGAAAGGAAGAAAAAGTGATGATGTGATCCCCTCAAACTAGGGGAATGGGATGGGTCCCGAAAAAAAAATCGATCCCAAGTTTGAAAAAAGATGAAAATACAGGATGCACTGGGACTAGATGCGTGGAGTAGATCCGATCATTAATGATGCACAAAAATAATAAAAAGGCGAGAACCTAAGGAACTCACATTGGTAAAGCTAGATTAGATGGTCTCTCGCATGAGACGCACGTTAATACCTACTGGAGCCCAGGAGTGTAAAGAGGGCTGCAAAATAATAGTAGCACTTAAAGAATGATACATCAGGTAGGGACAACTAGATGGTCTACGAAGGCCCGACACTAGTGTTTCTGCACTGCAGAATTATCTACAAGGTTGCCAAAAATGTGAGTGCCCATGTACATGGAATAGACTCAGAAATGGGTGAGAATATCAAAAGTATGTGCTGAAAAGGAAACACTCAAAGTCATAATAATGACCTAGATAAATAAACCAAGATCAACACTATGGAAAAAAAGATCGGAGATGGAAAGTGGTCCGGAGAAGCAAAGCTGCAACCAATAAGAATGTATGGACATAAATCGGGCGTCGATCGATCGTAAAGTCAACTATCGATTTTTTAAATAAATCGGTGCCGACCATACAAATCAGCACCAACTATACCGAGAACCCATATAAATATGAGAAAAAGGAAAACATGAATGATTTATTTAGGATCACATGACGATTGATTTAGAGAGTCAAAATTGGTTTTGAAAGCAACAGCGAAGCCTGGGAGCAAGTCGAAGCTTTAAGATGACACGACCTAGGGTAAGTGGATCTACCTAAACTTTACATATAGTTTTATCATGAAATAGAGTATTAGGATGCCGCTTTTAGGGAAAAACTAGATAAATGTGGGAGGCGAGTAATTGTGGGGCATTTTGGCCTTTCAATTGGAGTTGATTGTAAAATTGATGCCGATTTAATTCAATCGGTGCCGATTTGTTTCAATCATCGTTGACTCAACCGTTGAATTAGCGACATCGATTTGACTCAATCAATGCCGATCGAGTGTTTAGACTTAAGAAAGTGATAGTAATCGTATATATTTGTTTTTATGTTTAGATTTGGATAAATAAGATAGCTAACACCGTCCACATGTCGTGGTGATGTAGGCACGAAGGCTTTACATATACGCAGGATGCTATTCCCGAGCTTCTGTGAGACCATTCTCCCCGATGTGACTAACATGGATTGGTGTCACCTAGACTGCTTAGCCGGATCTGGGCTTGGGAAGTGACTATCTGGATCAGGTGCCTCGAGATGTAGAGTGATGCGAGCACTAGTACGACGATGGGATATGCAGACATGCACTTTCTCAGTTCGGGATTGACAGTGAGATGACCATCACCCACGAGGATATATATAGGATCTTTGAGGCACGCCGATCACCGGGAGACTGATTGAGATTACCCTCCATGAGAAACAGCAGCAGAGGGCCCTGAATGACGATTGTCAGATGGAGATAGGGAAGACGATTCGAGAGATAGTTTAGAAGGCTGGTGAGGATAGCCCTCACATTATAGAGCATGGGATGATGCAAGGAGCAGATGGATAACACCGATTCGAGATGGCGATCTCTTTTTTTTCTCTCGCTGATTCGGGAGGTGGGATATTTCCATCGTCATTCTTAGGACTATGTTTGGGACATCCTATAGTTTAGATAGGTGTTCATGTTTCGGCCGATGCCCGATACTCGAGATATACTATGAGTTATGGATACCCAACATCGCAGAAGGTGGATAGGTATTGATAAGTTATCTTTGTGCTCCATACTGGCTGGGCATATGAGCACATAATGTGCTGATCGTGCCATCTAGGCTTCACTTGGCTGGCGGCAGCGTAGGGGGCCTTGATTATGGATTCCAAGATGGTGGGGCCGACATGGCCCCTGGAGATGGGGTGGCATGGAGATCTCGTGGAGGGTATGCCGAGCACTTCAAGATGCCGATACTAGAGCAGGTCATTGGAGACCATATCGAGTCTACCTAACATGGGCTTGCCGCAGGCTCACCTAAGGGAGCCGAGAAGGAGCACAGTAGGTTAGCCATGTGCCGATATGGGAGCGATCCTGCTGATACTGCATTGAGGTAGTTTAGCTTAAGAGGAGAAGTTTCGATCACCTACAGCTATATAGGTGAGATCGTATGATCGGGACCGGCCGATTTTGATCCCCGGGCAGCATCCATCGAGCGAGGCCCCACCTTCCACAGACAAGGATGATGATGCCGAGGTAGATGATGATACGTGGCATGGTATTTGGCAAAGCTACCATTTACACCTATTAAACGAAGTACAAC
>CM031236.1:50748167-50773167 GCA_018340775.1 Taxus wallichiana var. yunnanensis
TCATTGGTTTGTACTCCCATCTGCCCATTTGGAGATGGTTTTATACTTTGGTGTTTATCTGACGAATAAACTCCAGAGCTCTAGATATGATTTAATGCATAGAGTGAGCTATAAAATGTCCACACAAATTCTAAAATGGGGCCACTCACATGATCAACATGTGCCCTATAGAAGGGACTTCCACTCTTCATTAAAGTTTTTTTATCTTCTTTCGTCTAAGTGCTTTTTTTATGTATCTAGAGTATTGGGAATTCAGTTTAGCACACTATCCTACCTTCGAGAATATTCATGTTTGTGTTAGCATCAAAAATCATAATCGCAAATGCTAATGAAGATAAGGACATCCTCATAGAGCATTGACACAGTTTCACCAAATGCAACCAATAGGTGTCAACTGATTAGTTCTCGTTGGCTGTTAGCATACTCCCGAACTGTACTGACCTTAGAGCTTCGAAACAAGGTATGGATATACCACCAGGTGTCCAATCGGATCAATTCACCATTCCTAACATACTCCAAGCCTTTCTGCCAAAATAGGTGCTTTGAAAGTGGTATGGTCATCTACTAATACTTTACGGGAACGAACTTATGTAAGATGGTTTCATTGCAAGTGCCCTCATAGGTATGTATGCAAAACGTGGAAGCAACTGTAGTAGATGGGTTTTGTTGAAAATGCCTTATATTTCAAGCAAATGCAATATAAAGTAAAAAATAAAATGAGAAGATACTTGAACAAAAGAAGATATAACTAAATAGGTTAATTTCTATAACAAAACCTAAAATTCAAAAGAACTATAATAGTGTTGATGATTAATGATTACAATTTGTTTAAAATATTGTTGACATTAGTTGCTTTGGCTAAAGACATATAGGTTATGTATACTAGTAGGTCTGAAAACTTGTTTGACTAATTACATTTACGACACATTGGTGATATGTTCATTGTACAGGGCCAGTTGGTCATGTCAAATTAAGGGTGCGTGAATGATTTTTTTTGCTTCCCTCCATTTTCTGCAAGTTTCAAAGGTCATAACATCCCTAGCAACATAATGATAAAGATGAGAAAAAATGTTCCCTTTAACTTCAACAGGAAGGGATTCTAATTTATCTCTACAATCATACCACTTTGCACAAAAGAATAAACAAAATTAACTGATTATTAAAGTAAGCAAAATGGAAGATTTAGAGCAGAGCATTGATATCCACCAAAGCATAATGGAAGCGTATTTTTGTCAAATGCACATCAGATGTAGACATGTATGCAAATGTGGAAGCATTTACAAGGCATGCTAACTGTTCGAAAATTCCTTAAAGAGATGTGATCTCATGGAATGCCATTAGTGCATAGTATGTGTTGACTGCCACACTGCATTCAAGTTTATCTCCAAAATTTTTGCAAAGACACATTGTTGTGAGAGAAGAAAATTGGTTTCATCACAATTTTCTTCTAAAATTATTGATGATTCTATGTGAAGCAATTTGTAAACATTGTTTGACATTATAACAAGGTATCCAGTGCCAGACTTGCAGTGATAAAGAAGGCACCAGGTTTTATTTCCAGTTTCTTAAAAAAATGTAGGTGTTTGGAGATTTATGGTGTTGGCTTCATAAAATCATATGCTGGAAGTGTGATTTCATTATTTCCTATGAAATCATTCTTTTGCCCTGTTTAAGAGAGTTTTGAGATAATTGCATCTTTTATGTCTTTGCAAGAGTTAAAGTTGTTGGGGTCATGACTAAAGCTTGCCTTTTTGTAACTCTAGCAAATTTAGTGAGATAAAATCATAGTCACCAAGAGACAAGTACGGGGATAGGTCTTGGGGATGGGAACCCATGATTCGAATCCATATTCACACACATATTATTTGTGTTGAAATTGTAGACCATCATCACCATTTCTCTTTCCAAAAGAGTAACAAGTGCAATATTTACCTCAAAAATCTAGCATCAAACACGAAATACAAATAACATGAAATTAATTTCATAGCAAGAAAGTTATTTTAATTTTATATAGTTAATGATAACACCCTCAAGCATTGATTGCACTTCGTATAAGTGAACAACCAAATGAGGTTCATTGAGGAGTTGGGCATGCTTTTTGACATTATTTATTGATAACTTTATAGTATCCTTCATCACTTTTCTCACCCACAAATCAGAATCTAGAAACACATCCATATGTTACATCCTTCCACTCTCATAGGCATTCATCGAACCCCTTATCTTGTACAAAAAATATGATGTTGCTTCCTTAGATGTTCGACAAAATGCCTGAAAGAAATGTGGTCTCCTAGACCGAGTGATTGCACATATGAAAAAAAAATCTTATTATTATATTTTTAATATCAAAGCAATAGCATCCATACCATGTCACAAAATTCAATCATTTATAAGCTCAGGAAACAAATGTAGGAGCCAAATTAGTACATGCCTTTGAAAATTGACCTATTATAGCTTATCAAACTACCTATTCCAAAGGATAAATATAAAACATGAGTTGGCCCTCACCGCTATATTTGGCAACATGCATGGATACTAAACGAAGACAGCATAAGACAATGTATCAAAGATCAAAACTAAGTTGGAGAAAACCACTTTACTAAGGTGAAGGACAAAATCAACCATATCCACACGAATATATTCTCTATTTCTTAATTATGATACTTGCAATATGTATTCAAATTTACACCCATCACAAAGGAAAGAAATCCCATGCACGTTGGCCTATCACCCGGTAGGGCGGGCGCTCACCCGAGGCACTCACGGGCACCGAGTTTCTTTTTTATCTGAGTTAAGTGGAAAACCATCATCTATGTCATGAAATTAATGAATAAAGGTGGAAATGAGACATACAATCATCGTAGGGCTCAGAATGGCCTCTAAACAAATGTATTCATTCTAAACAGAAGGTACTTACAAATAACAGATAGATTTACAGCAAAAAGGAAAATACGTAAGGATTTATAGTTATTCCATAACATCCATGAATAGAAATGAAAAGATATAGATATGAACCGAATCAATTACATTCATACTCATTCAAGTTTGTAATCTCATTACATTCAATGGATCCACTAGACTACCACACGACTTGATGGGCCAGAAGTCATACATCACAAATAAGGGATCATGTGCTTCACCCATACAAATAAACATTTATATCCCAACCCCTTAATACATTACTTTCTTATATAAACCTTCCCAATCCCACGGAGATCTCGCGAGATTTCTATAGAGCTCCGCTCTTTATATCCTCCTCTCTTTTCTATTCGATCTCTCTATTTCTCTTTTCTCTTGCGCGCTCACATATATAGGCATCCCAAAGTGCTAGCTCATCCTTCTGGCCTCATATCCAATGCCAAGTGTCTGAATGTGGTCCTCCATGGGAGCATGCTTCTCCAAGCCTGAGCTCTCCACTTTTTGCCATGATGTCTTCTAGAACCTTCTATCGCAGGGCATATTCCTTTCATGGGCATCACATTGCCAGGGTTGGCAGCTTATCCACTCTGCGTGACGCGCATCCGTCACGCTTTTCTCATGTCCTGCCCAAAATTCCCAATATGGCTAAGTCCTGAAACCTTAGCTTTGTCTACGTGTGCACCATGAGTTTTCTTAAACCCTTCCTTAAACCCTATCCTACACGCCTTATCCTTGCATGCCCTTCTTCAACTAGGCCTTGCGCGCCTACATGCCTTTTACTTAGCCAATATTTTGGGGTCCCAACATCACCCCACACTATGCATGTTCTCTATCCACAGGGAACACTTCTCCAATGAATAAAGAATTACAGTAGACTTATGTCTTGGAAAAAGAATAAGGGGATGAAGAATTTGGGAAAGAAGAAAGAATGGGGAAGTGATGGCATTATTTCAACAAGCTAGGAAAATCTTTTTGTAAGTCGACCTCCAACTTGTTCCAGGCATCGAATTCGTTTTGCGCTCTCTGACAGAGGTCGCCGACTAGGGCACTTACCTCCCCAAAACTTAGTCCATCTCCTTGAGCATTCATAGTGTCAACAATTTTCTCCAACTCCTTGCTCATGTCTTCAAGTGCGTCCATCCTTCTAGTAATTTGTGGGTACAATTCCTTCAACCGGTTTTTGATTGAACCCCTTAAGGTTTCAATGGCCTCAGATTTCTTTTCGACCTCGGAAAGGATTTTGTCCCTTTCTGCCCTATTTCCCTTATTCTTCTCTTGAAACTCCTTCAGCTCTGCTTCGTGAGTGGCAACTAAGATGCTTGCCACTCTATCATCGTCTATGTAATTATCGTATGCGGCCTCGGCATTCGGGTAAAGCAATCTTGACATCCGCAAGTACCTTGCTATACTCAGCAATGATTGCTACCACTTTCAATTTTTCCTCCTTCTCTCGAGCGTGCTTTGCCACTTCTTGTGGACTCCAGGCCAACGGTTGTCTCTCCATGGTGAGGATGCGCATCTCAATATTCTAAGCATTCAAGAGTGGATTCATACTTCTGTGGGTGGCATTAGGTCTGGATGCTTCAACATAATGGCGCTTGTGATAGTCTCCATATTTTTGTATATTTCACGCACCTTCACCTTCTCATCCCTTAGTTCATGCTTCAACTACGCGTTGATCAACTCTTCTTGCTTCAAGCCCTTAGTCTTCTCAGCCCACTCCTCTTCCTCCTTTTATAGCTTTTCCTCTATAAATCGTACTCTGTCATTTCTTCCAAAGAGCTTTGCCTCAGTCTTGACCGTGACCTTGTTCAATGCATTACATAACTGCTCATCTGAGAGTTGTTGGGAATTTACCAAGGGGTTGGTTCCCTTAGACTCGGTATTGGTATGATTGCCCCTTGGTATACTTCAAACTCTGGCTCATCAATATGGGACTCAAACACCCAAGAGAGAATCTTCCTTGTCTTGGGGTACGTGCCCTCCTCGTCAAATGAATCCATAAACTGAAGTTATTACAGTGGGTACGATGCTTTGGAAGCACTTTGTAACACCTTCCTTTGGTCATCAACATAGCCCATGACCTGTCCTCGTTATGTATCAAGGATCTTCCTTCCCGAGCACGCACCTTTGGGAAACTCACTGTTAGACTAGGACCTCCTCCCATACTGACTTGTTCTTTCTCAATGCTTTCCTCCTTACCCTCTTCCATCACTATGTCAGCGTTGCACTCTAATTATTGTTCTACCAAGGCCTCGATTATTTTTGTTGCTTCTCTTTCTACCACCTCGTTTACTTTCTCCTACGTAAGGCTTGGAGCTTTCTACTTTTGCGCACCAACCTCCTCACTTCTTCCCATGTCCTGGGTGCCTTCCTCATCCTAAATACCATTGCGTCGCATGAAAAGGAACTCGTGTTCTTCTTCTCTGCCATCTTCCTATGAATCATGCACGCTGAAGACAGTGGCTCTTGATCTCTTTCAGGATCATCTTCTTCATCGTCATCATCCTTTTCACCTATGTATCTCTCCAAGCTCTTTGTCTCCTCCGAGTCAGCTTCCTCTTCTATCCTCTACTTCTTTCTGAGAGGTGACTCTTCGATAGGGGATCCAACCTTCTCTGCTTCCTCTGCGACTTCTCCTTGGTGAGGGGTTGCTCTAGCACCTCTTCTTCAGGGTCTTCTCCTTTACCGAGGATTTCTTCCTACGTGTATAGGTGCTAGGTTTGGCGCTTGCCACCCGATGCTTACTGGCTTGGCAGGGTAGCTTTGCACACTTGGTGCTTTTTCTTCTTCTCTCTCCCTTTTATTGAGTGCGGGATTTCTTCTACCCATGGGATCTTCAGGTATGGAGACATCATTCTCCAGGTATGTACCTTTCTCAAATTTTGGCCTAATGCGGAGATATACACGTGTCGCGGACTTTCCTGCAATTTTTAGAGTCAGGGGTTTCATCATTCTAATTTCATGCACTACGTAATTTTCCATGTACGCATGCTTCTTGGGGTAGACTAGCATCCTAGCGCATCTCCCTGTGGTCCTGATCAACTTCACTAAGGTCAAACCTTAGTCTCTTTGCTTCTTTGAACATGTTAACTCCCGCTTAGAAGTATTGGGTGAAGGAGAATGGGAGTTTGCACCATGGGCTCATGGTTTCATCCACCAACTTGAATCTGCCTATGCATAAGTGCTAGAATTTAGCAAACTCGGCTTCTCCATTGTAAGCACCCTGGTGGTTGTTCTAGGATTCTCCCCATTTCAAACACATCCCTTAAGTGCTTATACCACTTGTCCAGTACACCTTGTGGGAGGTTGTCATTGTTTCACATGTATACTTTGAAAATATTTTTGCAAGCAAGGGATCTTTATCAAATACTCCCAAAAAAACTTGTCTTCCAGCGTCAGGCACTCCTATCTCCAAAAATATAATTGTCAGGAGGACATTTCCAAAGAGTATCTTGTCTCCTTCTGTGCACTGTTGATTATCTCATCTGTAATGAAGGCCGATAAATTATAGATTGTGCCCTCTGATATTTTCCTACATACATTCAACCAGGCCTTATTTACCTGCGTCCACCTTTCTTGATCATTTAACTTTATGACTAGGCATGCGGCCATTCTCATGACGGGATCTAGGATTTCCGCAATATCAAAATACCTTGACCCCTTTTTGTAATCATATGCAGCTGACGGTTGCTTTGATGGCTTCCTTGTTGCTCAGGTCATCATCTATGTTGTCTCCCTCACGTAGATGAGGCCTGTAAACTTTGAAATCAGCTGAGGGGTTATGCGCATCTTGCGCCCCGACAAAGTAAAAGTGATCCTCATATGCACACACATCAACCACTGATAGAGGCGCTCAGGATTTTCAAATTAAGGAAACTCATGGAGTTGCAATAACCCTAACTTCTCCAACTTCACTTTTACCTCATCATTATAGATGGGCAAACCCTCTGGTGTCCTTTTGTTTGTCAGGCGCACTAACTCCAGCGTCATTTCCTTCTTTGTTGTGCTTGTGCGATGGTTATAATTGCTCACCGCCATCTTTCTCAAATGGGATTCCCACTCCTTCCCAAGCAAAACCCCATCGGGTACTACATTTCTGTATACCACTCCTCATTCATGCTTATGGTGGTTGTTGTTGGCTCTCTGCCCTTGCCCTTTCCCTTGCCCTTTGGCTTCTTGGGTGACATGGTTGGTTTCTTGGGTGCATTGCCTAGGTCCTCTTATCACTTCAATCTCTTCTTGTTACTCTTCTCTTCCACTTCTTCCAACCTTAAGATCTCAAACTTGTGAAGAAAACCTCTTAAACCCGTGCCCTAGTTTTTCAAACCCTAGCTGGGATAATACTTTCACAAGACAACGCCTTCTCACAACTTCTCTTACGCCCGTGAAATCCCTTCCTTCTGGTTTGCAAATCCAAACTAGTTACTCATGCTCAAACTCTTCAAATTTTTCTTCACACGTGGATCAGTTATGGAAGCCCTAGTTTGTAGTGATGCAAAAGCGCTTCTTTCTTCGTATACGCAAAGTAAATAATGAAATGCCTCGACCTTCTATTTATAGTTTTTACCACTTTGTAACTTTAACACTTAATGCAACTTTTTCAAACAAACCCGACGTTAGCGCTTAACTCACGTGTCCAACTTTACGCGACAATTCTCCAACCTTCTGCGCGCACAACCAATCCATCTTGACAGGAGACTCTTGTGCACGCGTAAACCAGATGAAGACACTTCTTTTGTCATGATTTTTCTCTCGCATACCTTGTGGTCTTGAATGCACTTCTTCTTCTCTTGTATGTGGATCCCCAATGTAGCCTTATCCTGACACCAACCATCCTTTTTCACCTTTTCTTGCATGTACTTTCTTCATAGGGCCATTCAACCGGGCTTTCCAATGCAATCCTTCTTAGCACTTCATACTTCAATTTCTTCCACCTTACTCCACCCCACACTAAAATGATGTGCGGTCCTTTGTGCAATTATAACTTTCAAAAAGTAATGAGATTACCGGCGCCCAAGGCACAACACAAAACAACAATGAGAAAGGGAAACACAAGAAAGGAAAATGCATTAAAGAAAATCCTAAACTAACTGGCAATACTACCTTATTTACAAACACCAAGAAGACTTATTTATAGTAGGGCTTTAGCCTACTCCCATTGAAGTGTCCTAGCAATCTCGTCCCATCTAGCGCTTATAACTGGCACGCACCCAAATCAAGGATGTACGAGATGGTGTAAGGACCCAACCAATGCACTTTTAACTTCCCAGGATGGCGCAAAACTTAGAATCATACAGTAAGACCATATGCCCAACCTCAAACTTCTTATTCATAATGTAGCATCATGTCATGCTTTTTGCTTTGCTTTTTCTATTGTTTGGCTCCACCTGCCAAGTGATCATTTTTTCCAGCTTCATTAATTTATCAATCCTTTCTTCCAGCACTTGCTCACCAGCCAACCCTCCTGTATGTGTTATTCGTAGAGAAGGTAACATGAACTCAACTGGTAAAACAACTTCCACACCAAACACCAATTGAAATGGTGTGGCTTTGTTCATCCTTTTATAAGTTGTCCTATAAGCCCATAATACGGCTGATACCTTGTCATCCCAATTCTGTCTTTGACATTAAAAATTTTTGTCAGGGTATGACTCAGTATTTTATTAAATGCTTTTACGGTTCCATTTGCTTGTGGGTGATAAGGTGTAGTTTTGTGATGAGCCACCATGAACTCTGCTAACAGGATCCTCACGGTCTCATTCAAGAAATGTGTACCCCTATCGTTGGTTAAACTTAAAGGGAATCCATACCTCATGATAATGTTCTCCCACAAAAATCTTGTTGTTGTAGTTGTTGTACAGTCTTTAGTTGGGGCTGCCTCTGCCCACCTTGTCAAATAGTCCGTGCAAGTGATTACATAGTGTGATCCAGTCCTACGCGGCTATGTCTTTGAGTGCAATAGGGGCCTACAAAGTATATTTCCCATTTCTCAAAGGGTTCGAGTGCTATGGATAGGGTGCAAAGGCATTTCATCTCTCTTTCTTGGCTTGCCAACGTGTTGACAATGGTCACATGCTTTACAATACTCCTTGTAATTCTTATACAGAGTTTCCCACCACAATCCTGCCATTAATATTTTATGTGCGGTGTCGTCACTGCATAATGTCCACTCCGCACTTCCTCCGTGTGCTTCCTCTATGATGGCGAAGTGCTCATGCTCTAGTACACACCTGCGTAAAATGTCATCATGCCCTAGTTTGTATAAATCCCCACTGATCAACATGTAGGGTGCGGCGTGTATGGCTAGTTGCTTTTTCTCTAATGTCTTCATCCCTTTCGATGTCATACTGTTTTAAGGAACACAAAGAATATCCTCTGGAGTCTGGGCGTACGCCGCAACCTAAACAGATTCTTGCGTCTGGCCCTATGGTATCTTGAATGCTTTGTCGTCCTCCCCGAATTAATCCTAGGTAAATGGTCAGGTCCATAATTACTCTTTCCTGGTTTGACAACTACGGTGAACTCGAACTCTTGGAATAATAACACCCACTGACATATGTGCCCTTGTAGGACGGGCTTGTTCACCAAATATTTCAATGCCATGTGGTCAGTGTAGAAGATAAAGGGAGTTGCCAACAGATATTGCCTAAACTTATGAAGCGCGTAGATCATAGACAATGCCTCACGCTTAGTCATAGTATAATTCTACTCTGCTGGTGTCAACTTCCCCTTCGCAAAGCATAGGGGATGATCAAAATTCCCTCACCATGGTGTCTGAGCACTTCCCAATGGTCATTTTGGAGGCATCTACATGAATATGGAATGGCTTATCCCAAGAGGGGAAATGTAATATAGGCACGGTGACAAGCCTATCCTTCAATGTGTCAAATGCCTTCACCGCGCCTCTCCCCCGATGAAAGGCACTTTTATGTCGAGAAACTCGTCCTAAAGGCGGTGATCTTGGCATACCCCTTGATGAACTTCGGATAGGAGCCTGCATGTCCAAGAAACCCACACACTGCGCTTTGACTAGTTGGCTCCCCGAGTCCCATAATTACCGCAACTTTGGCGGGATCCACCAAAGAAGCCTTCTTTGTATATGATGTGTCATAACAGGGTCCCAAATGGGGTGCAAATAATACACACTTTTTATGTTGAGGGATATCCTCAATCGCCTTTCAAACATCAATCTCAGATTTTCACAATGGTCCTTAACCAATCCATACACGGTCCAATCATCAAGGTAGACTTAGAGAAACTTGTGGATGAAGTCCTGGAAGGCCTGCACTACATTGCATGAGAATACAGTAGGCATGTTCTTCAACCCAAAAGGCATGAACGTATAGGAAAAACTTCCCCACTTAGTGGTAAAGGTTATCTTTCTCTGGTCTTCCTTTGCAATCCTCACCTAGTGATAGCCTGAGAACCCATCCGTGAAAGAGTAGACTTCGCACCCTGCCACTCCTTCTAGGATCTCTTCAGTGAACGAGGTTTGGGAAGGGATCAATGACACATACTACATTCAAATCCCTATAATCAACACATATCCTTATCCTTCCATCCTTTTTGATACTAATCACCATTGGACTTATCCACTCTGACTCCTCCACAACCTCTATGATTCCTAACGCTATCATCTTTTCTATTTCCTCCTTGACCTTCACGTGTAGATTAGGATTCATTTGGTATGGTCTCTTCCGGACGGGCACGCACCTTCCTTCAACTTAATTCTCATTTCCCCAAGGAATGGTGAACGCCTTTGAGTTCATGATACCCACACGGGAATAAATCCTCAAACTCACGTAAAAGATCAATGATCTTAGAGACTTCCTTCTCCGACCAATAATCTCCAATGATAGCTTCCTTAGGTTCCACCTTTAACCCAATATTAACCTTTTTTTCTTTAAAGGCTCATGATAGGTGTGCGTTCTTTCATCAGCACTATCCATCACTTTCGCGCGAGCCTAGAGAATGGTTAACCTCCAAATTTTCCATCTCTTCATCATCTATGACATATACCATCTTTCCTTTTTCTTTCTCTACGTGCGCACACTCAAACTACACCTCATCAAACTCATCTTCACCAAATTGTCCCTCCAAGCATGGCTCTCCTAGCAATTCTACAAGTCTATCCTCTACCTTTGCACTATCCCCCATCGTAAGGCAATTGACCTCCTGCAATGCCTTATCCACCAATGGTTTGGTGCTTCGATACTCAAATGCTTGGATGAGATCAGCCGCTAGTTATTGTGAATTTCTGTTTGGCGGCGTGTCTCTGCGAGTGGATGTACCATGTGCGCACGCAACCCTACATGTAGAATATAGTTTCCGCACCTTGAGCAACTTTGTAATAAATCTGGGCACTCTCTTTTGTAATACTACGTAGACCCACAATTAAAACAGGTTCCACATGGAAATCACTTCTTCCTCCTCCACTTCATAACGACCACATAATCCTCCATGAAATCCCCTTCCGTATCCTCCATTTGTGCGCTTGTCATAATGGCGATCATCATTCTTAGAACTACGCGTAATGCTGGTCAGCGCACCCCATGATCAATGGCCTCATGGATCTGGTCAATAAGCCTTATCCTTAGTATCGTGGGTTGTAGAGGTGCGCGAGATCTTACAAAGTAGCAAGACACATTCTTCCGAATTGCGTGTTATAACAAGGGGCATCTACTTGCATCATGGTCCCCATGAAAAATTTCACAAAATTTCTCTTACACGGTGCATATTGTTCTCCAGGAGAAACTATCCTTGACATGCCCCTCTACTTCACAATTTGTACACCATATACCACTGCGAGTCTCATGGGCTGAGTTCGCAGACAACTTCTCTAATCGCTTAGCCGTAGTAGCAATTTGAGCTTCCATAAATGGGCTAACACCAAGATTATCAACACTTCCAGCCGACTTGAGCGATGCGGTAGTAGCTTCTAACGCTTCGCGTGGGTCTATGAAATTTTTATGAGATAAAGCTCTTCTAAAAGGTGTTATCGACCCCTCAACAAACCATTGAGCACGATGTGAAGGGTGAATGTCATATGAAAATTTTGACAGGAGGGTCTTGAACTGTGCATCATACTCTCGCACACTCTCTGCCATTCCCTTTTGGATCTCCTTCTGAAGTGTTGATGCTCTTCTGCTACATTCAAACTCTGGGGATGTGGAATTCTACCAAGAATGCATTCTTTAAGGCAGTATAATCCACCACATTTGATGAGGGTCATATTTCCTATACAGCTTATACACGCGCTCTTACAATGTCGCTGCAAACTTACTAGCCTTCCGCTCCGGGGTTGTGATCCCCTTCGCATGTCATAAAGAGCTCACACTTGTGAACATGTTACGTAGCATCTTGAATACCCCTGTAATTTGGAAAATGTAAAGACATCTCAAAGAAGAGTCGAGGAGGTTGTTGGGGCCCTTATCCTCCCGAGCGAGCCTTGGTTCCCTCTGGTGTTTCCTCCACCGCCGAATCCTCCGGAGATCCACCATGCCCTGTTCCTCCTAACCTACCAGATCCACTGTGTCTTGTTCCTCCGACCCACCAGATCCACCAAGTCCTATAGTGGTCGTGCCAAGGGTCCCCAAAGTTCCATTGAACTATGCACCGACGGTCTATGATAATGCCCCACTACCACTAGTGTACCCCGCGCCACTCCCAGACGTGAGACCGAAGGCTTGTGTATTTTCTCCTTATCCAAAAATTCCTTCGAATACTAGAATATGCATAGCCATAGAAGTGGGAAATGAAAAATTGTATCTCTTGGGTGCAGATCTATCACTTCCACTGATACCAACTAGGTCAATGATACTCCTTCCTTGATTTGGAAAACCAAGCACCATGGTTTGGTCACTAGGTGGGTTCAGATACATGCCAACGACTCTTCTCTCTCTACGCGATGAACTCTCATCATAAGTCATAGGGGTCTCTCTTATGTGCTTATAAAGATGGGATACCACAGCTCGCTTAGGTTCTATGTCCTCTGCGTGAACCTCAACTCCTTCCCCGCAACATCCGCCTCTATAGATCCATCAAACTTGCAACCTCACGTTGTCTAAGTAATCTCCCTTTCACGTGCTTCACTATACTTGAGCCACCTCTCCTCCATTTTTTTCTTATTCGTAATATCTGCCATCTTCCTCCACCCTAGCTTCCTCGCCCAATGCTCGAATGGTTTATCCGGCCATCGTGAAATGCCTCTAAACTAAAGTTAACAATCAAAATCTTTATTTCTAGAGGGATAAAGCACGTAGAAATGATCCTCCTGGGCTCCCACGAAACTCAAACTCAACAAATTTTGGACAAGAATATGTAGAAATAGCGTACTCCAAAGTGTAGCTAGCCAACACACCTTTCTACCAATGATCCACAACACGAGTCCACACCAGATCTGTATCCTGTAACCTCTGGTATTCTTCTTGGGTCCACGTGCATGATCTATAATACCAGCTTGATCTAGATGCATATGTCGAGAGCCATTCATACACTCTACTAGGAAGTAACAAGAAAAAGTTTCATACAAATCATGGTAGAGGTTCTCTTCTACCCATCTACGTGCATCAAACTCAGATCTAGTGTTGAATCTTTGAGCAAATTCATCCTCCGTGCTATCGAACCATGATTCAACACTTTCCAAAGTTAAACGCTCTGTCATTACTCATTACACAGATCATGATGTATGTCATTGCCCACTACTGACTTCGAAAAGATGTCCCTGCATTGAGAACCAAGATGTAGTTATTTTTACACCCATCACAAAGGAAAGAAATCCCATGCACGCTAGCCTATCACCCAATGTGGTGTTAGGCGCTCACCCAAGGCACACATGGACATCGAGTCTCTCTTTTATGTGATTTAAGTGGGAACCATCATCTATGTCATGAACTTAATGAATAAAGGTTGAAATGAGACATCACGATCATCATAGGGCTCAACGGCCTCTAGACAAATGTATTCATTCCAAACGAGAGGTACTTTCGATATGAGATAGAACTACAATAGAAAGGAAAATACATAAGGATTTCACAGGTTATTCCATAACATCCATGAACATAAATGAATATATATATATATATATATATATATATATATATGAATTAAATCAATTACATTCATACTCATTCAAGTTTGTAATCTCATTACATTCAATGGATCCACTAGACTACCACAACTTGATCAGATGAAGTCATACATCACAACAGGGATCATGTCCTTCATCCATACAAAGAAAAATTTATATCCCAGCCCCTTAATACATTACTTTCTTATATAGCTTCTACCCAATCCCACAAAGTTCTCGTAGTATTTCTGCAAAGCTCCACTCTCTATATTCTCCTCTCTTTTCTATCCGATCTCTCTATTTCTCTTTTTCTCCTATGGGCACTCGCATATATAGGCATCCCAAAGTGCCAACTCATCCTTCTGGCCTCAAATCCAATGCCAAGTGTCTGAATGTGGTCCCTCATGGGAGCATGCTTCTCCAAGGCCTGAGCTCTCCACTTTTGCCATGATGTCTTCTAGAACCTTCTATCGCAGGGCATATTCCTTTCGTGGGCATCACGTTGCTAGGTTGGCACCTTATCCACTCCACATGCGCAGTCGAGTCACGCTTTTCTCGTGTCCTGCCCAAAATTCCCAATATGGCTAAGTCCCAAAACCTTAGCTCTATCCGTGCACATGCCATGGGTTTTCTTAAACCCCCGTCTGCGTGCCTTATCCTCGCGCACCCTTCTTCAACTATGCCTTGCGTTCCTACTCGCCTTTTTTACTTGGCCAATATTTTTGGGTCCCGACATACATAAACAAAATATTTGAATACTCTTGCCAGTATATAAATAAGATTCTTAAATTGAAAGTGTCAAGCCTTTCTGGCAAGCTTCTTTCCAGCACATAAACAAAATACCTGAAGACTCTTTCCAACATGTAAATAAAATATCTAATCCTACTTATTAAATATTTTATGTTGTCATTTCTATAAGGCAACTTTCCCTAGCAGTTTTACGCGCATTATCATATGCATTTGTCATTTGGAGAGAGCACCCATGACTTGAAGACGGTGGATGTGTTATGGTTGTAGAGGTGTCTGCGAAGGGATTCTGTTCAATTTTACTATGGCTGGAGTCAATCTGTTAGCTTTGTTTATGATATGTTCATTCATGGTTTGGTATGGATTTGATCTCTGCAATACTGTGACCCATCATTCTGCACTTAGCATGTAAGATTGAGGGTATTGTTGTACAGGGTTTTCAAGATTTATACTATTCTTGGAAAATTGTAGGTATTAAAAAAAAAGATCTAAAATCATGTAATTTTTTGTTTTTGTTTAATGATGATTTAGATCTAGAATCTTTTGATTTGTTTTCCTTCAGCGGTGATGTATGAATGATCATATAGGATGCATTTTTTGTTTATTTAAATTTGATCTGGAATGGGGATAGTGGTGGTGGGATTCCCTTTTGTCTTTTTTGGGTTTGGAAAATTCTTTGGTCAAACCATTGATTCTCAAATATTTTGGTTGTTTCTTTTTTAAATGTAGTATGCAATGTTTTTACCCTGGTTCCAAGAACTCAATATTTTAGATAATGTTATTTTCCAAATCAATTGAAGTAATTTCTAGTCAAATTACATACCTATAAACTAGGGCACTTGCAACTGCTACCCAAAAAAAACTTTCGATTATTCTATGTTGGGTGTCTTTGCTTTGTTTTAAAGCTCCCCTTTTTACATAGGCTGAGAGCACCCTTGTAAAGATTGTGGTGTCTGACTGTACACCTACCAATAGCATTTGTGTGAAATCTTCCGTGTTTTCAACAAATCCATTTTGAACATATCCTGTAATCATTGAAGTCCATGAGAACAGGGGAATTGGAGAGTGGCCCATCATTATCCATTTCTACTGCAATATTAGCAGCACCCACCTGTGACAAATTGTCATCTGGATTGAGATATCCACGTGGCAGAGATGAAACAACAACATCGACATAAGAGTTAAGATTATTACCATGAGGGGAATGAAGGGAAGGGGTATCAAACTCTGGGTGTAGCGGTGAGGAATCTGGAGAGGTGGGAAACACAACATCACCATCACCATCACCATTTGTGATTCTTCTGTCAACTACTTCTCTTGAGGTGTTGGTATTTAGTGCCGTGTTGCTCAAGGAGCCCTGCTTCTTCCAACAAAACAAATACAACAGTTGTTTTGAGGGGCTTTTGTTGATATAACCATGTGCATATAAACAATATCTCACTCTTTCTGGCATGGCCTTTTCCCACTTCTTCCTGTTTGTCAATCATGGCTTATGTCAGCGATTTCACCATCCATTTGTCTGTTTGTCAGGTTAGGCATATTTAATTGTTTTCAACTGCATTATTTTACAGTCCACGAAAGTAGATATTTTACTAGCCTTTGTTTTTCTATATTCATTTTATAATTTTTTGAAATTTAGAGTTATTTGGATCTGAGTGGGTGTGAAAATTTGTGCTCTTTTGGGGGAGTTGGAGTGTTTAAGATTTTTAAATATTCAGTTTTGCAGCTGGATGGAAAGTATTATCATTATCTTTTCTTTGTTTGTTTGGGAATCGTAGTAGGGGACACATACACTAGAGATGGTAAATTCAAAATAAAGCTTTGCTACTTATAGATGCAATTGTAAACCTATTTATTAATTGAAATATTGTTTGGCATGTGGACATCCGCAAAGCATTATGGAGAAGGGACTTTTATTAGATGTTTTAGCTGCAAGAGCCCTTGCAGATATGTAAGCAAAATGTGGCCAACCTACATTCACCTTACATATTAGTCTGTAATATAGAGATGAAAAGACTAGATTACTGTTCCATGCTTCCTAAACCAAAAATTCCCTCAATTTGGAGAGACTTTTTAAAAACTAAAATAATATACGGCTTCTTTTTGTTCAAAATAATTCCTACACACTTGTTCTCTTTGATGTATTTATACTAATTACTGCACAATTTCCATTTCTTTTTGGACATATTAAGTAATCGTCTCACACTATATTTATCACATAGTTCTCATATCCAGAATCAATTATGTTCTATCACATATTTCTTGGTTCTTTTTGCAGTATTTAAAGTAATCATCACACATGTTAGTGAAGATAATAATCATTACCAAAAAAATTGGAGTGATTGTCACACAATTTCCTGGGTCTCTTTTCAAGTATTTGAAGTTAATATTAATTTATTACACAATTTATGTTTTTTGTCATGGCTTTAAAGTGATTATTAAAAAATATATTCTAAGTAATCACTGTCACTTGGGGAGGGCAGCGTGATGGGAAAGGGCATGGGGATAGGGACCGGGATAGGATGGGAATGGGGGATGGGGATTGGGAGAGGGAGATGGATAGAGATGGACACGATAATGTCATTACAAATCAGGGCACAAAAGCAAATGAGCAAGTGTACATCGAACTCGAAACATTGTAACTAGAATATTTTCCAGATTCAAAACATGTACTGGATTCAAAACATGTATTGAATGATGTGGACAAGGAGGAAAAATAATTATTCCTTTGCCACCATAGCGAGAAGTTGTCGATTGCATTTGGATTGTTATCTATTATTGAGTTTGTTACTTAGATGTCCTCTGTCACACAAGATATATGAGTCCCACGTGCCACCAAAATATGGTGTATTGACTGGTGTTAACACCTTCCATTTTACGTTATGAAGGTGCATAAAATCACAACAAAATGGAGAGAACCCAAATTAGAAAAGGTGTTGAACTTGTGATGGGTATGGTTGATTATAATTTGTAGAAGATGTATGAAATGAATAGAGAATTTATATAAGGGTGGTAAGGGTGAAGCAAAGTGGATTCAAATATGAGGTATTGTATGGAGGTGGAAACATTTTAGGTCTTCTACATTCTTCCTAATTTATTAATCTTCAACGATCTCCATCGCAACATAAATGAAATGAAGTGCCTAGAAGGACAAGCATTAACAATATACCAGGAAAAAATATAACACATGGAATACGTTCTCATATATGACATGAGCTTCATAAGCCCAATAATACTTAACAATGTAAATAGTTGGTTGCGTGAGACCTTTTGTCAACATAACAAGAAAGACTTTGTGGGATGCTCTATTACATTGGTGAGAGACTTAGGACAACTTCCTCTCATGAAATATATACCAATGTATGCAAGAAAATCAATTGGTCACACTCTCTGGCAAACATTTGACACAATTATAACATTGGATAGCAATTTTTGTCAACAAGACCAATTGCAATTCAAACATTTGTTATCCAACATCATAAATACAGAACCAACAAAAGAGGACTGAAATCTTCTCACGTTAAGAATAGATTCGCACATGTCAGTAGAAGAACAAGAAAGCTTTAAAGGGTTCACGGTTATTGCTGACAAATTCCACTCAACATGTTGTGGGCAATTTCAATACATAGATCACATGGTATAACACTGGATACGACAACAATAGATATTGGGAACAATGAACGCCAAGGGTTAAGATTCATTGTAGTTTCATGAGTATGCTCATTAATAGACTTGCACGTCTCCCAAACATTTACATTCGAGCGATACAAAAACATGTTCAAAGCTTTATATGTATCTGCAAGAAAAAACAAAGAGACACGCTTGCATTCAAAACCCTTTCTCCACATCTCCAAAACATGTAATTACATGAATATATCTAGCTTTCCTTCACTTTCGGCATTTTAAAATTAGTTCCTTCCACTCTCATCGGCATTCATCAAACCCCTTCTCTTGCACAAACAAAAGCCATTGCTACCTTAGAAGTTCGTATCTCGATTCTCATGTTATAAGATAGAGCGAATCAATAGAAAAATTACATTTGTATAATGGAAATCTTTCCTTTAAACCGCGCTCTGGATGTCTCTAGAACAACCGAGGAGAAACTCGATGTTTCCCCGCATTTCCAAAAACGTCTCACACAGAACGGATTCAGCTCCTATTTAACCAGTCCATCTGAAACCCTTAACACTACGATTCATATGCACAATCTTCATTCAGTTCTTCATTTTTAGCAGCATGGAAAATCTGGCGAGGGATATGCAGCACCTACTAAATATGCCTGAAGAAGAGGAGAAGAAGCTTCAGCGCCCTGCTCGCAGATACGTGAGGGACACCAAGGCAATGTTCAGGACCTCTGCGGATATTCTCGAGTCTCCTACTTCTTACATGTTTATTCTTGATATGCCCGGCCTCGAGACCAATAACATTAAGGTAAAGCTAATCCCTGCATTCTGCTTCTTTAGGAAGTGGTAGGCTCTCTGTTTTTTTAAATTTCTTAGGGCAAAACATCTAGTTTTAATGGCGGAGTTTGGATCTGCGCCCTAAATCGACTGCCGTTTTTGTATGGGCCCGTGTGGACAGGTGAAAGTTGAGAACAATATTCTTCATATAGCGGGGAAAAAGAAGAAGAAGAAGCAGCAGTTCGGCCCGGAGATTAAGATCATAAGACTGGAGAGGCGGAGGGCGAGGTATATGAGGAAATTTACCCTGCCTGGAGATGCAAATGTGGAAGATATTAATGCTGTTTACAAGGACGGGGTTTTGACTGTTACGGTCGCCAAACGCTCTGTCTCAGAAGTAGAGAAGCGCAAGTCCGTTACCATTCCTATCTCTTAGAGAAGTTATCATCTTTAGGCTTTTTTCTCAAGTTTCGATACAGGGTAGACAGTGTGTTTATCTCGTGTTGCCATTTAAATAATGCAAGGATTGTATGGAACAGGAAATTCTGTAAGTGGACTGTTAAATAGTGGAAATTTTCTGTATATGGCCCTTTAAACATGAAAAATAGGAAATAGTAATATTGGGAAAAAAATTGTTTTTAATGTATTTGACAGTAGAGAGTTTTATGAATGTTTGCGAGAAGTGATGATTTGTCACCATTAACTGTGCGAATTGCAAATTAGGCAGATGAAGAAATTGTATTTTTGTTTAGAATTGTTTTTGTTTTTTCAGTTTAAGATGCAGATGCATTCTTGTTTGTAATGTAGAGGTTTGAAGATTTTACCCAGATTTTGTTAAGATATTAATTGTAAATGCGCTTGAATTTCTCTTGGGACAATATCATTTTTCTTATTATATACTCAATTTTTCTCCACAACTATTAAATATATATTCTTTATTCTACACAAGATGACTGAATTCTTACCTTTGAAAAGATGGAATGAGTTTTTTTATGAATGGAAGTGATCAACTATTCTTACTGTGGAAGAGATTGAATATGTTTTTTTAGATGGCACTCAATTGAATATGTTTCTTTTTTAATGGCACACAACAAAGAGACTTTATACTCCAATTTTCTCCCTCACTATTAAATACATATTCTTCATTCTACACAAGGTGACCGAATTCTTATCTTTGAAAAGATAGAATGAGTTTTTTTAAGAATAGAAGTGACCAACTATTCTTACCGTGGAAGAGATTGAATATGTTTTTTTAAATGGCACTCAATTGAAAAATGGCACCCAACAAAGAGACTTTAAGAGGAATTCTATGTAAGGTGACTAAATTCTTGTCTTAGAAGGGGATTGAACATTATGTATGACACATAATAAGAGTTTAGTATTGATAAGCTACGAGATCAAAAACGGTGAGGTCTTCTTCATTCTACATAAATAAGAGTTTACATGAATTTTCAAGAATTTTATAGTTCATAATGATGAGCTCTCCATGGAAAGTAAACCATGGTGTAGTAAATTATTGAATGTGTTCTTCTCTATGACACACAATAAGATTTTAGGTATTGATGAGTTTTTGTCGGAATGTTATCATACCATGTGGTAATAAGGATAAGTTTACTCATCTTTAGTGTACTTAAGGTATAAATTTTTTATTTGGAAATTCTTAAAAGGATTACTAGGCTCAAACATATATTTCTCACTTCATTAGTTAACTTAAGATCTCAATGTGGGTTGAGTTCCTAGCTTGCCTCCCTTTGGAGATTTATTGAACTTGTCAAATCTCGAGGGTGCTTCATCTACAAAGAGTAACCCAAATTTTTCGCAGATCATCCTCAAAATGCATTTGTGTTGAATTTGACTTGGCCAAAGACCTCAAGGAAACCATAGATGTCTATATTGTTGACACTTGGTTCTTTAAGTATGTGATTTACATTAATCTCTTAAATGTGTTAGCCATGCAAGTTTTAAACCATATGGATAGGGAATTCCATTTAAGCCAAAGCCTTCACGAGTGTGTTTGATGGTGGATTATGGTCAAATAAAAAATACTTCCCATGGTATTACTCGACCTCCATTAGTTTCTTATCTACTTATTGATATGCCTAAGCAAGATCCTTTGTTGCCCTATCCAAACAAGTTGCATTGCTTCTTGTTAAAGCTTCATTATTATTCTCTCGTACTCTGTTAATTGTTCCTTTCGTTATGCTCCCCTATTCCCAATGTGCATGTGTCACAGCGCCTTTTCGGGTGAGATATCTAAAGGAAAATGGTGTCTCACTTGAATGTAAATATGTGCTTCGCCACTCTCAAAGCCCTTCTCCATGTGGAGATGGAGTTTATGTCCAAGAAAAATGACCCTTCCAAGTGCTTTGATTTCATGCCTCCGTTTCAATAGAAATTACTTATACTTCTAAGGTCCTTTAAAGATCTTGATGAGGGATCTATGCATCTCAATGTTTCCCCATGATTATATACTCTTGGAATGTTCATGGCATCATGGAATTGACTCATCAATAGTTGGTCAAGGACAATTGTCTTAAATATTACATCATGAAAATACTTTGCATGTAGGAAGATAAAATTTATGGGTATAGGTTTCTTCTCCATTCTTTTTCCCACATTATTTGTCCAATTACTATTTTCCCCAGGATATCTAATCATGATCTTGGTCATGGAGAGGTCATCATGTTGCTTACGTCAAATCTTTCTCTAAAATATCCTCTTGTAGGGCTCGACCCCACTCATTAAGTGATTTGGATCCCTTTTGATTTTGTCAGGTGTATCCTTGGGTTGGCAATCATGTATGCCACCAATGATGACGTGGAATGGTCTTTTTTGGCATTGGCTTGTTGACTCCCTCCTTGATGTGCATTGGATTTTATGTGGGAGAGCGGGTATCATGGTTCTACATGTGATATACTATTGGACTTTATAATCTAAACCACCATCGTAGGCAAGACTCCATTGTTTCTTGGTTCACTGGTCCAATTTAGGATATCATCAAGATTATGATTAATAGGTTAAATAATGATATATATGTTGAACAGATTTATTCTCCTTATCTTCCAATACTGGTAGGCCTATTTTGTTAGGACATTGGTCATTATACTTCTATATTTCATGGAAAACTTCCCATATTAAAAGAACAAATATCAATCTTATCTTAATACTACCCATCTTACGCATGAGAGAACTTTGGGACATATTATATGAGTTTGTAAATTGGTCTCTGACACACAAGGATACATGTTGGATAGAATGGTGGGATGATGCTACTCAAAGAACCATATTTCTCGTGATCTTTGTTAAACAGCAGTTGTTGTTTACAAAAAAAAGGCCCATAAGGCTTCATACCATGTTGTAATGGATTTAACGGAGCTTAGCATCTTTCCACTTAAACATTTTCTTGCAAAATGAAGTTGCACATTGGAGACAAAATCAAGATTGAGGAGCCTTACAAGCCATAGGGTGGAACTCAAAGCACTTGATTACATTAGTTAAGAATTGGAGATAGAGCGTCCAATAATTTTTTACTCTTCTCGTCTCTAGACATTTTGCTAACATGATAAATTCCATTCAAGTGGGTAACTCTAAACTTATCAAGTTTCTTGATATCTTGCAAAATTTTGTGCATCATTAAACATGTTTTTGTTTCTTAACCCTCCTCTCGTGAAAGAGAATATGCCTTAATCAAAATCTTGTGAGTGATCCTTGCAGAACTCTCTCAAACTCAAAAAGTTTTCTGCGACATACCCCTTTCTCTCAATGATCTTAAAGAGCAAGCTATACAAATGGCTTTAGATAAAGCCCCTATTAACAATGGATTCCCTTGTGAATTCTATCAAATCCTATGGGGTGCGGTTGGACTTGACTTACATGAATTTTACTTTGAAGCTATGATCTCCAACTCATCGAGGAGCTTATCAACCAAGGTAACATTAAATAAATTCCTAGAGATGGAGACCCTTAACAAATTTCGATTAGAGGCCCATTACTCTCCTTAATGTCTCATATAAAATTATTGCCAAAGTCTTAACGAAGGCAGACTCAAGCATCTCCTTCCCCTCATTGTTCAAAGTGAGAAAACGAGTTCCATTCAACATAGATACATTCTTGACAATGTGATATTTGTTTTGGAAAGCATGGAATGGGAAAGGGCATCTAATGAAAAGGATTTTTTTTAAGATTGATTTTTAGAAAGCATATAACAAGATAGAATGGCATTTTAATATTTTCATGCTTCAAGCTCTTGGATTTGGATTTGTCCATTTTTCCAATATGTTATTTCAACATGCAAGATCTTGCATTTTAATCAATGGTGCTCAATCCTCCATATTTGAACTTTTCAAACCAATCAAATAAGGGTGTCCTCTTACCCCCTTCCTCTATGTCTTGGTTGTTGAAGGATTTAGTTATTTTCTTACCAACTATTCCTCTCAAAGCTTAGAGTTGAAGGCATTTCTCTCCCTTGTTTTGATTAACAAATTATTAATGGCCACTTCATTGATGACTACTTTCTCACTCACGATTAAGGAAGAAGATTCGGTCAAAACTTTCATGGAATGCCTAGATATTTTGTCTTGTTTTTGGTTCTAACATCTGATGGAAAAATACCTAGTGTTATAGATAGTCCCTCACCCCCAAACATTCATGGTTGGGAGGATACCAATGTCAATGGATTCAACTAGGTGTGTAATTAAAATTTCTTAGCATATCAATTTCTTTCGGAGCTTTGTCATCGATAACCGGTCTTATATTGTTCGAAGAGTAGAGAAAATATCACTTATTGGGTCACGAAGCCCCTATCTCATAGGGAAATTCTAAATCTGTTCCAAATTCTTGGTTTCCCACTCATATCTAGTACTCTTCTTGTTGGATCCCTCCAAAGCGACTTATGCCAACTGTCAAAACTTTTCAAAGACGTTTTATGGGCCAATTTTGAGAGACATAAAGGGATCGCATGGTGGTGTGGGAAATTTGTTACTATCCCAAAGAAATAAGAGGTTTCGGTTTAAGTTTTGATTAAAAATAATAATCACAAAGATATTCCAATGTTTTCCTTCGTATGGACCTTAGAACATGTCATTGAAACATTTTTACATCTACCATCACCTTCGCTTATACGTGATTGAATTTTCACTTATTTTTCTTTGCATGTAGATATCATCTTTTCATGTGTCATCCCATTGTCCATTAAGATTCACTTGCCCACAAAATGTTTAATTCCTAATCCATTTATAAATCTAGATCAATTTATTTTTTAGTTGTTACAATTTATATTATATTTTAGGAAAAATTATTAGTTACTTCTAATTCAAGGATAAAAGCTAGAATACTAAGCTTTTCAAATATTTTTATACAATTTGTCTATCATTGTATCAAAGATGGTCTATTATAGTTTTGAAGTCAAAGGCCATTTGGTCAATTAGTGAAGTTGAGTGGTTCATATAAAAAGTTTGTCAAGGATTGATTCTTGTTAAATCAAAGGCCCCTAACTCCCGACATGGAGATTGATTAGATGA
Source organism: Taxus wallichiana var. yunnanensis (assembly GCA_018340775.1). Taxonomy (NCBI): domain Eukaryota; kingdom Viridiplantae; phylum Streptophyta; class Pinopsida; order Cupressales; family Taxaceae; genus Taxus; species Taxus wallichiana. The sequence continues at coordinate 50,772,824 of CM031236.1, forward strand.
GGCCAAGATTATGCCCCGTGTGATTTTGATAGTGTGGATGTCCCTTGCTCATAACTACTTAGCTTAAGGTGCTCATTGATTTAGTTTATATGCTTATTGATGTTGTAATTTTTGCTATATGTTTCCTCAAACATGGGCAAAAATGCTTTGACAATCAATGTAAGTCGGTGCCCATTGTTATGCTTTGGCATTGATAAAAAAATCTCGCCACATATTTTCATGAATAGTCTTATTTATATATGTCTAAATTTTATAAAAATAATGTCTAGTCTTATGTGTCAACAAAGATTCATAAGTCAAAGGGGATAAGTTGTTTGCCGTCAACAAATTTGATAACCTTGGTT